>CM062805.1:901799360-902262379 GCA_031772625.1 Pinus tabuliformis
TTTAAACCACAAAAACTCATCTTGCACTGACTCAAGTACTTGTGCTTCGACTGAGCCTTATTATTTTCATCTTGGTGTATGTTTTCTCACTTAGTAGGGGTTTTTTTAAATGGGAAGGTGTATTGTGTTTATATTGGTAGGGGGATAAATAATGTGATTTTTAGGGGTATTTTCCAATATGTAGTCAAATTAAGGGTATTGTTTAATATTCCACAAACGCATGTGATAGGTCAAAGGTTCATTGAGTGAAACCCCTGTGTAGAAATGTTTTTTCAAGTTTGGGACTGCCTTTCCCAAGTGTCCTATGTGTTACCCTGTTTTTGCACCAACAGTCGTCGTTGCGGCGACTCTCTTCACATGCTTCATTTTCCTTCAATTTAGTTGATTCCTGCACTTGTTTCACATGCATGCATCAACACTTAGTCAGATATGCACTCAGCATCACACCATCCTTCATATTTGCTTGATTTCACACTCCCCTTAGGCAAATCTGGGTCCCCTTGCCTAGATCTCACACTTCATTGCATGCACTGCACAATTTGGGATCTTAATGCCTCTGCCTTGGCTTCTAGAAGTGCATAGAGAATGTCCTAGCCTAGCTCCAACTGCGCACTGTGCAGTTCCAGGAGCCAACCTCCTAGATTGGCCACTAAGACTGCATAATGTGCAGTCTCTCTTGGCCTTGGCCCAAGACTAAACTACACATTGCGAATTCTAGTCATCAACCTTCCTAACTAATTGTTGGGACTACGCAATGCACAGTTCCCACAGTCAGCCAGTGACCTATGTCAGCCAAAATTGTGCAATATTTCCCATCATTAACCCGACTTGTTGCTTGAGCTTGTCTTGAATTTTATTTGGTTTTTAAGCTGACATTTGCTTTCCATGAGTGTCCTCTCTGTCCCATAGGTACAACATTTGTTGAGAATCTCTCTAGCAGTTATAGTTAACATGGCATCCAAGAGAGTTGCATCAAAGGAAACCGCTGAGAGAAATATTGGGGAAGTAGTTGAGCAGATATCAGTTGATCTACTAGTTTATGCATATACTCAGCTGTTCATTGAGAAGGGTACAACACTGACATGGAAGCAAATCAAAGATACTTTCACAAAGAACTTCAAGGAAGACTTAGAGGACTGACATTTTTATCTTAGTATCCAACAATCAAGCTTATCCAAGGTTGCATGCTGGTACCCCGCCTTCCCATGTGCATACATTGTCAGCTGGATTGTCTCACATAAAGATGAACAGATTATGACATTGAGTAGTGCCAGTGGGATAGAGCTTGCCACCTTCAAAGCATAGAAATTTCGCAGATGTATCATTTACCCCAGTCGGTGAAGCACATGGACTCATTTTTTTATGCCACCCATATCTTTTTGAACACTAGAGATATCGTTAAGATTTGGGTGAAAGAGACGTCAAATTTTAAACAGACACCCAATCATGTTTACAATAAAAAGTCCCTTAGGAAGGCTTATCTATTCTTAGTCATCTTTTCCTACATAATATATGGTTAAGAGAACAAAGAAACCTTTTTCTGAAGGGTGGGTAGTCGTATTGGACCAATTAGTGAATGATGGGAATCCTTTCAACTAGTCAAATTTTTTGGCTCATAAGTTGAAGATACATTTGACTAACGCTTGAAATCTTCCCAAGAATGAGCAAGCAAGGTTTTACATGTTTTCATACTTACAGGATGAAATTTTTGCCCAACAATATTTCCCTGGCATGAGATGGACACGGAAACCAAAAGAGACTGTCATCAACATCTATTGCAAGTTTCTTTCTGACTGCAGTTATCAAGGAGTGATGGCAAGGCTAACTAACCATTTTATCATCTCATTGTACAATCTCATCTTTGATTAGGATCCACCTTGCATGTACTAAGAAGCAATGGAGGAAATAATAAACATTGCAAATTGGTATGTCTCACCAGGTGGCACCTTCATCAGAGTGTTTGATGGAGAGAAACCTTCACATGTTATACCAAGGTATGCGACTAACAAACTAATCATGCAAGAGGTTTCATATCACCTCTTCACAGGGTTGTCAGCAGGATTGCATTGGAAGAATAAAGTGTCATGGCCCACTCTTCCTTTGTGGGTCAGATTATATGAGATGAAGAGATTGGAGGATACAAGTGTTGAGGCTAAGGAAATAGTGAAATTTGAGTTCAACACCAAAGAATTTAATTCGTATGATCCCCACGGTATTTTCAAGGACCATTGTGCGAGGTTGTATTTTCCATAGATCTACGAGTCATGTCATTGGCCAGAGGAGGACCTTTGGAGGTAATGTTACAATGCCTCCAAAATCCATGAGCTGATCAATATAGAAACAACTTGGAAGGATGATCTAGAGATAACAACAACCTCAGTAGCAAAAACAACAGTAGCAATAGGAAATAATCCAGTGCAGGACAAGGGAAAGAAGAAGATTTCTGAGAACCCAGAGGCAGAGAAAATATGCAAGATGAAGGAATATCCTATCATAGAGAAGGAAGCTTTGGCAGTGGAAGAAAAGAGGGAGTAATAGATGAAGAGAACATAGTGAAGGAAGAGAGAAAAGCAGAGGATGCTGGAAAAAAATTGAAGCTGCAGGAGACAAATAAGAAGTTGAAGGAAGAACAAGAGTTGAGGAGGAGAGAAAGAGAAGAGAAGCATAAAAAGGAAGAAGAACAAAGGAAAGGAACGATGATAGAACAAACATCACCCATACAGGTTGATGAGTCGGAACAACCAGCAGCTGAGGAAGAGGGTGAACAAATGCAGGATTGGGAGCTTGCTCAACAGATTGAGCAACTGATTGAAGTGACATACATGGAGATGGAATAGGAGCCACAAAATGAAGATACTGACCTTATGCCGAGAGCACCAAAGGTCATCTCTCAGTCTCTACCACCTCTAGTGTCAGAACTAGCCCCGAGCGAGCAAGGAGAAGTTGTTCTCCTTGATGATGATCTGGTCATGGATGTGTACAATCTATCATTCAACAAGTTGAAGAAGAAGATTGTACAGGCGCGAAGGAATAACTTTCCGGATAATGACGCATCACCTACATTCATCAAGGAAAGGTTGATAGTGTCAGACACCAGGAAGCATCCAACTGCCCTTGTTAAAGCCAGCTTGGCCTACGTAGGAGCAACAAGATCAAATGTTAAGTACCTAATGGCTGAGAATGAACAACTGGTAAAGAACTTGTAGGTTGCTAAGCAAGAGGAAGAACAACTTCAAGCATCAATGCAGAATGCAGTTTCCGCAATGGGAGAAATGAGGAAAGTGATACTCGCTAAAGTATCAACACTTGAGGGTACCATGCAAAACCTCTATGACAGATTTTTCATTGTTCATAAAGCATTTGCCTATGTGCATGGCCTATAGCAACAAAGCGAAGAGTTTGTTCAAACTCTCAAGAACATACATGTTGTCATCACCCATGTACAAGAGTGGAAAATGCGGTACAAAGGGGCCCCACTTGACTTGGTTAAGAAGATGAAGCCACATGCAAAGCTGGAGAAATAAAAGGTCTAAATCTTGATCTATAACTGTGAGGAGCTCGCCCCATTAGTCAACAACATATAGGCCTCATATCTGTGGTTGTACAATAGTTTGGATGCCATTATGAGAAAGCACATGATCCCATCAATCGGTTCCCTCATTGATGCAAGATCCAAGCACCAAATCTCACTAGAGATCAATGAGTACATGGAGCAGCTAAGATGAGAGGCCACCAGGGAAGACTTGGAGTTGAACACACACAACATGCAGAAGTACATCGGTGGTCCTGTCAAGGTTAACACCACGTTGCATATGCTTTAGAAAGAGTTGGATACAATTTCCAAGACCATATACTCAGATGCAATGGAGGCAAAAGTCCGCTTTCAGGAAGACACCATCAAACAGTTTGGGGACACTATCATGCATTACCAAGCTTGGCATCAATATGTGACCAAGAAGCACTAAGTGGAGGTTTCTGAGTTGGTCTTTCCCTAAACTTCGGAATCATAGTGTTTTGTCTTGTTAGGCTGTCTCTAGTCTATTTTGTCTTACATGGGTGCATGTGGAAAATACAATATTATTTGTAAATATGTTGTAAGTGAAATTCTAAGTGTCATTAGTGGAATGTGAAAGGCCATCATGTCATGTAATGATTTACTTGTAAGGAAGTTGAAGAGTCATGAGGATAGTCAAAGAATCACAAAGGGGAATGTTAAGGGTCACCCCACCCTTTGTTATAAATAGAACCTCATAACTCATAGAACGAGCTTTTGGGAGCCAATATTTTGGCTAGGCTTAGGCTTAGAGAATGCTTAGGAGTATTGTGAAGAGCCTTGGCTTTTGCATAGCGTAGAGCGAGTATACTTCTTTGGTGGAGTAGGTGTTCTTGACTATAGTGTTCCACTATTGGGGCTAGAGGTAGTCAATGGTGTATGTATGGATGGAACTCTCACTTATAAAAATAATAATATAAGAGCCAACACAATTTCATGCATATGTTATTAATGTAGTTGGACTATTCTAGTTGCTTTAGAAATGTATGTTGTTTAACTTACGCTTTTTCTTATGAACTAAACTGTATGCAATTGTATGAATCTTGTTAAATGCGTGTTGTTGGATTAACTCGTCACTTTAATTTGTGGACTATTATGCATTTTACTTGTGATGTAATTCCTCTCATGTGTTCCTTTCAAGCAGCGTACTATTACAGGCTTCTAAGTGGCACATTTCCTTTTCCCCTCCATGTGTTAGAACCTTCATGCATCGCACTTGACTCTCTGTCGGGTCATACAGTTTCTCTCACCCAAAGTTATCGTACTTACCACTGCGTGCTACCACGGTCAATGCATTACACTACCACCCACTGTTGCGACTCCTACCCAAACGGTTTGAGGTCTAGTTTTCATATCGGGGAGATCCCATGAATGTTGGCGGGTCTAACACCGTCAACAGAATATATGAAAGACAACTAAATATTTGAAGGTCAAATATTATTTTGGGCCCTCTTCAGATTCTCCTCTTGTGTGTCATGTAAATATTTATTAGTTTGGAATCATTGGGATGCTTAGAAGCTCTCCCTGTTCAAACCTACAAATGGAATGTCCTCGAACAAAGAGTGGTACAAATATATAAGTGAAGGTGTGTGGCAAGTTTGTTAACTATTTTTCAATTACTATGTTGTGCACAAAGATAGAATTAAATATGATGACTTCTTTTGAAAAGATTAACTTGTTCTTGTACACAAAGATAGAATTAACTATGATGATTTCTTTTGAAAACATGATCTTGTTCTTGTGCACATACATAGAATTAACTACGATGATTTCTTTTGAAAATATTACCGTGTTCTTAAGTACGATGATTTCTTTTGAAAATATTACCGTGTTTTTAAGTACGATGATTTATTTTGAAAAAAAATACCTTGTTCTTATGCGTAGAGGTAGAATTAACTATGATGATTTCTTTTGAAAATGTTACCTTGTTCTTGTGCACAAAGGTAGAATTAACTATGATGATTTCTTTTGAAAAGATTACCTTGTTCTTGTGCGAGAGGTAGAATTAACTATTATGATTTCTTTTGAAAAGATTACCTTGTTCTTATGCGAAGAGGTAGAATTTAACTATGATGATTTATTTTTTTATATTACCTATATTCTAATACCCAAAAGTAAAATTTAACTGATAATGGAAATAATATTGGTTAACTTTTATTAAATCAAATAGTATATTCCAAGTAATAAATTATGCTATTCTCAATTAACAATTACTATAGTTCATTAACTTGGGATATTTCAATAAACTTTTGTATATTTAATAACAAAAGTAAATAAACGTGGATTTGTATATTGCATTTGAAAGATGGACAAAAATGATAGTTGAATTTTGTATTATTTGTAATAATAAGAATATTCATAGTTCATGTAGGTAAACATGGTTTTATATGGAAAGGAAAAAGTGGGTTGATATCCATGGTTTGACAACAAGAAAAAGATATCTTGGAATTATTAGGTACCATAGCTTTGTGGGTTTATACCTATGGTTTTATATTTTGTTAAATGTGTTAAAGACAAGATAGTTATGGTTTTGTAATTGATAATGCATTTAAAAATAAAAAGGTTAGGTGTGGTTATGAATTTTACTTTTATTTATGTAATTGCAAGGAAGTGTTTTCATGCCAAGTGATATAATAACTGATAAATATTGAATCCTTGAATTTGAGAGATATGGATTCTCTTGCGTTATATTTGAATGAAAAGCCATAATCTTTGGGGTTTTTATAATTGATATTTTAGTTAATCATGACATTAGGGTTTTTATTGACAATAGTGGTTGCAAGAATGAAGCCATGACTTATCAAGGCTTGAGTAGTTTTTAAACTATTTCGGATGAAGATATCATTATATATATGTTACGAACAAAGTTCATATACCGCAATAATCTTTAGAACTCTTCGAAGACAAAGACATTGTTATGAATATAATTTATATAAAAATAATGTAAATATAGTAATGATTAATTAATAATTAGTATTGAAGAGGCATGTCTAATGGGACATGAGTTTCCATGAAGAGACACCTTCCTAGATATATAAGTGGGCCTCATTGAGATGTTTGTTCTTGTGTTTCAGATGTTGATAAGGAGTTTTTCTGGTTTGACTTACCCTTATCATGTGTGTCGTAATTTCCTGATTTTATTTAGGTACCGATGTTGTTGAGTTGTCTACTGAATCATCACTTGGAATTTCTATCATTTGCATTGCAACATTTGAGTACGTCTTCACTTCCGTTGGATTTGGATTTGTCTAAACAATGAGATTAATGGAATCTGTGTTTGTTCTTTTTTCTTTGGCTTGGACTATTACATATAAAGACTTCAATACTTCTTTTATGATTAGTTCTTCTAATTTGTTTTTTAGTGATTTCTTATCATCCTTAAGTTTCTTAATTTGAGTGAGTAGGCTTTGATTATGATTTTTGAGATGTAAGAATTCTTTGGTTTCTGATTTATCAACCTTATTTTCAATATTTTGACTTTTAAGCTTCTCATCATTTAAATTTATAATTTGTTCTAATAAATTTTGATTAAAGGTTTTTTAACGTAAATTTCTTCTTCCTTTTATGATAGATTCTTGTTGAATTCCTTCTTGAGACTTTCCTTTTCTTGTTCTATGTTGTGTTTTTTTATCTTTACACTTCCTAACTTGTGCAAGTAGTTTATGGTTATGATCTCCAACAATAATTTTCTTCATTTTGATTGGATATAACCTCATCAGGATCTTTTTGTTTCTCTGATATTGTGTTTTGATTATTTTGAGACATCAATTTCATAACATCTTTAAAGTCTTCTAATGAGGGCATTATTGATTCTCACTTCATTGTTATGTCTCAGAATGTGATCATCTTTTTCTTTTAAGAAAACATCAATTTTTTTTCTCTGTGTTTAACATGAACGTACGTGATTTTTAAAACCAGGATCAACCAAGAATTATGTCAACCTCTCTGTCAAATACAGTTACAACACAAAATTGAGATATGTACTCATAATGATCTATTGTCACTTGTAAATCATTAATTTCATATTTTTCACCAAAATTATCTATTTCTTTGCCTACATTGGCATTTGAAATTAATAGGTGATTCGCTAAATTAATATTTAAGTATTTTTCCTAGTTACTTGTATTGATAATAATATTAATTATTTCCCCTTGGATATTCCCTTTTAATGTGAATAACTCGTGATGTGTGATTAAAATACCTTTATAGGAAAATTGTCCTCCCTTTATTTCCAAATAGACTCTATTCTCTGTTTAATCAAAATACCATAATAATTTTATTTTATTTTTAAGATTAAGATATATATATAATTTTATTTTATAACTATTATATAATTTTATTTTATAACTATTATATAATTTATATGAGTTATATAAATTGTATATCATTATAAGTTACATAAATTGTATATCATTATATATATAAATTATATAGTTTTTTTAATTTTTTTTTAATCAAAACGACACAATGGGAAGACAAGGTTGATAAGGTACATGAGTTTGATGGAAAACAAGGAACAACGACTGACGGGAAGTGTCGAGTGACAAGGCCTGATAATGTCAAGCGACCGATCAATGAATAGAACGTGGATTAGCGAGTGAGTCAAGCTTATTTGCGCTAGCTCAAAACTCGACGGTAAAACATATGAGCTCTAATGGATACTCATGAACGATAATGGCTACTCACGCGGAGGCGACATGAGCATCGTTGGCAACGATAGACAGTGAGACGCTGTGAATGCAACGTTGGATGGTCTTGGTCAGGCGACGATGGCAATTGGATAGTGTCAGCTATGTGGCATCATGTTTTAGTGGAAGCCTGTCATGAAAAAACCAATGACGATTCTAATGTAGATGGCAACTTCAACTTCCAGGTAAGTTTATGTTTTTTTATATAGGGTTCTTTTAATATATATATATATATATATATATATTTATATTTTTTTTTAATGTCTTTTATGTAATCCTTTTTTATTTATTTTTTATAACATTTTTATTTTTTATTTTTTGACATTTTTTTTTCAAATTTTCTATATTATCCTATTTTTTCCCAATCTACCTTTTTTTGTTTTTTCCTATTTTTGTTGTTTTTTTTTTAATTACATGGCCAAAGACCTAATGGGAAAAGAATAAACTCCAAATTTGTGTAGTGAAACATTTCAATTTGCAACAACAACAAGGTTGACAAAAAGATTGATGGTTAAAGGCCATATCAAATTGGTTCTCTACAACAGTTGAGTGGCCAAAGGATCGAACAACTCTGATACCAAGGTTACCAATAAAGTTCGTATACTGCGATAATATTTATAACACTTCAAAAACAAAGACATCCATCATTTCACTTGTATTCAAATATTATTATAAATAACTTGTCCTACGATGGATGTCTATTATGAATATAATTTATATAAAAATAATGTAAATATAGTAATGATTAATTAATAAACATTAATTAGTAATTATTACTAAAGAGGCATGTCTAATGAGACATGACCATCCATGAAGAGGCACCTGCCTAGGTATATAAGTGGGTCTCGTTTGTAACAATCACACATATATGTACACTCAACAATTCTTATATAAATTATATTCAAAACAATATAACTATTGTTATATGCATAATGATAAATCTTCAGATGCAGATGTACAATCTTGGTTACCAAGATATATTGATAACTTGTGATGAATTGGTACAATGGGAAACTTGGTTACCAAGATATATTGATAACTTGTGATGAATTGACAATGGTGAAGCAAAAAGAGAAAAAATGTGATAAACAATCATGTCACAACGATATCGTACTCTAGTGTTGAAAGTTAATAACAAAGACAAAATATTTATAATACTACAAATATAGTGAAAAGAACAAATGGAAATTATTTTCATTTATATTCCAATTAATTCAATGAATCCAAGAATCATGTTATCTTTATGCTACAACAAATGCTTCCAAAGCAATGGACAATAATCCAATGACACTTTCAATAAATAATAAGGCGAACAATAAATAAATAAAAAAAGACATAATTTTTCTATAGTATGTAAATATCACTCCAAATAATTACCAAGTTAATATTCTTGTTATACTACCTAGAAACAATGATTCATTTGTTTTCAAGAATATTATGAAATTAAAGATTATTTATGAATATTATATGAATATACATGAAATATGTTCATAGCGATGTTAAAAAATGTAAAAAAAAAAATGTTCAAAGAATTAAGAGTAATTGAATTGCACAAAGAGTTATTTTAACAATAACATTCATAAAATAGATGGACACATTGATTTTTTTAAATGTGTAATGAGTTTTATGGCATGAAATATTCAAATTGTTTTGTCATAGGAAAAACAAAATGGTATCCAATCATATCATAAGATGGGACAACATAACATACCAGACATTTTTTTAGTGTAATGAGTTTTATTACATGGAATATTCAATTTGTTTTGTGTTAGGAAAAACAAAAATGGGATCTAATCATCATATAAGACAAGACAACAAGACAGATGTAAACATTGATTTTTTGATGTGTAATGAATTATATCACATGAAATAATTGTTTTGTAATAGGAAAAACAAAAATAGAATCCAATTATCACATAAAATGGAACAACCAGACAAAATCATTGATGCAAAATTTGTGAGTATTTGTCTTTTCCTTAAAATTTACATTTGTTGTTATTTTTATATTTCAATTAATTTACAATAATCTATCTATGTTTTTTTACATAGTGCTCACATACAAAGAAGGGCCATTTAAATGTTTGATTGACATTAGATTAGAAATAGGTTTTAAGTATATGTTACTAGCAATTTGTAATAGCTATGTTAGAAGTGGTGCTTTTTGGAAATTACTCGTGTGAATGATTTGGAACGTCTCCCAAGTTTCAAGTGAACACCCATCATCAAGGGAAACAACTTTGTTGAATATAAAAGAATATAAAAGAGAAACAACTATTTGTATGCATGGCAGCATCAATGTTAGTTATAAAATACAAACATTTATGTGGTTAATGTGTATTAGTGCATTTTTAATTGGTATAACTATAGTAAGCACACTGTTGCTCCTTATCAAACACCAACACCAACATTGATACATTCAATGATACTGTTACTATTGCCGTTTTTGTTATAGTTTTTGTAATTGAGATTTTGCAGTGCACAAGTACATTTAGAGTTGCTCCTTATCAAAACACCAACATTGATACATTCAATGATACTGATACTATTGCCGTTTTTGTTATAGGTTTTGTAATTGAGATTTTGCAGTGCACAAGTAGATTTAGAGCACCGATGCTTAACAAAATATAGTAGATGGTGCTTTATCGTATATAACATGCATCAATGTATCTATCGTATACAATATGCATCAATATATTTTAAATAGTGGCACGTCAGTGTGCCATTCTATATTGGACACACTGAAGGAAATAACCTGTGCTAAAAGCTTTGGCTACCCAGATTTCTAACTACAATAAATCTTCACTAAAAGCCTCTACTTTCCTTAATGGAGGTTTTTGTAGAAATTTTTTAAATAGATTTGCTCAATCTTGTAACACTAAAAATCTTTGCAACAAGTTTTTCTTGTAGTGCACACCACATGCTTGTAAAATACCATGTTATAATACCATGTTCCTAGGGAGCAAGAGTGTCACCTTACTCCCAAAATTATCACCATATATGGTTGAGATTCATTCCCATTTATATGCACATTATAAGTCTTTATATTGGTCCTTCCAACTGCAAAAACTTTCAAAGACTTCAACTTATATGTTCAGATTCACTAATTGTAATTTGAGGAGGTAAGAATATACTTTCTCATTATGGCAGAAAAAGCTTATGTTTTTCTTGGTGTTATCCAAATTCCTGCAACAAAGCCATATATGCAACGACATTATCGCCTTACGTATTAAAAATTGCTGGAACAGAACTCTTTAATAAATCAAATTTCTCATTACATCCAAAAGCCAATGCTCTAAGAGGTTTCCTTAGGGAACCAAACCTAGACAGAATTGCAACAAAACCCAAATCTCTTTTTCAAGTAGAAAAGAAGTGAACTGTTCCATCCTAATTGAAAGGTTTTACAAATCAAATTGCAACATATATTCGAGAGGAAATAGGATAGTAGGCAGTTAAAGGTTAACCATTTATCTACTAAACCACCATAATCAAATAATCAAATAGGACACACAAACAACAAAGTTGCTCTCAGTTGGAAGGCAATGCTTGAAGGTTTTCCAGGTATTCTCGGGAGAAGCTTTGCATTCACTAAACTTCATATTCCCTTGCAATTGTGGGTTTATTTTTACCTTACACAATTAGGTGCTTCTTTGAGACATTGTTTGAAGTGTACATACCAATCTCATTGACTTCTTTTTGGTTATTCATGGGCATTAGACATCAGTATTTCACCTTTTTTGTCATCTAAACATGACCAGAAATTTATTTCTTGGTCGTTCCCCTTCCTGCTTGCTCACTACATTAATACATCACTAATCAATTTGATATGCATCATATATGCAGGGGTGTGTTCAAATTTCCTATCCCTCAGAATCCTCTTGCCCCATTTCTCATTCTGCTTTGTTTCCTTTTCTGGTAATAAAGTTTGTTGTCAAGTTTTAGGTTTAAAGTAGCAATGGTAAACATGCACTTGAATATTTGATGAAGCTATCCCTAAAAAGGAAGGAGATGACTAGTGAAGGAAAGGAGAAAAATGACATTGGAACGATTTAGAATCAGAGATGACCAAGATAATGAAATGTTCCAACAACAGATTTTGAATTTTGGAAATTGTTGCTTTTGTGTTTGCAACTGCTTACCTCAGTAGCTCAACTGCATCTTCCAACAGAATCTGAATATACTTTAATTGTTGCAGTAATGTGCACTGAAATCTGGATCCGATGGATTGATTCTTTTGTGTCTAAAGCTGAGTCATGACATGAGAAACTTAATCTAATGATGCTAATTTCTTCCATATAGGTCTTCAATTACAGGTTTAGCTTCATATGAAGTTTTACAGACTCCTTCAACTGGAGATTTGTCTTCTTGTGAAAATAAATCTTCTTTATGGACCGACTCTCCATAATTGGGATTAGAAAGAACTTTTGAGATGAGTGAGAAGCCCTATGCTCCAAATCTGTGTCAATATGTCCTGTATGACCTGTATCTTTTATTTCGCAAGCAACTTCAACTACAGATTCATCTCACATGAAGACAAATTTTCCACATCTGCTGGTTCTTTATGCTGGGGATTACAATGAACTTATGGAGATGAGTTCGAAGCCCTGTGCTCTGAACCTGTAACAATATCTCCTGTATGACTTGCATCTCCCGCTTCATAAGCATCTTCAACAATAGACTTATCTTTATGTGAAGAAAGATTTTCTGCATTGCCAGGTTTTCTGTGTTGATGATCAGAATGAACTTCTGGGGCTTGTGGAATGACGCGCTTTATATCAGTGCCAATACCATCTGTATGACCTGCTTCGTGCACTTCACAAGCAATTTCAAAAGAAAATTTCTCTTTGTTTGAAGATGCATCTTTTGTATCGGCAAGGGGGTGATTAGAATATTCATCAATGACAACCATATTATCCTTCAATTCTTTCAGCCCAACTTCAAGGGACTTGATGGAATCCTCATTACTGACATCTGTGCTATATTTTTTATTCAATTCTTTCTTTTTCGCTTTCTTCAAATTCTTTCTCTCACATTCTTCTGCTTTCCTGGGTGAAGCAGAATGGATATCTTAATTGAGTACCTATAAAAGAATTTTCAAGCTGAAAGACTGAATTAGCACTGAAAGCAAACACATACAAGTGTCTACTATAGTACCTTCTCTGCACCGCTTCCTCTTCATCTAGGAGCTCCATTTGCAAGCGGAGGGACTCTATATCTTTCTCGGTAATCCATGCCTTGACCTGTCAGGAAAATATGATCAGAATAGTAATTTAGTGAATTCTGCAAATTCTTATCCTCAAAAGTAATATGGAACACAGCATAATGAGAAATACTACAAGAATTTATAATTCTAACGCACAAAATTTCTGAACTGCATCAAAAATTTGAGAATGTAAGTTTCCATAGTTAGACATCATTATTAATATTTCTACTTGGAAATAATGCTTACTTTAGCAAATAGTTAGAATTGGTTTGTTGAGCAGTTGGGTTGTTGAGATATTTTCTCAAAAACCAATCTCTCAGTTTAGAAGTTGTTAGATCTAATAAGCACTATATATGCTTATGTTAACGGTGCTAGACCCGCCAACATGTCAGGGAATCTCCCTAGTAAGAAGTCCCAATTAGACCTCAGACCGTTTTGTGTAGGAGTCCCAACAGTGGGTCGTACAGTAATGCCTTGACCACGGTTTCGCACAGAGGCAAGTAAGATGTCCCTGTCGGTAGCAAGGGTGTGACAGCTGCAGTAAGTCAAGGAAGGTGCATGAGAGGTTCTAACACACTGAGGGTGAGGTGAGTGCGCCCCTTGGAAACTTGTAATAGTATGCTGCTTGGAAGGAAACACACGAGCGAAGATGCATCACAACATGGAAGGCAAGTTAGCGAGCAATCCAAAGTGATGGTTAAACCAATAGCACATTTCAGAAAGATTCATACATACTTATACAGAATAGTCCATACATGCATGCGTAAGCAAACAAATACATATGTTATTTAGAGTAAACAAGATAGCTGGAATATAATACAACATATGCATGAAACGTGTTGGCTTTGTTATATTAAGAAGTGTAAGTTCCAGTCATACAATACATCCATGTCCAACCACTAGTCCCCATAGTGGAACGTTACAGCCACAACCAACTGCTCCTCCAAAGAGATACTAGCTTTGCGCAGCGGAGAAGCCAAGGCGCGTTACAATACTGTCCAATCTTTCTCTAAGATATTCCTATCGAAGCTTGGCTGACCAAAATCCTTTACAATGAGTTATGAAGGACTATTTATAGCAAAGGGTGGGGTGGCCCTTGACATTCCCCTTTGTGACAGCTCATCTACCCTCATGACTCTTCATCTACTCTATGACTGTTACATCCAACTATCAACACTTAACTTACACTTGACAAGACATTACATTACAACGCACTGTACCCATGTGAGACAAAATGGCTTGAGTAAGCCATGCAAGACATCACTATGATTCGAACAACCGTGGGAAGTCCAACTCTTCGACATCCTCGCAATGATCGATAGTAGCGAACAAATGCCAAGATCGGTAGTCCGCGATGGTGTTCGTATACTCCAAGGTGACATCTTTCTGGAACCTGACTCTTGCCTCCATAGCATCCGGGTACATTGCTCGGGCTCCTCTGTCCAACGCGTTTGATAGCATGCGCATCATTGTCTTCAGCGCAACCAGACCAGCAACATACTTGTGCATGATGTTTGCACTGATTGACAAGTCTGGGCTGGTGGCTATGTGCATCAACTTGTCAAAGTACGAGTCAAGCTCTAGTCAGGCCTGTGCCTTTGTCTTCGCCTAGGTGAGAGTCCCAATAGATGGGAACGCATGCGCACGCACCACAACATCCATACTCTTGAATACACGTGCATGGGAAGCCTATAGACTAGTGATGAGCTACGGGAGCTCTTCATAGTTACAGATTTGACTCCGAATGCATGCCTTTTGCTCGACTACTCCGGGCTTCATCATCTTAGGCAAGTGAAGTAGGGCTCCCTTGTATCTCATCGTCCATGTTTGCATGTAATCAACAGTAACATGCACGTTCAACAAGATACGTGCTCTTCTAGCACATCGCTACTGCCATCCATTGAGATGGACGACTGCCTTATGCACGGTACCAAACTTGGAATACAACGCCCGCATGACTGTGTCAAGGGACAATACTTCATCTAGTATTGCCTTCTTCAATTCTGCTCGGGCGGATGTTGTAACCAATTCTCCTCCTTGCTTGGTCGTTTGCAACTCCTTAGCCATTCGCTCATTCTCAGCTATCAGAAAGCGAACACTCAAGCTAGTGGCTTCGGCATATGCTCTGGTGGCATCGACCAATGTTGTTGGATGTTTGCGCACATCAGACACGATCACTCATTCCTCGAACTACGCAGGAGATGTATGATCTTCCGGAGTTGACACTCTGCGAGATTGCACAACTCTATGTTGAGACTCGTCGAATGAGATGTTGTGCATCTCTCCTTCCGGCTGATCTCCAAGGATCTCAGTGTCTCCTTGGTCGCTTGGACTTGCTCGTCTTCTGGATGTGGTGAAGCTGGTGGGTCGACCTCTTGGTGGTGAGGCATGAGGTCGATGTCTTGCTCTAACTCCTGCCACTCCATATCCGTATCCATTTGTTTAAGTGCTCGCTCTATCTCCTAAGCGAAGTCCTGCTCCTGCATTGGTTCACCCTATTTGCCTAATGCTAGTTGTTCTGATGAGTCCACTACCTGTACAAACATTGTTTCATTTGTTTGAACAAGTTGTGTCCCCTGTTGTACCTATTTCTGTTGCACTTCCTTCTCTTGTCTGCGCAGCTCCTATTCCTTCCAGAGTTGCTCCTTCAACTCATGCAACTCCTTCTCTGTTTCCTCCATTCTCCGTTTCTCTCTCTGCCTTTGTGCATTTCGCTTGTCGCGATGTTGCCTCTTTGCCTCTATAGCCATAGCTGCTTTCTCGACAAGTGGATCTGCTCAGAACTTGCAGCTTTGCTCTTCCTCCATGCGATCGACAATCTTCCTCTTGCTCTTATCACGCACTAGTATGTTCACCTCTGCTGTTGTTGCTACTTCTGCTGCTCTCTGGGATGCTGCTTCACGTTGCTTCGCTAACCATTCAACAATGAAGCCGACCAGTTCATTGAGTCTAGAGGAGTTGTAACAATATCTCCATGGGTTCTCCTCTGCCCAATGACATGTCCTGTGGATCCAATTGAACTGTACTCTTGCGTAGTGATCTTTCAGAAGACAATGCAGGTCATACGGATTATAACTTCGGAGGTCGAATGGATACTTCTTAATTTGTTCTGCTTCGACATCCACATGCTTGAAACTCTGAATCTCATATAACCCAATGCACAACAGAAGAGCGGGCCAAGGTACCTTCTTCTTCTAGTGCATCCTAACTGTCAATCCTATCGAAATGTGATATACTACTTCCTACATGATGAGTATGTCCAAGGAAAACTCTAGTAGAACATGCGGAGACTTCTCCGCGTTGTACATCTGTATGAAGGTGCCGGACAGTGAGGCATACCAATCAGCTATGTCTATCAATGCCTCCATTGTTGTCTTTGACATGCAGGGTGGATCCTGTTCGAATATCATCTTGTAAACCGAGGTGACAAAATGATTGGACAGCGATGTGATAACTCCTCTGAAGCTACATTCGAACAACATCTTACAATAAGTGTTCACAGCAGTCTCCGCCAATGTCCATGTCCACTTCAAACCCGAGAACTCCTGTCGGGCACAAATTTCATCCAAGATGTAGGCGGACATGTAGATCTCTGCTTGCATACCTTTGAGCAGTTGTCGAGCACTTGTTACTTGTTCCTTCAGCTGATGAGCCAACATGTCGAACTAGTTGCATACTTTGCCTTCTCTGGCCAGTTGGTCTAATGCGATCACCCAACTCTGTGGGAAGGTTTCCTTTCTTTTTTGGCCATACAATCAACATGCAAAGATGACCAAGTATTGATACGCCTTCCGCAATATCTTTGTCTTGTAGATATGGCTGGGTGTCATCCTAAATTTAGTCGGCTCCTTTACCTAGTTCTTCGAAATGTCTTTGGAGTTGGCATTGCTACTGGGTAAGCTGAAGGGTGTCTCCATGATGATCACGGGCTCCGACATCTGATACATCTCATCATAATCCTGTGCCTTGAAGGTAGCAATATCCGTCCCGCTGACACTGCTCAATGTCATCATCTCGAGATCAGTGTGCGAGACGATCCAATGTATCATGTCCGCGCACGGGAACGCGAGGTATCTACATGCAATCTGGTACAAGCTGAACTTGTGAATGTTCACATATACTTGGTGGTCTTCAAGGTCTTCCCCAAATGTGCCTGCAAATGCATCATTGACCTCTTGCCATTTCAACTTGATGTCCTTGTCTACAATCAGCTTGGTGTCTTCATAGATCGGCAGACTTGTAGACACTCGCTCAACTGCTACTCCAGTTGCACTTCCGTCGGTGTCCTTTGATCCTGCTCTCTTGGAGGCCATTGATCCTGAATTGCTAAGAGGCGGACGAACACCTACAAGATCTGGAGACAAAGCGACATGCATGGCAAGAAATCTGTCAGTGAAAACCAAAGCAAACTTGAGGAACGACATGCAACATACCTGGGGATTGACTGACAAGGATTGCACAATTTCTTCTAGGACATTGGTTGACTGGCTGCCAGAACTGCGCAAAAGGTAGTTTGGGCTGTCTGGGAGGGTGACTGACTGCTGAAATTGCACAATGTGCAATTTCAGTTGGCAATGGTTGTAGGCTCAGTGACTGCATTTCGCAATTTTCTGGGCTAGCAGTCACTGTCCCTCAGAATTGTGCAAAGCAAGCTTGGAGGACAGTCACCAAGCAGAAATGTGCATTTCCTGAGGGGAAGACAGAGCCTTCCCTCTCAGGATTGCGCAAGGCTACCTTGGTGAGGCAAAGTCCGGGCCAAGGCTGGCCAGACCCGCCGACGAGCAACTGAAAACAAATGTGAAAGTGAATGCATGGTGATACTCAGTGTAAGCAGGAGTGAATGATCGTGCATGCAAATAGTGAATGAAAGATTCAAAAAACGGAACAACATGCATGTGGGTGAAGCGAGTCACTGAATCAGCAACCGTTCGTGCAAAACAATTTCATGCATGCGACAACATTGAGATGCTAATGAAAACTGAAACGGTGCTAGTACAAGCTAGTATGCATGTAAACGACAACAAGCATTCACAGAAATCAAGCAAACAACACTCACACAAGTGAAAACACAAAAAGCGATAGAAATGTTGCAAAAGACAAGTTAAGACCACTTACCCATGAATAGTTGAGTTGGATGTGTCGAAGAGTCCTGGATGTGTTGTGGGATGTCAAAGCTCCAAGATCAATGTGAAGAAATGAGCTCTGAAGCGTCGAATAAATAAGTTTGAAGCTCATGACGTGCATGCCACAAATCTAGGAAAAAGCAACACTTGGAGGAAAGATTCTAAAACGATCTTTGCATGTAACCTCCAGCTGCTAAAAATAGCTCCCTAAAATCTAGGGATCATTTTTGCATGTAGCTTTTTCTATTTCGGGAAAAAGCAGGCCATGCATGCAAATCAATTCTTGGTCCCAGGCGGAACCGGTCAACTCAACTGCACATGCAACAGTCTACTCAGCTGGGAGGAAAAAATGCGCATTTCTGGGAGGGAGCTGCGCTAGCTACCTAGGAGATTTGCGTAATTTCTGGGCAGAGCAGCTGACTATTGCCCATGATTGCGCAATTCCTGGGCTGAGCAGCCCTGCTGGGAGGAATTGCGCAATTTTCTCAATGAAGCTTGACTAGCAAATTTGTGCAATTTTGAAGCCCAGTAGGCTTGCCAGATACAATTGCACAATTTTCTCAGTGAAGCTTGACTGGCAAATTTGCGCAATTTTGGAGCCCAGCAGGCTGCCAGACAGAATTGCAAAATTTCTGGAGGGAAGGCTGGTTGCCCTCTAGAATTGCGCAATTTCTTGAGGGAGCTACTCAGCCTGCAACTGGACCAAGTCCAAAGAAACAACTTGTGAAGGGAATGCAACAAGCTTTGATGGATAGGTTGTCATTCTGCAAAAAAATCACTGAAGCTTGTGTACTTGACGAAGCAAGACATGCTGCTGTGAAAGGTTGGTAGGGAGGCTCCAAAACGAAGCTAAGGCAAAATTTTGGAGGGTGGTTGTAGCCGCTACAACAGCTTAATATAATTATGTGATTATTGTGTAATAGAAAAATATTTTTCTGTGTGTGCACATTTCCAATTTCTTTCATGCTATCAGAGTTGGTAGCTTTGGGTTTACTCCTCATAGGAAGGCCGAGTAAATGTGAGAGGCCATGAATTGATTCTCAGTGATTTAAGCAGTTGTCCACAAGTCATCTGACAGGAATGCCCCCTTCTCATAGTTTCACTCAGCACGCTTAACCTGGGTCATACTCTCGTAAGACAGCGTGGAATCACGGGCAAACATAACATTATTGGCCACATTAAGATGTTGATCATGTGTATTCAGCTGGTTGTTCGAATAGAGAGTCTGTATTTGCTGTGGCGAATTTTCTTGGCTCTGAGTGCAATAGATGAGTGACAAAACATAATTTTTTTTTTTTTACTTTGGAATGCTCAGCAGTTTGGAGCTCAGAGGTATCAAAAATCCCTGCGATGTTCAATATTACTCCAAGTTTACAGCAATAGCGAGGGCATTTGCTTGGTTATGATATACAACTACAAATTGAGCAAACTGGATTGCCGTTCAAATTTCTCTTCATGTGGAATACAGAAACAAATAGTATTCTCTGCACAAATGAATTTGGCACCGGATGAATAGGCTTCTTTCAAAGTTTGCATTACCGGCGAAAACAAATCCAGTAGTCAGGGGTGGATCCTATTCCACAGCAAGCAGATTTAGAGTGCGAAGTTAGGAGCAGTTTTCACATAAACATTTAAGAGATCCCTGGCATGAGTTTTACAATTGAATGCTGCATGTCTATGTTTTCAACAGTAAAAACATTCCACTGAGTTCTTGTTTTTATTGACTCTGCCCTTTGAGAATAATTCCATCTCATCATGTGAGTTGTCCTCTGTGTTACCTGATTTCATCCTCTTCTCTTCTGCTAAGAGTGCTGCAATCATTTCATCTAATGATCGAGAGGAAAATTGACTCAAGGTGCAAATAGCTTATCTTAATGCTATTTTCACCTTGAGGGAATGATTGCAGCACTCTTAGCAGAAGAGAAGGGGATGAAATCAGATAGCACAGAGGACAGTTCACATAATGAGATGGCATTATTCTCAAAGGGCAGAGTCAATAAAAACAGGAACTCAGTGGAATGTTTTTACTGTCGAAAACATGGACACACAACATTCAATTGTAAAACTTGTGCCAGAGATCTCTTAAATGGAAAATTAAAGGAATTGGCCAACATAGCTACCATTGAAGACTTGCCAGAGGCCAACATTGAGGACTTCTCAGATTGTGACAGCGATAATGAATTTAATACAAAGCCTCTCATGCTTTTCTAAAACAACTATCAGTTATAGTATTAGTTAGATGTTATCAATGTGTGTATGTGTGTGTGAAGAAAGGTCAGTTGCATAATTGACTGTTGGATAAGCTCTGTATTTAGACATGTTACCTATATAACTAGAAGTGTGTATTTCGGTGCATACTACTAGGATGGAAACTTGTCCATAGAGATATTCAATATTTGGGCTATTCTTCGGGCTAGTCAAGAAATGTCAATTCTGCAAAGTTCATCAACGATGGTCAGAGGCAGGTATGTTTCAAATGGAGATCAAGTGGTAGCTCGTGTGGTGGTGAAAAAGAGCAGTGTCTGCAAGATCCCAGAGTGAACGTAATTGCTGATGAAGACCATATTAGACTGATGTGATTTATATGTAATTTGTGACTTATGTAATAAGCGTTAAGGGGGGAACTTGGAAATAACGGTTACTTTAGCAAATAGTTAGAATTAGTTTGTTGAGTAGTTGGGTTGTTAAGTTATTTTTCTCAACAACCAATCTCTCAGTTTAGAAGTTGTTAGATCTGATAAGCACTATATATGCTTAATGTAATTGTGTGAATATTGTGTAATAGAAAAATATTTTTCTGTGTGTGTGCATTTCAAATTTCTTTCTGTTCTTTTGGAAATAAACATTGTCGGAGTTTAGAAGCGTCCCAACATTTTGAGTGGGCGCTCCATCCATCATCAGGGGAACCAACTCAAGCTTTGCTATCCTCTGTTTTCAAGTAGACTATAGGGTATATATATGCAAAAATTGGTTTCAAATATTTAAATTTGTTACAAAATGAAACAACCCACTCAGTGTAATTTCTACAAGGACAATTCAACCAAATGCAATCACCAGAGAAAACGTACCAGTCTCTGCTCGACCAAGAAACCTATGGAAGCCACTAGATTCTTAATTTTGTGTCCTATCCCCTCTTCTTCTCCTTCAAAGATAAATTTCTGAATGTAATCAGATGTTCTGGTTTGCAAAAATGTCTTCTCACTTGCAAGATGCAGTGTGCGAAATAGTTCTGCTGACGGGCATCGATAATTGGACTTGATTTGTAACAATTCCTGTTACATGGATTCATCAGCATTAAAATAGACAAGATATTACTATACAATGCTAAGTGAGAGAAAATGTAACTGGATACCAGAAGGGAGGCCCCAGCTGTGAAAAAACTTTTTGGCAGGGGAAGAATGCAAGAATTGTGAACAAAAGACGTCAAATACTTTATAATTGAGTCTCCCGAAATCCCCTGCAAAAAAAAAAATGCACACCATTCACTCGTATAGGACAGAAACGATTTCAGCATAAGTGAGCTTAGAATTTGAAAATGAAGGGCTAACCTCAAACATTATGTTGTCAAAAGAAACTATGTCTCTGGCCTTGTCTGGCTGGAGCTGCACATGCCAAATTAACCAGAAACAGTTATACAACAAATCAAACGTATAAGCATGCAGAAGACAGTTCCTCCAGAGATTATAACATGATGATGACTTGAGGCGGGGTTAAAACTTAAAAGACCTTATCCCAGTATGCTCTCAGCTCAGCACTCTGTTTGAGTAAGTCCTCCTGTGCAACGTTAAAGATTAGAGAAGAAAGTGCACAATCAACCTCAAATTTTTTAAAATAGAACCCAAACGAATTACACTGAGCTAGTTGCATACGCTGACGTCGAACAACATGAAAATTCAAATTACAGATTTATGGTAATCAATCAACATGAAAATTCAAATTACAGATTTATGGTAATCAATCAAAAGAAATCGGGGATCATGCCGCATACTAAAAGCTGTTGAGAAAATTTTATGTTAGCAACCTTTTTACTATTCACAATATGACGATGTGTCTGCACGTGCCTTCGATAGTTGAATGAAGAGCAGAATTGCTGAGAGCATTGCTCACATGTTAGTATCTGTACGTCAGAGGGTCCCAGCAAAGGCCATTCAGCATAACCTGTAATAACAGGAAAAATAGTTAAATTTAAATTAAAGAAGGATAATATAACTTTAGGAGAGGCACCTGATGATACATAAGCCACAGCTAGCCATAGGTCGAGAGATATCTGGCTCACCAGTAAATTTTGCAGCAGCATATGCATAAGCAGCCACACCTTGTGCAATTATACGAGAATGGATGCCATTAATTGGAATAAGGTTCTCAACATTAGAATCTGAAAAGGAAGGATCGACAGTCTTAATTGTTTCCTGAATACTCTCATTTGGAAGTAGTTTTTCTTCATTCACATCTTTGAAGAATGTGTTCAGATTCTCTTCATCTAAAACATCGAGCCAGTGACCCCACTGCATGGGATGCGTTCCAAATCTTGAAAATGCAAGAAGAAGCTTGTTTCCAACTGCATCTGCAACAAACTTCAACAATGACACCTGGGCTTTTCTACCTGACTCACTTTGCTCCATTGACTCGAAATCAGAATCAGATAAAACATCTTCACTTCCTGGTGGTTCCATGCTTATTACTCGAATTGATTTGTGCAAGCGCTGTTCAGAGACACTAATCTATCTGCTACACATAACAGGTTACATAATCAAAAAATGGCTTCAAGTTTCCACCATTTTAAAATAGAATTCTTATGCAGGGATGTATTCAAATATCGATTTCAAATTTCTTAACACAAGAAAAAATACAATCAAATCTGCTGTTTTTTGCAGGAAAGTATAAAGAAAACACATTTCCAGAAACACATTAAGCAATATTTAATCTAAATGTTGAACTAGCAAATGTAGTGTGAAAACTCTAATATTGGTCACGGCCGCCAAAATCTGATCTGCAAAAAATTGCTTCATCCTTTCAAAAGATTCAATAAGTTTGATGCCTTGTTTTCACTCCACAATAAAGCATGACTGTATCATCTGCCAGAAATAAAAACTATAAAAGAAGCTATGCACTTGAATCTGGGGATTGCTGACTCTAGTAAAATCCATATAGTTTAGCTAACATTTTGCACTGCTGACATCAGTTGAATAAATCGTGTACAAAATTGATCCCACTTTACAAACTAAAAGAATTTAATGAGAAACATTGCTTATGTTAGTGAAAAAAGTTATGTTTAAGTAGACTTTCATTACAAAAAATAAATATATTGCAGAAACAATTTTTGAAAAAAATTTGAAATTCTTTTCAAAATCGCTGATCTACTGGAACCAAATTAAAGTACCAGCTCCAGTTAGAACTATAATCAATAGCACATAATATTCTGTTCTATGAATTTTTGACATAAAAGCCTATGCAGATTAAGAATATCAAGTACCTAGTGGTGCCACAGTTTAAAAGAAAATATAGTTGAATAAAGATGGGGAATGAAAACAAAAATTGGAAACAAATGGAATTGACAGATAAGTCCAGGGCAGTGCATGTCTAAAGAAAAATGTGGAGCAGTGTTGTGGCAATAAAAATCATTTTCAAGTAGGCAGCTACAGTACTGTTGAAACTATGCATCTGACTCGCTTGCTATATGAACGGTTTATTGAGCACAAATTTGCAGTGACTGGTGAATTCAAAAAGTACCGTGTTCCTCAAGCTGATCATGTTCTCTTTTATTCATTTACTGTTTTGTTACAACATTTTCTAAGATATTTCTAACTTCCTAATCACATATATGCTATGATATTAAAAAAAGAAGGCAAATATTCTGATCTCATCAATGTATGTGCATGTCACCTTTAACAGATTATAAGTCTTTACTTATAGTACGTTCAAATATTATGATGGAATGTATATTGAATCCTATTTCTATAAATTTCTCAATATTAATGTACTATTTTGGGACATTTTTATTCATGATTTGTATTTAAGGGTAAATTTTGTTACTGCCTTACAATATAAGAGCACTTGACTGAATATCTATCCTACCGGCTAATATCTCTCTGGTTATTGGAGGATCTGTTGATCAGTTACACTACAATTGCGATTATAATACTTTTATTTATCTTTTTGGACAGAGGAAATTCATACCTGAGGTGATTTTCGTTCTAAGATTTATTGATGAAGCAGGACTGTTATTTTTCTGATTTCAGGACAGGAGCAAGAACAAGCCACATTAGGGTTTACTCAATTACCTTTCCTTACAGACATGAGAGAAACATTGTTCAAGCCTTATTGTTGAATTAAACAATTCCACCCAAGTCATCCATAAGTTGGATGCAACTGCACTGAGCTAAGCATCTAACCACTTCTCATAATAAATTAGATCAAGAGAGCATATTTTAGACCAGCGTTTGAACCGTCACCTGCTAGAATTCACTGCCAAGCTGTGAGCCTTCCTGTTGTGCCATAGTGGCTGCTCAAACTCCAGAGTGTGATGGTATTTTGAAAGCAATACAGCAAATACATGTTGTGTTGAGTAGCGAAGCTACTGGACTCAGCACTCTATATTCCGATCCAACTATCAGTGATTATGCATAACTGCCAGCTATACCGTTGAAAGTATATTGCATTACATTAATTATAAAATTGCTATAAACTAGTTTTTCACTCAAGATACCATGTCAAAGGTGCTTTACAGTTTTTGGTCAGTTTAAGATAAGATGTCCTATTTGAAAGCCCTGCAAACGAATGCTTCCAAAAGTTTCAGTATCATCTGTCTCACACAATAAGACATAGAATTATCTTATCAGGTTCAAAGGGCCAATATCTTAAGTCTTAAGCTAAAATAATATAAGTATAGTTTGAGTAAATTATGTCTTGTCTGAGTTAAACATGAATATACTTAAACGAACTAGCTAAACATTTTCATTTGGAACAGGACTGATTTTAAAACTAGCATTCACAGCATATTTCAGAAACTTATGCATAACCCTGTTTCAAGGTTCCTATTCATGATTTTCTGAGGCCAACTCCCTCATCAAAACAATAGCTTAAAAGCGGGTCTCATTCCATGATTTTGAAAGCCTGTCGTCAAAATGTTTCTTGATTTTCTGGAGAAATTATACAATTTCGAGAGAATTCCGTGCAAGGCAATTTATTATATTGCTTGCTTGGCTCACATTATATTCAAACAGAGTTCAAGTCAGCAGGTTTTCTGTGTCGAATCTTTTTTGGCATAATTATAAAGACGGAACATAGCAAGCTCTATCAAATGCATTTTGTCCTATAAACTAGCCTTGGATGGATTCTTGAAGCTCACGGTTTTTGAAAAATATAATCTAATCAATATCTGCAACATAACCAACATAAGGTCATTGATTTAGTATTAGCCATTTTGGTATGATAAAATAACCAGTTAAAATGAACAAAACAGAAACCCGTGAAATAAAGTTGCAATTATATGGAATCAAACAGCATATGCTTCAGTGACAGTGAATAGCATGGAATAAACATAGAAATACTAATAAGCATGATATCAGTACCTTGTAACTGCATGCTTCTGCCCAGAGCCCACCACCCCACATGAATTCAATACCCTGCACAAAAAAATAAAGGGCAGACATAAAGAAACCTTAATTAATGAAAAAATACCGATTAATTCAACTAAAAGTAGGTGGATGTGAACCTCCACAAATGATGACACATCTTTTGAAACCTCTGGGGTCAAAAACGGGGAGAGTTCCATTAACAGAAAAGTGTCTGAAATAAAATTCGAAATGAAGCCCTATGCTCTATTGACTTCTCTAAATTGGGGATGGAATCGGCAGAACACTAGGAAAAAAACGCCTGAAATTGAATTATTAAAAATAAAGCCCATATGAAAAGATGGAATATGCCCAAAATGGACATTTGAAATATGATCAGGCGAGGCTTTCTTGGGTTTGGCGTTTATTACAAACGTCGATAGACTTCCAATGTTATTGCCCGACGACATTTGGTTGAGCCCATGAAGGATGTGTAAGTCTATCAATTCATCGATTTGACACAGATTTTGACACAGATTTCTTTAATGTTTTAAATAGAAATTGACATAGATTTTTTTTAAATAAAATAAATAAATAAATAAATTTTATGTTTTAAATTGAAAAATTAGGTTAACGGTAATAAATATAGATTTGGAAAAAATTAAATGTTAATTTGATTTTATATATTTTATATAATATTTAAAAATATATTATAAAAAAATAATTTTTTATAATTAAAATGTTTATTTGGTCTTATGTATCTTCTATATAGCATTCAAAAATATAATTTAAATTGTATTTGAATTTTAAAGAAGTTTGCAGGTGAGAAATTTGATTCATTTTGCCAAATGGTGCACTCGTATTTAAGATGGATCTATACTAGTAATAATAATAAGTCAAAAATATGGATAAAGATTTTACACCACTCAAATTTAACATCCACTCTAGTTTTGAATCTATGACCTTTTAGGAGGAAACAAATGCTCTTAACCATTTGGCCCACTCAAGCTGTATTTTTTTAATTTTTAATTTTTTATCTTTTATTTTGTATTTAATAAAAAAAATTCCAAGGAAATATTTGAGCAGATCCACCCGAAGGGATCACATCCTCTCGGCTTATCAGTGGAACCTAACCTAGGAGCGTCAAGGAGAATTGACCACATGACCTTCCATTAGGGAGATGATTTAGCAATGGGACTCGACTAATTGATCTAAAACTCATAGATCAATTAATATGAATAAACTAAATAAATTTATAAGTAATTTTTTATATAAATTACAAAATATAATAATCTAGAAAATATTTTTATTAGAAAACTATAAAAAAAAAACATATTTTGAATAGATGAATAATAATACATTATGTTGTTTATATAGGTTGTTTTTACATAGAAATAAATGTTGAAGCATTTTCTTATACCATTTTAGGTTTCTTAGTAAGATCTCAAGCCAAAAGAAGCTACCCTCAAATATCTTAAAGATATATTTCTATGATGTTTACATTTACTTGATTGTAAGTATAAGGTGGTGCATGGTGATTGTCCCCACAATTTTTAAAACATAATATAAACATTCGAGTTATATTTCTGAGTAACTAAGAGGTTAAACAACATTAGGATTCAATAATTTGTAGTTATGTAAATGATGTTTTAGATTACAAACGCTATGGTATGATTATGCATGAAGAATATTACACCAAGAAATTAATAGAGCAATCGCATTAATTTAGTAATTATAAGACAAGCTCAAATTTTTTTGTTAAGAAAGTAAATATTTATAGATGCTCATGAGAAAATGCTCAATACAATCATTTTCTACAATCTTTCTACACTTTTCTATAATCTATCCACAAATCTCTCAATTAATTATTCTCTATCTAAAAGAAACCTTCGAGACATAACAATTGGATAACAACAATAATTCTAAAATATGACAAATGATCATTATTCTAACATTTCTCTCCCATAATGATCATTTGGAGAAATTCCAAGATCATCTTTAGAACTTTTCCTTTGGTAGTGCCTTGGTGAAGATATCCACAAATTGATCTTCTGTTTTGCAATAAATGATCTTGATCACATCTTGTTGAACCAAGTCTCAAACAAAATGATACTGGATATCAATATGTTTGGTCTTCTTGTGGAAAATTGGATTCTTGAACAATTTAATAGCACTTTGATTACCACAAATCAACCAAGTAGGTTGCTCTTGTTGCTCATGTAGATATTCCAGAAGTCTTCTTAACCATATTGCTTCACAAGTTGTTGTTGTCACTACTTTATATTATGCTTCAGTTGAGGAGAGAGAAACTATAGGATGCTTTTGAATACTCCAAGCAATTGTTGTTGAACCCATGCTAAATGAATATCCTTAAGTTGATTTTTCGTCATTGATACAACTTGCCCAATCTGAATCTATATAACCAATCAACTTGAAATCCTATTAGATCTATATAATAAGCCATAGCCAATTGCATCATGCGGATATCTCAAAATCCTCTTAGCTTCCTTCCAATGCAATTCCTTGGGTTCAGACATGAACATGGATACCATATTGATTGCAAAATATATATCCAACTAAGTTGTAGTTAAATAGATTAGACTTCCATCCAACTGATGATATAGAGTGACATCAACTAGATTGGAGTCATAATTTATGTGTAACATCAACCCAAGTTCCAAAGGAGTTGCCGCGAGTTTGCAACTCAACATGTTGAACTTCTTTATAATATCCCAAGTATACTTGGCTTGTGACATAAAAATACCATCTTCCTTCTATCATACTTCAATACCCAAGAAATAATTCAACTCACTAGGGTCCATTATTTCAAATTATACAATCATATATGACTTAAACCTTTGAAACAATTTAAAATTATTCCTTGTATAAATTAGATCATCAACATAAAGTGCAACAAGAAGAATGTCTTTTGTTGATTGAAGTATATAAAGATTAGGTTTATATGAGCAATTGGCTAAAACATGATCTTGAAAATACTTATCAATTCTTGAATAACAAGCCCTTGGTGCTTCCTTTAGCCCATACAAAATTTTCTTTAACCTGTACACATAATCTTCTTTTCCTGGAATCTTAAAACCTTCAGGGTGTTGCACATAGATTTCTTCATCTACATAACCATTTAAGAATGTTTATTTAACATCCATCTGATAAATTATCCACTTATATTGCGCATCCTATACAAGAACCATCATGATTGTGTCCATCTTGGCTACTAGAGCAAATGTCTCAGTATAATCAATCACTTCCTTTTTAGCATACCCATTGGCAACTAAACAAGCTTTATGTTTATCAATTGAACCATCTAATTTATACTTAGTCTTATACACCCATTTAGTACCAATTACATCGTTTCATTTAGGTGATTTGATCAACTCCTAAGTGTCATTCTTCACCAAAGCACTGAACTCTAGTTCCATGGCTTCATACCATTCTTTCTTCATTGGTGCTTCTTCATGTGTATCTGGATTTACTTTAGCCATCAATGCAAAATTATAACTGATCTTTCTGATATAGTATTTCTTTTTCTAATTTTCCTATCTGACATATCACTTTTAGAATGACCTCTGGTTAGCCATTTAAGCTTCTTCTTATCATCATTTGCCTTAACATTGGATTCATTACAAATTTCTACTTCCTTTTATTTGATTCTATTTGTACATGTTATGTATGATAAAGTCCCTATTTATCAAAGACAACTTCACGACTTCTTATAATTTGTTTTTCCAAAAGATCAAATAACCTATAACTTTTTGTTGCAGTACTACACGCAATAAAGATACAATTTACACTTTTATCATCCATTTTTTTCCTCTTTTCCTTAAGCATATGTGCATATGCCATGCAACCAAATAATTTCATATGTGCAACACTAAGTTTGTACCCTAACCAAGTTTCTTCTAGATTTAAATTCAGCACTACTCTCGTAGGACATCCGCTAAGTATATAAATTGTTGTGTGCACTTCTTCAACCCAAAATTCATTTCCAAGAGACTTAGTTTTTAACATGCTTCGATCCATTTCAACTATGGTCCTATTTTTTTCTATCAACAACTCCATTTTGTTGAGGAGAGTATGAATTTGTAAACTCTTTCTTTATTCTATTTCTTTCGCAATATATCAAAAATTCATTGATTTGTATTCTCCCCCATTATTTGTTCTTAGTGTGAGAATTTTCAAATCACTAGTTTTCTACCATTTCCTTAAACTCAAGGAAATAAGAAAATGCCTCAGATTTCTCATGCACAAAAAAATCCCCAAGTCTTCCTAGAATAATCATCAATGAAAGTAAGAAAATAGTGTCTTTCCAAAAGAAATTTTCTCCATCGATCATACAAATTTGAATGTATCAATACTAGATGTTCTCTAACCTTCCACATTTTGTTTGAAAATTTGCCTTTGTGTTGTTTCCCAAATATGCAACCTTCACATGATTCATCCATTCTGATATAAGGAAGACCATTTATCATATTACTCTTCTTTAACAAAATCAAACTTTGAAAATTCAAGTGTCCCAACCTTAAATTCCAAAGTCTATGATTTACTTCCTTTATAGCATTAAAAATACATAAGTTGCTTGAATCAAAAGAGAGCTTGAAAATTATATCCTATGTTATTTCTCCTCTTGCTACTACTACATCTTTATTCAACTTATCCATGGTTAAACATTCTTTATTTTCAAACACTAACTTATAGTGTTGCTCCATCATTTGTCCCACATAGAGTAGATTCTTCCCCAATAGTGGTGTTAGCAATGTATCATCAATAAACTTCTTTTTCCCATGCAATGTTGGAATTGCAATTGTACCTTTCCCTTTATGATGCAGGAGCATCCTCACTTCCAAAGCCATCGAGATTTTGGAGACAAATCTCAAATTGATCCAAAGGGTCAAAATATGCTCAAAAATCAAAGTGCTTGGAATCCCATGAAACTAGTGTTGGACTTATTCCAACGACACTTGAATCACCTCAATCCAACACCATATGCAAAATTTGTCACGTTTTGAAGTTTTTGGCAAACAACTAAAACGTCAACTTGCAGGTTTGACTATGCTGCTGACTGGGCAAGTCATACATTGACGTCAGCAACTGAATGGGAAGGTACAATGTGTAGTATGTGCCAATCATGTGTTGCCATGTGGCATGGACGTACATGGTAATTTGTCGAGTTTTGATTGGTTGGTTGTGTTGATGTGGGCAAATGATGAGGTGCCACGTGGACATCAATTTGCATGCTGAAAGTTTTTTTGGCCAGTCGATTAACCCAGCGGAGTTTGACTCCATGACCTTTGACAACATAGACTAATGCCCTATCGTTACATCACACCATGTTTCTTGACATATCTGGTATGTTGTTTATATTTAAACACATGTGTCGACAGAGTTGGGGGGACGAGTCAAGCCGATGGGCTCACTCGACCGACCTTGGCCTTGGTAATATGTTATACCATGCGACTATCGGTGGAGGTGGAGACAGAAAAGGTGGGGAGTTAAGCCCCACCCATGTTATGAATATAATTACGTAAAAGTAATAAATATAGATAATAGATAATAAACATAATAATATGTAAATAAGTAATAATTAGTTAAACAAAGAGGCATGTCTAAGGAGACATGACCGTTCATAAAGGGACACTTGCTTGATATATAAGCAAACCCTTACTCTCAATTGTATCATCATCCTTACTCAGACACATTTAATATATATTCTTATATCACAATGGATATCTACATATTCCAAATCTTTTGGAGTATTTAACTTGAAGAATGAACTTTGTTAATTACATTGGTATCAGAGTTGTTCGATCCTCTGGATGCTCAACTGTTGAAGAGAACTAGTCTGATCTGGCCTTTGGCCATTAATCCTTCGTCAACATTGTTGTCATCGCAATTGAATCATTTCGCTACACAAAGTTGGAGTTTCTTTGTTTCGCTAGTTTTTTCATTCAGGGCTTTACCTATTAAAAAAAAGTATAGTCAAAGAAAAAAAGAAAAAATGAGAAAAGAAAAAAAGTATATATAAATATTTAAAAATAAAAATAAAAATTAAATAAAAAAATCATATAAAAATATACTATTAAAAGAAATAGTCCGATGTAAATTTTGAAGGAGAACATTCATATATATAAAAATGTTCTACATTATTGATAAAAAGTGCATGATAAAGTTAAAAGGGAATCTTTCCAGATATCTTTAAAACTATATGTAAGAGAAGGAAGGGTAGATAAGATTATCATGACTCTTCATTAAGTGGTTTACAAGCTCGTGGTTTTAGCAACCCATGGTAATTTCCCACAGTATTTTCAAGGTAAAAGAAGAACAAAAAGAATACAAAATTTCTTTATGTGAATGATAAGTTATAATTTTTACATGGAGAAAATTAACTGATTAAAAGGCACATAAGTGGACATATATTTTATATTATACCCCAAAGAGGTGAATAGCCACATTTCACTAGGGTTGTAACTTTTCAAAAAGAAAAAAATATATATAAAAAAAAAAAAGATATATAAAGAGAAGTATTGTATTATAAAGGGGTATTTTAAAGAAAAGTTCAAGTCCTGAAATTTGTGGATATATATAAGTACAAAGAGGGTATTATTAGAGAAGGTTACTTAAAAGATCCATATATTAAAGTTTATAAAGGGTTAAATCTAGAACTATAAAGAGACATAAGGATAACCAACTTTAACAAAGGAAGAATACTTTTTAAAAGCGTTATCATAAATATAAGGTGCAATTTATTTAAATAGTGGAGCTATATTAATTTTTTTTTAAGTGGGAAAAAATAAATAATTGAGGAAAATAAAAGTTAAAGGAATTTATAAAGGTGTTCAAGCTTATCAAATAAAAGGGCACTTATTTTAAAGAAGAAGTGTATTTTTGAAGAAAAAACAAATGGGGTCTAATCAAAAACAAAGAAAGGAAATTTTTCTTATAAAAGTATTCCAATTGTAAATCGTAGATTAATCACATTAAAAGAGAATACCCAAGGGAAGGAGATTAATATCACTATCAACACAAGTCACGAGAAAAATTACATCAATGTTAATTTGGCAAATCAACTATTAATTCCAGAGTCAAACATAGGAGAAAGAACACATATTTTTGGAAAAAAGAATATGAAATTAATGAATTACAAGTAATAATTGAACACTATAAATGCGCCTCTCAATTCAGTGTTGTAACTATGTTTAAGCCAAAAATTGACATCATTTTGGGTCAACCTTGGTTAAAATAATTGGGGATGTTCATGTTAAACTTCGAAAAAAAGATTTTGATGTTTCCTTACAAGAGGAAGATGATCACCTTCCAAGATGTGACAATGAAGTCAAAATCGATAAAACCTTCATCAGAAGACTTTAAGGATATTTCGGAATTAATGTTTCAAGATTATAAAAAAAAATTACCAAAGAAGCAAAAAAATCTTGAAGAAGTCATCTCCAGTAAAGACAAAGAAATTTCGCGCCTCAGAGAACACAATGAAAAACTACTCAATCAAGTCAAGAAAGCTAAGGCCATAAAGAAGGAACTCAAGAAGCACTAGTTGGAACAAGATGAATAAAATTTACATTTCAAGAACCTTAATCAAACATTATTACAACAAATCAAAAGTTTGAAAGATGATAAGGCTACTAAGAATAAAATCAACAATCCAGAAAGCGAAAAGGTTTTATGTCTAAGGAATCATAACCAAAACCTCCTTACACAAATAAAGAAGCTTAAACGTGACAATAAGTCATTAAACGACAAGTTATAATAACTTCAAGAAGTAGTATCGGAGTCTCCAATCATTTCAATCCAAGTTGAAGAAAATGGAATGAATACCAATCTAATGAATATAAAAACTCAAGAAGAAGACACGTCAGTTAAAGAAAAAACACACTCAGATGTTGAGATGAAGGAAATTACAAGTGAATATTCGATGACATTGGAACCTAAAGTAAATCAGAATCCAACCACACACATGATAAGAGAAACCAAAATGACTCTTTATCTACATCTGAATCACAAGAACAAACATCTCAATCAATCTACGAATCTCTATCACTCAGAACATAAACAACAAACTTATGTTCTGAAGAATACTGAAGTGCACACAACTCAGTCCAGTGATTACAATTCATCACAAGTTTCTAGTAATCAAAAGATTTCACAAAAGATTAAATTAGGATGGTCAGATCATTCCTTCATGCGACAATTTTATATATGACCCCAAGGATCATATCAACTTGTATCGACAAAGATGTCTATCGTGAGATGAGAAGACATTCGTAGCAGAAAAAAGAGATCAAGTCCTTTCAGCAACAAGCTTTGAGGACAAAGTAGTTTGAAGAGGAAGACAATGTTATGAATATAATTATGTAAAAGTAATAAATATAGATAATAAATAATAAACATAATAATATGTAAATAAGTGATAATTAGTTAAACAAAGAGGAATGTTTGAGGACACATGATTGTTCATAAAGGGACACGTGTGTGGTATATACACCATACGACTCGACGGGAATTTAAAACAGGCGCGTGAATTTTAAAAAAGGAGCGGGAATTTTGGCGCCCAAACCATGGTCATGTCGGCACCTCGTAACCATCGACTAGTGGAGTGGAGGGCCAAGGCCGGAGGGGATGTCGCATGGCTTGGCCCCTGGCCACATAGCCACGCGCGTGATCGAATTCTGAGGGTGGTTTTTTTGGCACGAGTGGTCAATTTAAAGAGGCAAAAAATTGCACCATTTTCAGTGGAATTTCTTCCACTCTCCCACCGATTTGTCACTTGGCGATTTTGTCAAAGGTGAATTTCATTGCCTAGTTAGCCAATCTTGTCAGTTTGCAAGACATATAGCAGAGAAATGTTCCAGGGGGCTAGCTTGGCCATTTTTTAGTCTTTTTGAGCCCAAGAAAAGCCTACAAAGGGGTTTTTGAGTGTTTTGGACACAATGGAAACATTATTTTTGTGATTTGAGCATTGTATGTTGGAAAATTGTAGAGTCAATCAAGGATAATTTTAGGGGCGAATGTTCGCCCTTTGGCGAAATTAAGGGGTTTTAAATTTTTAGTGGGCGAATATTTTGTATCATAGTACTTTTTACAAATCACCTCAAATAGCCCACCTTATTTTAAGGGAGAGGGTAAAAAAGGTAAAGTTAGCCCTTGAAATTAGGACTTACAACCTTCCATTCGCCCATTTTCAAGAATAGGTTTTATTTAAGTGAATCCTATGGGCCAAATACCATATTTATAAAAGAGGTATGGTAAATTAATAAAAATATAAATAAATGAGAGGTATGGTAAATAAATAAAACATTTTTTATATTTACTCCATAAGTCACCTTATATACATGTAAGGGTGTAAACAAATAAAAATATAAGTAAAGTGGAGGTATGGTAAATAAATAAAACGTCTTTTTATACTTACTCAAAAGGCATGGTAAATAAATAAAAATATAAATAAACTAGTCGTATCGTAAATAAATAAAACCTCTTTTTATATTTAGTCCATAACCCTCGTTCTATTTATGAAGGCTCAAGAAAGAGGTTTTATTTAAGTGAATCCTATGGGCCAAATACCATATTTGTAAAAGAGGTATGGTAAATTTATAAAAATATAAATAAACGAGAGGTATGGTAAACAAATAGAACATTTCTTTATATTTACTCCATAAGTCACCTTATATTTACGAACACTCAAAAAATGGGTTATTTTTAGGTGAAATCTATGGCCAAAATACTATGGGACAAATGGGTTATATTTAGGTGAAACCTATGGCCAAAATACTATGGGACAAATACCATGGACTAGATTGTTATTAATACCATGCAAAAAACCATTATTAACCCTAATATTAGAATTAATAAAAATAAAAATGGCACATGGTATTGACCCATGGTATTCACCTCGAATGTAGCCTATTTAAATGGGGGAATTAAACCAGCATGTAGCCTATGCTAAGATTCACTAGGACTTTACACAGTTTTATTATTTAGTGAAAGACTCGCCAAGATCTTACAAGATTTTATAATTGAGTAAAATATTCGCCATGCCTGGTGAGGGATTCGCCAAAAAATTATATATACATATTATATTATTGATAAAATCGCCTTCCATTTTTCCTATATACCATGGAGATTCGCCCATTTATTATATTTATAAATTTAGGGGGGGTTCTTAAAATTTTCCCTGGAGTCAATTCCTTTTGTATTACAAGCATACACTATTTTGAGGCCATATGGAGACCTTTTTTAGCATGGAAAGAGCTTAGACAAGGGTTCTAGAGTATTCTGGACACATTTGCAACAATTGTTTCTTTAGTAGAGAAACCATTTTCAGTCTATTCTCAAAATGTTTATGGGAAAAGACCTTTTCAACACTTCATTATGAAGCAGTTGAATTTGTGCTTGTTTTTTTTATCTCAGAATGAGTACCAGGACCTGTTTCCACATTCAATGAGAGAGGCCTTTTCTTTTGGTACCGTCATTTATTTGTAAAAGGGAGTCAACTTGTGAGTGAGAGTTCTCTAAAGGAGAACATTTCTTTGAAGGAGAAACAAGTGCCATTGTAGCAAGTGGTTTACTCTAAGAGTCAAAGATTTGTAATGTACTGTTTTTGTTGCTGAGATCAATAAAGCGTTCTAGCAATTGGAGAAGGGCCCAAAGACGTAGCCCAAGAGGAGTGAAATCTATTATCACATGGTTGTTCTCTTCTTCATTTTTACCATGTTGGATTGCATATGATTTTTTTTCATCTTTAAGTTCGTTTAAAATTAACTATTCACAGTTGATCAAGTTACGAACTAAATTAACTTTTGGAAGACTCTAATTTTTCAAAACTTGGAAAGTGTCAGAGGACGATCGATTTTCAGATCACAAATGGAGGAGTATTCACATTTAATGAGGAACCTTATATTCATTGATGTAATTAATTATATTTCTTTGATTTATTAATTGTATTCTAGAAGATTTGGATGTTAACAAATATGGTAACATCGGTTGTAGACTAGTCTTGAGTGTACAGGTGTTGCATGCAATCAATGATCAATCCTTGGGAATTGCACAATAAATTTGGAGGAAATTCCTAAAGAATAAGGGCTAATTTCCTCAGGATTTGCACAAGGAAATAAGGGCTCAAGCAGAGGTAGAAATTGACTAAGTATGGGTCATAGCTTCTCATTGAGTAGAGAAATAGGTTATTCACTTATAGGCTGTGCTCAGAGCAGTCAAGCAATTGTAATATATTCTATATTCATCTTATTAATGAAATGAGGCTTGAGGGGTTTTTCCTAGTTAGGTTCCCCTAGAAAAATATTGTGCATGTGTGCTTTTTCTTATTGCATGTTTATGAATGTTGTTCTAAATTGTGAATTAAATTCCGCAGATCAATAGAGTAGAATTTTGTCTCTTGATTTTATATCAAAATTCTCATAGAGATTGCAATTCTATCACCAAATTTCTATATGGCATAAGAGTTGGATTCACATTAGAACATGAATTTCAAAGTTGTTCCTTAGGAGGTTCAAATTTGCAGCTTCAATGTCACAGGATCTCTTTAGAGTTGGGAAGATGGCCTTCAACGGGCTGAGATTAGAGTATGCCTTGGAAGGAAACTTGAATTTTATTGCATGGAATGATCGCATGGAGATGGTGTTTCATGACAACATATTGTTGAAATATGTCAAGACAAACATTGCAAAACCAGGATCAACTGATGCACAAAATCTAGCCCAATGAAAGAAATATGTAGCCAAGGTGAGGAGAATTATCTTGGAGGGAGTACGAGACCACATTGTCTCAAATATCCATGGGAAAGAAACTCCTTTTGCCATGTGGAAGGCATTGACAGAGCTATTCGAGAATAACAATGACCATAGAAAACTGTCCCTCCAAGAAAAACTTCGAAATATCAATATGCAGAAGAATGACACTATTCCACAATATCTCACCCTATTTACACAAGTTTGGGATGAGATTGGAGGGGTTGGTATGACTGTTGCAGAAGATAACCTAGTGAGCTACCAGGACTCAGTGAATGGGAGGGAAAATTTACCAAAATGGGAAAGGTTGTGTTCCAATTTGGTTCAAGAAGAGTTTAGGAGAAATAATCAGGATGGAACTTCATCCAAAACAAAGAATTAAGAAAAAAATGCATTAGTTGTAAAGGGAAATAAGGGCAAAGGGAAGATGTCTCAATCCAAACCAGAATCCAACCAAGGGGGCAAGAAGAAATACTTGTCCAAAATAAAATGCTTCAATTGTCATGAATTCAAGGACTATGCTACAAAGTGTCCACATAAAAAGTCTAACAAGAAGAACTTAGGAGGAGTAGCAGGTGAAGCATTGGCTTCACATTTTGAGCTATACTTCATTGTTATCACATGCATGGCCAACACTATGATGGGGAATGTGTGGTACTTGGACTTAGGTGCCTCGTTCCACATGATAGGGTGTAGAGAGTTTTTAAGTGACCTGGAGGAGAAATATCTCCATATGCATATTGATCTTGGAGACAACGGAAGATACAGTGCGACCGAGATTGCTATCGTAACCTTTAAGAGGGAGTCTGGATCCCCTCTTCACATAAAATATTTCATACTTGTTCTAGACCTCAAGAAGAATATCATCTCTATAGCAATTTTGGAAGACTGTTTTTATGATGTGATCTTCAAAAAAGGTAAATCATTTCTTAGACACATAGCCACTCAACAGGTGAAGCAGATAGAGGTATGTGTGAAGAGCCTATATAAACTTGATGTGGAAGATTATGTTGCATTAAGTAGTAAGGCAAAGAAAGTGCAGAATCACGATGTTGGTGAGCTCTGACATAAGAGAATGGTCCATTTGAATCACGATGCCTAAAAATTATGCAAAAAATAACCATTGGCCTCCGTAAAGGAGCACTTGTGTAGCAGGATGTCTGGGAAGGTTGTACCTTGGGGAAGTATGCGAAATCCACATTCCATGATTGAGACAACAAAGCACATGTAGTCTCAGAAATATTCCACTTTGATGTTTGCAGACCTTTCTCGGCAGCTTCCACTGCCATACATAAGTACTTTGTTATTTTTATTGATGATTTCTCAAGAAAGTGTTGGATCTTCTTCATGTGGGAAAAGGATGAGACATTCTCAAATTTTGAGAATTCAAGGCACTAGTTGAGAAATAGACCTATAAGAAGGTGAAGGCTCTCAAGAGAGAAAATAGAGGTGAGTATGTTTTGAATGAATTCAAGGAATTGTGTGCCAAAGAAGGAATTCAAAGAGAGCTGATAGCACCCCACAAACCATAGCATAATGGGGTAGATGATAGGAAGAACCAAAACGTTGTGGGAGATGCGAGAGATATGCAAGATGAACAAAGTTTGCCACTGCATTTGTAGGTAGAGGCATGTAACACAATAGCCTACTTGCAAAACCAAAGTCCTCATCAGATTCTTGGTATGATTACATTGGAGGAGGATTTCTCAGGGAGAAATCCAGACGTGTTCACTTCATAGTTTTTGGAACCTATGTTTACTTCCATGTATCCTAGGATTCAAGGAATAAGCTTGATACAACAACAAAGTTGCGAGTTTTTTGGGTTACACCGAAACTCCACATAATTACTATGTGTACTTACCTTCCCTCATAATGACAGTTGTGAAAAGGGATGTAAAGGTTGATGAATAGAAAGAGATGTGGTTCTCTCTTGAGAGTGAGCTTCAAATCCCACTAGAAGAGGATATTTTAGCTCCAAAGTAGGAGCCTTGGGACATTGTAGAGCAACCATAATTGGAGGAGCGGGGAGGAGGAATATTGGAGAGATCCTCTCAAGCATAACCATCCAAATAAGGTATAAAAAGAACTAGGTAATATGATATATTGGTGCAAGACACGAGGGCGAATGTGGGAGCTCCTTCAAATTTGTGCAGGAAAAGGGGGTCACTTGAGAGGTACACTAGCTAATGGATCTAATGACTAAGATTTTAGAGACTAAGCCATCCTATTTTGAGGAAGGAGTAGAGAAACCTGTTTGGGTTGATGCCATGGTGGAATAATATGAATCCATCATGAAGAATAGTGTTTTGGAAGTGGTCCCAAGACCAATAGATAAATCAATTGTGGGTTCAAGATGCATCATCAAGCTTAATCATGCAATAAACAAAAGCATAGAAAAGTATAAGGCTTTATTTGTGGCCAAAGGATTCTCTCAATTAGATGGAATTGACTGAGGAAACCTTTTCTCTTGTAGAAAGGTATTCATCCATTAAATAAATTAGTGCACTGGATGCATAGATGGGGTGGAAGATCCACTAGATGGATGTAAAAAAAACTTTTATTGATGATGCTATTGAGGAGGAAGTGTACATTTAGCAACCATAAGGTTTTGAGACATTTGATCGAGAGTTTGATGTGTGTAGACTCAAGCAAGCATTGTACAGTCTCAAACAAGCACCCCAAGCTTGGTACACCAGATTTGACAGTTATCTCACTAGTTTGGGCCTCACCAAAAGTGAAGCGGATGCGAACCTATATCATATTTTGGTAGAAGGTAAATTTCTTATCATTTTTTTATATGTTGATGATTTAATATTGAAAGGTGATGAGCAGTTGATTAACTCTTGCAAAGAGGACCTTGCAAGGGAATTTTAGATGAGGGACATGCATCTCAAGAACTACTTCCTTGGGTTGGAAGTATGGCAAGGCGATGGGGAATTGTTTGTGTATCAAGGAAAGTATGCCACCGATACACTGCAGAGATTTCACATGGAGAGTTGTAATCCCATGGAGACACCTCTAGCGAATAATTGGAGGAATGAGAATGCCACTTCAGGTGAACATGTTGATGCAACTATTGAACCCCAAAATTGTCTCTTTTTGACAACCTTCCTATACTCAATTCTCCCCTTTTTTACGTTCATAACTCTAATTTGGGTATAAATTTACAAGGTTTATGGAATAACATGTACATAATCATCTTCTATTTCATAAGTATCATTTTTCTTTATTATTTAAGTAAATATTTACCTAAGCTACTGAATTACAGTGCTTCTACAGTTGATGTATGATTCTGCAACTAAGTCCAAGGTTTGATGGGTTGTGAAGATTCAGTCGAAGAACATGGCATATGGGTAGGTGGAAATTAGTTGGTACCACAATTTGTTCTTACCTTCATAACCTAGATCACTAAGGAAAACACCATGGTAGCTTGGTCAAAGAGAAATTCAACCACCGAGGAAGGTGAATCAAGCGAGTGAGGAATTAGTGAATGCAAATATTCAGCCTCATGATTTGCTTCGTTGATAGCAAATCATGAGGAAATCACGCTATTTTATCTCTTAATGATAATTTTAGCTAAGTTTCGATTAACATAAGATGTAATGATTTGAAACATTTAATGCGTAGGAGTTTTATAAATATGTCTCTTGGCATAGCTAACACAGACTTGGAAATGTTATAAACACTCAGATTTATATATAAACTCTATTTCATTCTTATTTCTATGTTTTGAGATTCCAATGCATGGTTAATAATCTTGTGAAGGAATCATATTGATACCCGCTTCTGGTAGGAGGCCCCCCTCAAGAAAATAAAGTTTTCTTTTATTTGCAATTAGTATTTTATTTTGTGTTTCCTATAGAATTTTGTTGGTTCATTTAATCACTCAAGTTTTGATTTTTGAATATAAGTTTCAGATTGTTTTGCAGCAGGTTCATTTAATCATTTTATTGTTGAGTGAAGTGATATCTCTTGTGCACATGGACATAACATAGATTTACATTGCAATTATATAGATAGGATTTTAATTTGTAGAGATAATCCTTCTTTTTGTCAAGCATAGATTCATTTACAGTGTTAAGGTTTCCTTTCAAGCAAGTGTGATTTCATTTAAAAGAAAGTGTGTGTATGATTTCATTTAAGGCAAGAGTGTGCATGTGAATCCATTTCAAGCAAAGTATATGTGTGATTTTATTCAAAAGCAAAGCGTGTGTTTGATTTTACTTTGAGTAAGTGTGAAGAGTGTGATTTTTCTTGTAAGCAAGAGAAATAGAATCAATTTTATTTTTATGAGTGATTTATTTACTTACATACTTGTATAGGAACATGTGCATTTTGATATCTCAAATTAACTTAGGAATTGTTTAAATAATAAGGACTCCTAGCAGCTAGAATAGGAATCTCTTTAATGGCTTGTAACAAGGGAATCTTGATACGAGAAATAATTTAGGAACAAGTTGAGCGCGCGGGAATGGCTGTCCGTGATCTCTGATCGCCCCTCTGCGTTTCTGCCTCCGCCCCCAGGCTGAGCCTGGCTGGGCCGCTTCCTGCCCCCTCCGCCCTGCGTGGATCCCTCCTGCGGGGTTCTGTCCACCCGTTGGCCTTGGCCTTCTACTGCGCTCTGCGGGCCTGCAATGGCAGGTTCCGCCTCCCCCCTCCCTGCCTCTGACCCCGAGTCTGTCTTCGCCTCCCTCCTTTCAGAGATCTCAGACGCCAGACCTCGCCCCTCCTTCTCAAAGTTCATTAGAAAGTTGGATGAAATCCCTGAGGTGATTCTACCTCCTTCTCTCCCTCGGAAATCGGCAATAGCTCTATCGGAAAGAGGTCTTGTTGGTCAGTTCACGGGCCTTTGGCCTTCTCCTCGAACTGTCCAAAAATGGGTGGAGCGCAACTGAAGCTCTATGATCCAGGGAAAGATCGCCATCAGATTCTGTGGGCGAGGGTACTTTACCTTTTTGTTCGAGACCAAAGAAGACAAGCATCTCATCTTCCGTAATGGACCCTACTTCATGGACACAAGAGGCCTTTACCTGAACAAATGGACACCGGATTTTGATCCGGAAATGGACATCCCCAACGCGGTCCCGGTTTGGGTGCGCCTCCCTCACCTGCCTCTGCATTGCTGGGGGGATGAATCAGTAAAAGCAATCGGCAATGCAGTTGGAAAATACATAGACAGATCAGAACCGAGGGAGAACATGCATGCATGCGCAAGGATCTGCGTCGAAGTTGATCTTGGGAAAGGACTGCCAGAAGCCATCAAGATAAAGGTAGACCAATGGATGCACATCCAGCAGCTGGACTACGAACAGCTGCCCTTCAAATGCAAGGTATGTCATGAGTATGGTCATTTTGCCAATAGATGTAGCAAGTTAAAAGTTAATGAAGCAGAACAAAACGAGGAAAATGCAGAAGCACCATGGGAAGCAGTAAAAAGGAAAAAGTCATCCTCTAATCCGGGTACTAGCTCCGCAGCCCCTCCAGTATCAAATCTCCCAACCCCTCCTCCCCCTCTCTCTTCAGCGTTTCCCTCCGCCTCCAACCCCTTCGAATCTCTAGCTGAAGAAGTCCCACCTTCCCCTCCTCAATCTCCCCGCCCAACCCCTCTGTGCTCTAACCCTCCTCCCTCCCCCCCTTCTACCATCGAAAGAATTCTCACTAGAAACAAAGCCAAAGAAGCCAACCAGCCCTCAGAACCTCTGAGAAAACCTGGACGAAAATCGAATAAAGAGCTAAGGGATGAAACAATAGCCAAAGAGATGGCAACTGGCACCCAACAACCCTTGGATTCATTCCTAGGCAAGCCAAAAGGAAGTGGCGAAAAGGCCAAGGAGAAATCAGGATCCCACCCCACAACCGGTAAATAATGAAATTGGTCTCTTGGAATTGTAGGGGGATCGGCTCTTCTTTAAAGATGAAAGCAATCAAAGATCTAATAACTCAGGAACAGCCAGACATTCTCCTAATCCAGGAGACTAAATCTACCGAGCAGGAATTTCTACTTCAAACCCAAAGATTCAAAAATTTCTCAGGTATCTCAAAAGGTTCAGATGGGGCTTCAGGAGGAATAGGAACACTATGGAACAAAAATAAGTGGGAAATCACCAACTCCTTGCTATGCAACTGGTGGATCAAAACAGATCTAAGGAACAAAAGTAATCAAGAAGCTTACCACATCTACAATATATACGCCCCTAACCATTACAGAGATAAAGTCAGCTGTTGGAACTCGATAGAAGCAGATCTCTCCTCCATCCACAGCAGCAATTTAATTTTGGGGGGAGATCTGAATCTTATTAGGCAGGTGGAGGAAAAATATGGCGGGAACTTCCATGCAGACCCATCGAGAGACAAGCTAGAAGCCATCATTCAGCTCTTAACCTTGATCGACACCCCACTGTCAAACGGCAAATATACATGGACTAATAAGAGAACAGGATCGCATAACATAAAAGAAAGGCTAGACAGGATCCTAATCCAGGAAGGGGTAGCTGAACATTTCCAAGCAATTAGGAGCTACATTATTCACGGCACAGCATCGGACCACAAGGCAGTGGTTCTCACCTTGGATAAAGGAATCAACTTCGGCCCTCTCCCGTTCAAAACCAAAGTCCTCATCAGATTCTTGGTATGATTACATTGGAGGAGGATTTCTCAGGGAGAAATCCAGACGTGTTCACTTCATAGTTTTTGGAACCTATGTTTACTTCCATGTATCCTAGGATTCAAGGAATAAGCTTGATACAACAACAAAGTTGCGAGTTTTTTGGGTTACACCGAAACTCCACATAATTACTATGTGTACTTACCTTCCCTCATAATGACAGTTGTGAAAAGGGATGTAAAGGTTGATGAATAGAAAGAGATGTGGTTCTCTCTTGAGAGTGAGCTTCAAATCCCACTAGAAGAGGATATTTTAGCTCCAAAGTAGGAGCCTTGGGACATTGTAGAGCAACCATAATTGGAGGAGCGGGGAGGAGGAATATTGGAGAGATCCTCTCAAGCATAACCATCCAAATAAGGTAGAAAAAGAACTAGGTAATATGATATATTGGTGCAAGACACGAGGGCGAATGTGGGAGCTCCTTCAAATTTGTGCAGGAAAAGGGGGTCACTTGAGAGGTACACTAGCTAATGGATCTAATGACTAAGATTTTAGAGACTAAGCCATCCTATTTTGAGGAAGGAGTAGAGAAACTTGTTTGGGTTGATGCCATGGTGGAATAATATGAATCCATCATGAAGAATAGTGTTTTGGAAGTGGTCCCAAGACCAATAGATAAATCAATTGTGGGTTCAAGATGCATCATCAAGCTTAATCATGCAATAAACAAAAGCATAGAAAAGTATAAGGCTTTATTTGTGGCCAAAGGATTCTCTCAATTAGATGGAATTGACTGAGGAAACCTTTTCTCTTGTAGAAAGGTATTCATCCATTAAATAAATTAGTGCACTGGATGCATAGATGGGGTGGAAGATCCACTAGATGGATGTAAAAAAAACTTTTATTGATGATGCTATTGAGGAGGAAGTGTACATTTAGCAACCATAAGGTTTTGAGACATTTGATCGAGAGTTTGATGTGTGTAGACTCAAGCAAGCATTGTACAGTCTCAAACAAGCACCCCAAGCTTGGTACACCAGATTTGACAGTTATCTCACTAGTTTGGGCCTCACCAAAAGTGAAGCGGATGCGAACCTATATCATATTTTGGTAGAAGGTAAATTTCTTATCATTTTTTTATATGTTGATGATTTAATATTGAAAGGTGATGAGCAGTTGATTAACTCTTGCAAAGAGGACCTTGCAAGGGAATTTTAGATGAGGGACATGCATCTCAAGAACTACTTCCTTGGGTTGGAAGTATGGCAAGGCGATGGGGAATTGTTTGTGTATCAAGGAAAGTATGCCACCGATACACTGCAGAGATTTCACATGGAGAGTTGTAATCCCATGGAGACACCTCTAGCGAATAATTGGAGGAATGAGAATGCCACTTCAGGTGAACATGTTGATGCAACTATTGAACCCCAAAATTGTCTCTTTTTGACAACCTTCCTATACTCAATTCTCCCCTTTTTTACGTTCATAACTCTAATTTGGGTATAAATTTACAAGGTTTATGGAATAACATGTACATAATCATCTTCTATTTCATAAGTATCATTTTTCTTTATTATTTAAGTAAATATTTGCCTAAGCTACTGAATTACAGTGCTTCTACAGTTGATGTATGATTCTGCAACTAAGTCCAAGGTTTGATGGGTTGTGAAGATTCAGTCGAAGAACATGGCATATGGGTAGGTGGAAATTAGTTGGTACCACAATTTGTTCTTACCTTCATAACCTAGATCACTAAGGAAAACACCATGGTAGCTTGGTCAAAGAGAAATTCAACCACCGAGGAAGGTGAATCAAGCGAGTGAGGAATTAGTGAATGCAAATATTCAGCCTCATGATTTGCTTCGTTGATAGCAAATCATGAGGAAATCACGCTATTTTATCTCTTAATGATAATTTTAGCTAAGTTTCGATTAACATAAGATGTAATGATTTGAAACATTTAATGCGTAGGAGTTTTATAAATATGTCTCTTGGCATAGCTAACACAGACTTGGAAATGTTATAAACACTCAGATTTATATATAAACTCTATTTCATTCTTATTTCTATGTTTTGAGATTCCAATGCATGGTTAATAATCTTGTGAAGGAATCATATTGATACCCGCTTCTGGTAGGAGGCCCCCCTCAAGAAAATAAAGTTTTCTTTTATTTGCAATTAGTATTTTATTTTGTGTTTCCTATAGAATTTTGTTGGTTCATTTAATCACTCAAGTTTTGATTTTTGAATATAAGTTTCAGATTGTTTTGCAGCAGGTTCATTTAATCATTTTATTGTTGAGTGAAGTGATATCTCTTGTGCACATGGACATAACATAGATTTACATTGCAATTATATAGATAGGATTTTAATTTGTAGAGATAATCCTTCTTTTTGTCAAGAATAGATTCATTTACAGTGTTAAGGTTTCATTTCAAGCAAGTGTGATTTCATTTAAAAGAAAGTGTGTGTATGATTTCATTTAAAGCAAGAGTGTGCATGTGAATCCATTTCAAGCAAAGTATATGTGTGATTTTATTCAAAAGCAAAGCGTGTGTTTGATTTTACTTTGAGTAAGTGTGAAGAGTGTGATTTTTCTTGTAAGCAAGAGAAATAGAATCAATTTTATTTTTATGAGTGATTTATTTACTTACATACTTGTATAGGAACATGTGCATTTTGATATCTCAAATTAACTTAGGAATTGTTTAAATAATAAGGACTCCTAGCAGCTAGAATAGGAATCTCTTTAATGGCTTGTAACAAGGGAATCTTGATACGAGAAATAATTTAGGAACAAGTTGAGCGCGCGGGAATGGCTGTCCGTGATCTCTGATCGCCCCTCTGCGTTTCTGCCTCCGCCCCCAGGCTGAGCCTGGCTGGGCCGCTTCCTGCCCCCTCCGCCCTGCGTGGATCCCTCCTGCGGGGTTCTGTCCACCCGTTGGCCTTGGCCTTCTACTGCGCTCTGCGGGCCTGCAATGGCAGGTTCCGCCTCCCCCCTCCCTGCCTCTGACCCCGAGTCTGTCTTCGCCTCCCTCCTGTCAGAGATCTCAGACGCCAGACCTCGCCCCTCCTTCTCAAAGTTCATTAGAAAGTTGGATGAAATCCCTGAGGTGATTCTACCTCCTTCTCTCCCTCGGAAATCGGCAATAGCTCTATCGAAAAGAGGTCTTGTTGGTCAGTTCACGGGCCTTTGGCCTTCTCCTCGAACTGTCCAAAAATGGGTGGAGCACAACTGGAGCTCTATGATCCAGGGAAAGATCGCCATCAGATTCTGTGGGCGAGGGTACTTTACCTTTTTGTTCGAGACCAAAGAAGACAAGCATCTCATCTTCCGTAATGGACCCTACTTCATGGACACAAGAGGCCTTTACCTGAACAAATGGACACCGGATTTTGATCCGGAAATGGACATCCCCAACGCGGTCCCGGTTTGGGTGCGCCTCCCTCACCTGCCTCTGCATTGCTGGGGGGATGAATCAGTAAAAGCAATCGGCAATGCAGTTGGAAAATACATAGACAGATCAGAACCGAGGGAGAACATGCATGCATGCGCAAGGATCTGCGTCGAAGTTGATCTTGGGAAAGGACTGCCAGAAGCCATCAAGATAAAGGTAGACCAATGGATGCACATCCAGCAGCTGGACTACGAACAGCTGCCCTTCAAATGCAAGGTATGTCATGAGTATGGTCATTTTGCCAATAGATGTAGCAAGTTAAAAGTTAATGAAGCAGAACAAAACGAGGAAAATGCAGAAGCACCATGGGAAGCAGTAAAAAGGAAAAAGTCATCCTCTAATCCGGGTACTAGCTCCGCAGCCCCTCCGGTATCAAATCTCCCAACCCCTCCTCCCCCTCTCTCTTCAGCGTTTCCCTCCTCCTCCAACCCCTTCGAATCTCTAGCTGAAGAAGTCCCACCTTCCCCTCCTCAATCTCCCCGCCCAACCCCTCTGTGCTCTAACCCTCCTCCCTCCCCCCCTTCTACCATCGAAAGAATTCTCACTAGAAACAAAGCCAAAGAAGCCAACCAGCCCTCAGAACCTCTGAGAAAACCTGGACGAAAATCGAATAAAGAGCTAAGGGATGAAACAACAGCCAAAGAGATGGCAACTGGCACCCAACAACCCTTGGATTCATTCCTAGGCAAGCCAAAAGGAAGTGGCGAAAAGGCCAAGGAGAAATCAGGATCCCACCCCACAACCGGTAAATAATGAAATTGGTCTCTTGGAATTGTAGGGGGATCGGCTCTTCTTTAAAGATGAAAGCAATCAAAGATCTAATAACTCAGGAACAGCCAGACATTCTCCTAATCCAGGAGACTAAATCTACCGAGCAGGAATTTCTACTTCAAACCCAAAGATTCAAAAATTTCTCAGGTATCTCAAAAGGTTCAGATGGGGCTTCAGGAGGAATAGGAACACTATGGAACAAAAATAAGTGGGAAATCACCAACTCCTTGCTATGCAACTGGTGGATCAGAACAGATCTAAGGAACAAAAGTAATCAAGAAGCTTACCACATCTACAATATATACGCCCCTAACCATTACAGAGATAAAGTCAGCTGTTGGAACTCGATAGAAGCAGATCTCTCCTCCATCCACAGCAGCAATTTAATTTTGGGGGGAGATCTGAATCTTATTAGGCAGGTGGAGGAAAAATATGGCGGGAACTTCCATGCAGACCCATCGAGAGACAAGCTAGAAGCCATCATTCAGCTCTTCAACTTGATCGACACCCCACTGTCAAACGGCAAATATACATGGACTAATAAGAGAACAGGATCGCATAACATAAAAGAAAGGCTAGACAGGATCCTAATCCAGGAAGGGGTAGCTGAACATTTCCAAGCAATTAGGAGCTACATTATTCACGGCACAGCATCGGACCACAAGGCAGTGGTTCTCACCTTGGATAAAGGAATCAACTTCGGCCCTCTCCCGTTCAAAACCAAAGTCCTCATCAGATTCTTGGTATGATTACATTGGAGGAGGATTTCTCAGGGAGAAATCCAGACGTGTTCACTTCATAGTTTTTGGAACCTATGTTTACTTCCATGTATCCTAGGATTCAAGGAATAAGCTTGATACAACAACAAAGTTGCGAGTTTTTTGGGTTACACCGAAACTCCACATAATTACTATGTGTACTTACCTTCCCTCATAATGACAGTTGTGAAAAGGGATGTAAAGGTTGATGAATAGAAAGAGATGTGGTTCTCTCTTGAGAGTGAGCTTCAAATCCCACTAGAAGAGGATATTTTAGCTCCAAAGTAGGAGCCTTGGGACATTGTAGAGCAACCATAATTGGAGGAGCGGGGAGGAGGAATATTGGAGAGATCCTCTCAAGCATAACCATCCAAATAAGGTAGAAAAAGAACTAGGTAATATGATATATTGGTGCAAGACACGAGGGCGAATGTGGGAGCTCCTTCAAATTTGTGCAGGAAAAGGGGGTCACTTGAGAGGTACACTAGCTAATGGATCTAATGACTAAGATTTTAGAGACTAAGCCATCCTATTTTGAGGAAGGAGTAGAGAAACCTGTTTGGGTTGATGCCATGGTGGAATAATATGAATCCATCATGAAGAATAGTGTTTTGGAAGTGGTCCCAAGACCAATAGATAAATCAATTGTGGGTTCAAGATGCATCATCAAGCTTAATCATGCAATAAACAAAAGCATAGAAAAGTATAAGGCTTTATTTGTGGCCAAAGGATTCTCTCAATTAGATGGAATTGACTGAGGAAACCTTTTCTCTTGTAGAAAGGTATTCATCCATTAAATAAATTAGTGCACTGGATGCATAGATGGGGTGGAAGATCCACTAGATGGATGTAAAAAAAACTTTTATTGATGATGCTATTGAGGAGGAAGTGTACATTTAGCAACCATAAGGTTTTGAGACATTTGATCGAGAGTTTGATGTGTGTAGACTCAAGCAAGCATTGTACAGTCTCAAACAAGCACCCCAAGCTTGGTACACCAGATTTGACAGTTATCTCACTAGTTTGGGCCTCACCAAAAGTGAAGCGGATGCGAACCTATATCATATTTTGGTAGAAGGTAAATTTCTTATCATTTTTTTATATGTTGATGATTTAATATTGAAAGGTGATGAGCAGTTGATTAACTCTTGCAAAGAGGACCTTGCAAGGGAATTTTAGATGAGGGACATGCATCTCAAGAACTACTTCCTTGGGTTGGAAGTATGGCAAGGCGATGGGGAATTGTTTGTGTATCAAGGAAAGTATGCCACCGATACACTGCAGAGATTTCACAAGGAGAGTTGTAATCCCATGGAGACACCTCTAGCGAATAATTGGAGGAATGAGAATGCCACTTCAGGTGAACATGTTGATGCAACTATTGAACCCCAAAATTGTCTCTTTTTGACAACCTTCCTATACTCAATTCTCCCCTTTTTTACGTTCATAACTCTAATTTGGGTATAAATTTACAAGGTTTATGGAATAACATGTACATAATCATCTTCTATTTCATAAGTATCATTTTTCTTTATTATTTAAGTAAATATTTACCTAAGCTACTGAATTACAGTGCTTCTACAGTTGATGTATGATTCTGCAACTAAGTCCAAGGTTTGATGGGTTGTGAAGATTCAGTCGAAGAACATGGCATATGGGTAGGTGGAAATTAGTTGGTACCACAATTTGTTCTTACCTTCATAACCTAGATCACTAAGGAAAACACCATGGTAGCTTGGTCAAAGAGAAATTCAACCACCGAGGAAGGTGAATCAAGCGAGTGAGGAATTAGTGAATGCAAATATTCAGCCTCATGATTTGCTTCGTTGATAGCAAATCATGAGGAAATCACGCTATTTTATCTCTTAATGATAATTTTAGCTAAGTTTCGATTAACATAAGATGTAATGATTTGAAACATTTAATGCGTAGGAGTTTTATAAATATGTCTCTTGGCATAGCTAACACAGACTTGGAAATGTTATAAACACTCAGATTTATATATAAACTCTATTTCATTCTTATTTCTATGTTTTGAGATTCCAATGCATGGTTAATAATCTTGTGAAGGAATCATATTGATACCCGCTTCTGGTAGGAGGCCCCCCTCAAGAAAATAAAGTTTTCTTTTATTTGCAATTAGTATTTTATTTTGTGTTTCCTATAGAATTTTGTTGGTTCATTTAATCACTCAAGTTTTGATTTTTGAATATAAGTTTCAGATTGTTTTGCAGCAGGTTCATTTAATCATTTTATTGTTGAGTGAAGTGATATCTCTTGTGCACATGGACATAACATAGATTTACATTGCAGTTATATAGATAGGATTTTAATTTGTAGAGATAATCCTTCTTTTTGTCAAGAATAGATTCATTTACAGTGTTAAGGTTTCATTTCAAGCAAGTGTGATTTCATTTAAAAGAAAGTGTGTGTATGATTTCATTTAAAGCAAGAGTGTGCATGTGAATCCATTTCAAGCAAAGTATATGTGTGATTTTATTCAAAAGCAAAGCGTGTGTTTGATTTTACTTTGAGTAAGTGTGAAGAGTGTGATTTTTCTTGTAAGCAAGAGAAATAGAATCAATTTTATTTTTATGAGTGATTTATTTACTTACATACTTGTATAGGAACATGTGCATTTTGATATCTCAAATTAACTTAGGAATTGTTTAAATAATAAGGACTCCTAGCAGCTAGAATAGGAATCTCTTTAATGGCTTGTAACAAGGGAATCTTGATACGAGAAATAATTTAGGAACAAGTTGAGCGCGCGGGAATGGCTGCCCGCGATCTCTGATCGCCCCTCTGCGTTTCTGCCTCCGCCCCCAGGCTGAGCCTGGCTGGGCCGCTGCCTGCCCCCTCCGCCCTGCGTGGATCCCTCCTGCGGGGTTCTGTCCACCCGTTGGCCTTGGCCTTCTGCTGCGCTCTGCGGGCCTGCAATGGCAGGTTCCGCCTCCCCCCTCCCTGCCTCTGACCCCGAGTCTGTCTTCGCCTCCCTCCTGTCAGAGATCTCAGACGCCAGACCTCGCCCCTCCTTCTCAAAGTTCATTAGAAAGTTGGATGAAATCCCTGAGGTGATTCTACCTCCTTCTCTCCCTCGGAAATCGGCAATAGCTCTATCGGAAAGAGGTCTTGTTGGTCAGTTCACGGGCCTCTGGCCTTCTCCTCGAACTGTCCAAAAATGGGTGGAGCGCAACTGGAGCTCTATGATCCAGGGAAAGATCGCCATCAGATTCTGTGGGCGAGGGTACTTTACCTTTCTGTTCGAGACCAAAGAAGACAAGCATCTCATCTTCCGTAATGGACCCTACTTCATGGACACAAGAGGCCTTTACCTGAACAAATGGACACCGGATTTTGATCCGGAAATGGACATCCCCAACGCGGTCCCGGTTTGGGTGCGCCTCCCTCACCTGCCTCTGCATTGCTGGGGGGATGAATCAGTAAAAGCAATCGGCAATGCAGTTGGAAAATACATAGACAGATCAGAACCGAGGGAGAACATGCATGCATGCGCAAGGATCTGCGTCGAAGTTGATCTTGGGAAAGGACTGCCAGAAGCCATCAAGATAAAGGTGGACCAATGGATGCACATCCAGCAGCTGGACTACGAACAGCTGCCCTTCAAATGCAAGGTATGTCATGAGTATGGTCATTTTGCCAATAGATGTAGCAAGTTAAAAGTTAATGAAGCAGAACAAAACGAGGAAAATGCAGAAGCACCATGGGAAGCAGTAAAAAGGAAAAAGTCATCCTCTAATCCGGGTACTAGCTCCGCAGCCCCTCCAGTATCAAATCTCCCAACCCCTCCTCCCCCTCTCTCTTCAGCGTTTCCCTCCTCCTCCAACCCCTTCGAATCTCTAGCTGAAGAAGTCCCACCTTCCCCTCCTCAATCTCCCCGCCCAACCCCTCTGTGCTCTAACCCTCCTCCCTCCCCCCCTTCTACCATCGAAAGAATTCTCACTAGAAACAAAGCCAAAGAAGCCAACCAGCCCTCAGAACCTCTGAGAAAACCTGGACGAAAATCGAATAAAGAGCTAAGGGATGAAACAACAGCCAAAGAGATGGCAACTGGTACCCAACAACCCTTGGATTCATTCCTAGGCAAGCCAAAAGGAAGTGGCGAAAAGGCCAAGGAGAAATCAGGATCCCACCCCACAACCGGTAAATAATGAAATTGGTCTCTTGGAATTGTAGGGGGATCGGCTCTTCTTTAAAGATGAAAGCAATCAAAGATCTAATAACTCAGGAACAGCCAGACATTCTCCTAATCCAGGAGACTAAATCTACCGAGCAGGAATTTCTACTTCAAACCCAAAGATTCAAAAATTTCTCAGGTATCTCAAAAGGTTCAGATGGGGCTTCAGGAGGAATAGGAACACTATGGAACAAAAATAAGTGGGAAATCACCAACTCCTTGCTATGCAACTGGTGGATCAAAACAGATCTAAGGAACAAAAGTAATCAAGAAGCTTACCACATCTACAATATATACGCCCCTAACCATTACAGAGATAAAGTCAGCTATTGGAACTCGATAGAAGCAGATCTCTCCTCCATCCACAGCAGCAATTTAATTTTGGGGGGAGATCTGAATCTTATTAGGCAGGTGGAGGAAAAATATGGCGGGAACTTCCATGCAGACCCATCGAGAGACAAGCTAGAATCCATCATTCAGCTCTTCAACTTGATCGACACCCCACTGTCAAACGGCAAATATACATGGACTAATAAGAGAACAGGATCGCATAACATAAAAGAAAGGCTAGACAGGATCCTAATCCAGGAAGGGGTAGCTGAACATTTCCAAGCAATTAGGAGCTACATTATTCACGGCACAGCATCGGACCACAAGGCAGTGGTTCTCACCTTGGATAAAGGAATCAACTTCGGCCCTCTCCCATTCAAATACAACAAAGCTTGGGACTCCAATGAGGAATTCCGCTCCCTGGTAAGAACACAGTGGGCAATCGAAGTTATAGGCTCACCCCATTTTGTATGGGAAACAAAGGTAAAACATCTCAGGACTGCAATAAAGCAATGGGCACGGGAGAAAGCAATCCAGGACAGAAAAAAGAAAACAGAACTGATAGCAGAAATGGATAGATGGCATAAAGAAAAAGAGCAGATGCAACATACAACAGAAGATCTAGAGAAGGAGAAGAACATGTATCAAGAGCTTTACAGGCAAAATCGTATAGAAGAGGAGGAACAAAGGATGAAGTCTCGCTGCTTATGGCTGAAAGCAGGGGACAAAAACACCTCATTCTTCCACAATAATGTTAAAATTAGAAGGGCAAGCAATCAGATAGATAAAATAGAAGTCGAAGGGAGGGAGCTGAAGGAGCAAGAAGACATAAAAAACGCAGCACATCATCACTTCAAGGCTCTTCTCTCGGCAGATCCCCAACAACATAGCAGCGATGCATTCTTAAGTGTAATAGAGAGTAAAATCACAGAGGAGCACAACCGCAAGTTGGAGCAAGAGCCTACAGTAGAAGAAATCAAAGAAGCCACCTTCAACATGCAGCAAGATAAGGCCCCAGGGCTGGATGGCTTTACAGTGGCATTTTATAGGCAGCATTGGGAAACCATAAGGAAAGATTTTGTGAGAATGGTAAAAAATGTATTCAAAAAACATAAGTTGGGGGACAACACAAAATCTTCGCATATAGCACTGATTCCCAAGGAGGCAAATCCCAAATCATTCGATAGGTTCCGGCCTATCTCGCTTTGCAATGTTTCATACAAAATTATTACAAAAATAATTGCTAATAGGCTGAAGAACTTCCTTCCTCTTCTGATTTCAGAGAACGAGGGGGGCTTTGTTCCTAAGAGGCAGATTATAGATAATGTCATTTTAATTCAGGAAGCCATTCACAGTAGCTACAATAGAGGAGAACGTGGAATGATCATCAAACTGGACATGGCTAATGCATTTGACCGAGTGGACCACTCTTTCTTACATGCAGTCCTAAAAAAATTTGGCTTCTCCCCCAACTTTATTAGCACCATCAGCGGATGCATCTCCAACCCATGGACTGCCCCGCTGATCAATGGCCGCCCTAGCAATTTCTTCAGAAGCTCCAGGGGCTTGAGGCAAGGCTGCCCCCTCTCTCCCTTCCTTTACATCATCATGGCGGAAGCTCTGAGTATTCATCTAGAGAACCTTCGCAATAAAAAAGAAATCACAGGAATCCGCATTGAAAGAGGAATCAAGGAGATCAACCATTCGCTATTTGCGGATGACACTCTACTAATCGGGGGAGGATCCAGTCTGATGGCTAGGAGGTTTAAAAGAGTCCTGGATGCTTTCCTTCAAGCTTCCGGAGGCAAACTGAACAACAGAAAATGTAAATTGTACACTTGGAATGTGCCCGACCAGATACAGCAGAGGATAGCCAAAATTCTAGACATACCTCTCCAAAAAAACTGGAGCTCTTTTCCCTACTTGGGCCTGCCCCTGGCCAAGGAACACATTAAAGCAGAGGTTTGGACAAAACACATGGAAAAGATGAAAGGCCTCCTCTTGAGCTGGGGCGCCTCTTGGCTAAACTTAGCTGGCAGAACCATCCTCATAAAGTCTGTTCTTTCAGGTCTCCCAATTTACCAATATGCGATCATTATGGCTCCAGCTAGCATCCACAAACATATGGAACTCATCATGAGAAGTTTCCTCTGGCAGGGAGGTAAACAGGACACGAAGAAATTCAGCCTCGTCAAATGGGAACAAGTCACTCTTCCTTATGAAAAAGGAGGTCTATCCATAAAAATCCCAAGTCTATCCAATCAGGCTTTAGGGCTCAAATTGATCTGGAGGATCCTCACAGGAAACGGCTTGTGGTGGGTGGAGACAATCAAAAGGAAATATCTCAGAGGTCCAAACTCCAACATCCTTATTGATACAATAGCTGACAGGCCTTGCACTCCGGTGTGGCGCCTCATCAAGAAAGTCTTGGCACATTTCAGAGAAAACGTCTCCAAACTCCCAGGCAATGGAAAGAACACTAGAATCTGGTCTGATAGAATAATGAACTCCAAGCCAAGGTACCTCCTTCAAGATCTTAGGCCCTTGCAAGAGTGGATGGAGGAAAGACGGATACTCACACTCTTTGACATATCTCTGTGGAACCAAAACAGGTGGCTTACATGGAAAAACCTTCAACTTCCGCAGGACCTCAAAAACCTCTGGCTTACCCTGAATCTCTCTCTCTCTGGATCAGCACCAATCAACAAGGAGAATGAAGACAGGTACATCTGGGACACTGGTGGAGGGCCCTTCTCAGTAAAAGAAGGATACAAATCTCTGCAAAACTCAATCCCCATACCAAAATGGAATCTTCACACAGCTGCATGGAAGAACGAACGCCTCCCAAAAGTAAAACACTTCAACTGGCCCTCCTAAAAGGGAAAATTCTCACAGCCGAGAATCTGAGGAAGAGAGGTATACAAGGCCCGTCGATCTGCTGTTTCTGCCGTTCAGAGGAAGAGTCTATCCAGCACTCATTCCTTCTCTGCCCCTTCGCCAAAAGATGTTGGAATCAGATAACAAGGCCTTTGGATATCAGGGGACTCCCCGATCAGATACAAAACTTGCAGAAGAACTGGAAGAAAGATTTCCCCTACTCAAGAAAGGGTAAGAATAACTTAATTAGGGTCTGGAAGTGCATCCCTCCCACATTATGCTGGAACCTCTGGCTGGCTAGGAACAAGTACGTTTTCAAAAACAAAATGCCCAAATTAGACAATGTCATAGCAAAGACATTTGCAAACATTGCTGAAGCAGTCAGCGCCAATTTCATAGCTTCCCCAGACCAGACGGATTGGACACAAGAGGAAAGAGATTGGTACAGTAATTTCAACATTAATCATTCGCAGAGCCCTCCTCCTCAGAACAAAACTCAACAGAAGACCTCCACCTGGAAACTCAGGGGAACTAAAGAAGAGGTAAGACAGTGGATTTCTAACCAAAACAGGCCCCTTCTCTTCTTTGATGGCGCATCAAAAAATAATCCCGGTGAAGCAGGCGCAGGAGGCACAATTAAAGACCAAAAGGGGATTCCCATCTGCAGTTATGAATGGGGACTTGGTAAGGCCTCGAACAACACAGCGGAAGCCTATAGTCTATTTCTAGGCTCCGAAATTCTCTCCAGATTGGGCCTAAAGAACGCCATCATTATCAGGGATTCAACCATTCTCATCTCAGCCATGGTCACAGGTAAGGAATTCAGCAAGGCAGGCCTCAACAACATAAGAAGGAGAATCATGGAAAATATCAGAAATCTGGGTGCTGTAACCTTCCGGCACGTCTTGAGAGAGAACAATTCGGAGGCCGACTCCTTAGCCAGCAAGGCGGTTACTAGGCAACAAGGCTAGGTCCGCGAGAATGAAGAAACTTATGACAGGGCGATTCCATAAGATCCCTAGCTGTCATACAGCTTGCAAGATCAGTGCCTCTGGAATCTATCGCATCAACAATCATCCCATAGGTTTCGTCCTTCCCTCTGCTCCCAGATCATTGCTTCCTCACCCCTCTCGTGATTTTCCCTCTGACTCATCAGTCAATCCCCGCTGCCGCCATCCTGGAGTTCGCATCTCGATCCTGAAACAAGATTTGATCTTTGCTCTCAGATCCCGCCTTGCCCGAGATCGATTTCCTCCTGTCCCCTCTCCCCTCATGTATTATCCCCTCGAAAGTCCAAATCGGTTCTTCTCCTCTAAGAGCAGGCCCTTAACTCCGCTCCTCGCATCATCAGTCTTCTCCCCTCACGAGCCTCAGATCCTCTCAGCAGATATCCTCTGCATCGTTTTTCTGTCCCTCTGCCTCGACTTGCATCCTGTGTGCAGCAAGATCACTCCTGAAGATCCCAATCATTTCATGAGCAGGCCTTCTCAGACTCAGAACACGAAAGGAGGGACTCCTCTTCAAATTATAAATAGCAGCTCGGCTCAAAGCTACCATTCCCACTTCATCGTTACTGGGCTGCGCGAAATCCTCAGGTGGCGACTCTCTTTTGCAGTGGATCGCCCCCTCCAGAAAGGCAACAAGTGCCCCTCGACAGCGGTAACTGTTATTTGCTTATTTCGTGTGCTTAGTTTCGCTAACAGCTGGTTCGACAGGTGCAGCAGAGATCACCAGGCCCTTTTGGCACTCCTCGGCCCACTCTGCGCAATTCCGTTCTCAGCTTCCTTATCTCATCTTCTCCCCACGTCTGCTCCTCCCTCTCTTGGCCCGCCTTATCATCGTCAACTAGCAAGGATGGCCGATCAACAGGGTCAAACTTCCGCCAAGGCTCAGGCCAGCAATCCCCTTGATCAGATTTTCAACAATAAGGACTGCACTATGTGTAAAACTCACACTTTCACGATCAACCGCCTGACCAAGAGTCTCAATGAGCTGAAGGAGGATTACCAGGCATATAGGAACTCAAAGCGAAAACAGCTGGAGAAAAGAAAGGCCGAGATCGAAACGCTGAGAGAAAGATGCAGTCACTTGGAGGAGGCAATAGAATACATTCGTTCCCTTACTCAGAGTCCCCACGCCGAGGCTTCAACAAAAGCCAGCATTAGGAGAGGCCCGCTTCCTGAAGATTCCGCCACTCAAAATCTCCCTTAATTATCATGTATTGCAAATTTTGCTGGTTAGGTGGATCCTTTGTAAGGCAATTCAGCCGTTTTTATTTTTCTTTCTGTTTAACTAAGAGAAGCAATGAGGAAACAGGGTCTGCGCACCCGCCTTTGGACCTCAGCTCTCACACCTATTATCCTTATGTACTAGAACAGTGTTCTGTTGGCTTTTATAATATATAAGTACCCGATTCTGTAAAAAAAAAAAGGACTCCTAGCACAAACAATGCACATACATTTCATCATTTTACTAGCCCTGGTTGATAATTCATGTAAGAAATAACACTAACTAAATTACCAAACATTTTGGCGTCGTTGCCGGGGAAGTGTATATAGGAGTCTTTTTATTTTTCTTTTCATTAAAAAATAAAAATAAAAATAAAAATGATATGCATAGTGAAAGATATTCTAGAGGTAGATTTGTAAGTAGAGGTAGGAGTTTGATTCCAACATCACCACTCACCCCACCACGACCTCGTAGTGCTACAACATCCACCCAAACTCATATTACATCAATTGCAGGCAGACATAGACTTCCTGAGGTACTTAGATCTGAAATCAGACCTAAATATTCACAAACTTTGTCAACTGAAGTTGTAATATAAGAAGAAGATCCTACATCCCCAACCGAAGGAGTAATTTTTCTATCTTCAACTAGAGAACAACCTCTAGGAAAAGAACTAGAAATACCTAGTGAACAGGAAGAAGGAGAAACATATTTTAACCTTCCATTGATAGAAGAACCAGAGGAGCTAGAGGAGGAACTAGAAAATACAATTTCAGAAACTTACATTAGTTCTGAAGAATCTACAATGATAGGAGAAGGGGAAGGAGAAGTACATAATGTGAATGGTGAACAACCTAGAATTGGAGGTGGAAGAGGAGGAAATAGAGGAGGTGGAAGAGGTGGAGGAAGAGGAAGAGGAGGTCCATAACTTTTTGGATTTCCCATCCTCAATGAAGATACCAAAACTAAAATGAAAAATATCTCACCCTCCATCCTTCCTAATTTTCATGGATTAGGAAATGAGGATCTTGAAACATTTATCTTTGAGTTTGAAGTCTTGTGTAGATCTTATGACTACTTTCTTGATATGCAAAAGTTGAAATTGTTTCCAACCACTCTGAAGGATGCAACATTAAAATGGTTTATGGGCTTAGGAGTAAATTCTATAAGAACATGGGAAAAAATGAAAATTGCATTCTTAGAAAACTACAAGGATTATTGTATGCCTCATAATATTAAATATAAGTCTTTAAAATGATTCAAAAAGAAGATGAAAATCTTGAATATTTCGTTGAAAGATTTGCTTATAATGTAATAGGGCTAAAATGCATAATCTAGATGAATAAACTTTGAAAACTCTCTTATTAAAATCTATCAGCGATGAGTGGATAGATATTCTCAATTTGATGGGTAAAGGAGATATTTTTTAGTTATCATTTGGAGATATTTGTGAGTTATGCATACATATTTCAAGAGGAAAGGCAAGAACTGGGAAAAATCCAAGAGATCCCGTTATATCTAAGATTAATAAATCTACAAATGGGACAATAAGTAGGGTTGAAATAGGCAATTTGCTTGACAGATTTCAAACTAATATTTTGGGGAGTCTTAGTGAAAAAATAGATACCCTTAAAGTACAAAACAAGCAAAATGATGAAAATTCTTCATTATCTATCTCTTGCCCCAAATTTAGAAAGAAGCATGCATTGAGAGAATGCACTCTTAACTTAAAAAGTGTAGAAACCTGTGTCATATGTGTAGAAAATCACGATACAAAGGAATGTCCTTCAATATCGGGTCTTAAAACTATCTATCAAGAGGAAGTAATGTCAAATCAAGTAGAACCTCTTTGTTTTATTGCCAAGAGACCATGGCAAAATCCACAATTGAATATGAACCAAGGTTTCAACACTCAAACATATGCACAACCATCTCAAAGTGATTGGATTGCACCCATGCCTTGGCAACCTTGGCCTCAACCTTGGGCACAAGGATGGAAAAATCCTTATGGAAAATATCCTCAATATCCTCAACCTCACCCTATTTTTCCACCACAATATTTTTGTCAGCTTGTTCAACCCTCTCAACCATAAAATCCAAACCCACAATTTTCACTACCATTTCCACAAAAGCCAAATCAACTGCCTGCTCATCCACTTCCAAATCCAAATAATAAAAATTTACAATTTGTTTACTACATGGAAGGACAAAATTTCCAAACTTATATGATAACTCCATTAGATCTAAACAATGTCCAAATTAGATTTGGTAGAGTATTGGAAAATAAGTCACCATATGTTGTTATCCAGGAGTCTGAAAAAGATGACCTCTCTGAGAAAGATACATCTTCTCATCAAAAGGAAAATTCTAAAAAATAAACCACCTCTATACATTCTGATGATATTCCAATAAACTCAACTCCCATTATAGAACAACCTTCAGTCTTTATTCACAATACAACTTTTCCTAAAATATTGAAAATTAACAAAGGGGTAGAAAAACAGATTGTGTTACCTGATTATGATATGATAGATGAACTGAAGAATGTTTGTATAAAAATTCCTTTGTTACAAGCTATCAAAGAAATACCAATATTTGCAAAGACAATCAAGGAGTTAAGTATTAAAAAACTAGGAAGAAAAAGAAAAGAAGTTAAAAGAATCCAGTTAGTTGGAAAAATTGCAGATATCATGATGGGAAAGACAACAACTCAAAAATATATAGATCTAGGAAGTCCCATTTTGAAAACACACATCAATGGTGTTGAGATTCCAAACACATTGATCAATTTAGGAGCAACTATCAACATCATGAGTAAACAAACTATGCATCAGTTGAAACTTCCTAATCTTCAATATACACCAACACTATAGAAATTAGCAGAGAGATCTGTTATCAAACCTGATGGTGTGTTAGAAGATGTATTTGTATCCTTATATTATTGGGAATATCCTGTTGGCTTTATGATCTTAACACCTAAGAATAATCTAGGAGGACACCCATTGATTCTAGGAAGACCACGGTTAGCTAGAACTAATGCTTTTATAAGTTGTAGATCTGGTGATATGTTTATCTTATATGGAAGTTTGAAAAAGAAATTCACATTATATCCTCCTACAAAAAATGATAGAAGTAGAAAGTGAAGTATGGATAGAAGGATGATAGTGAAAACTTTGATATACGACCAATTTTTTCCACTTCACAAATAGATGAAAAGGATCAAATTTTGAATTTAAGGGAAAATAATGAATCTTCCTCATATCGTGAACAAAATCACAGTTTTCAAGAACAATGTAATATTGAATATCTATCATCTCGTCAATTGGATTTACATTCTATGGAGAAATTTGACAATTCTTCAATAGAATTTTTTTTATTTTTTTATTTTTATTTTATTTTTATTTTTTTATTTTTTATTTTTAATTTTTAATTTTATTTTTAATTTTAATTTTTAATTTTATTTTTTATTTTTTTTCAGGGAAAACTTTGAATATTAATGATAATCTAGAAGAATCTCAAAAGAAATAATTAATAAAGATGTTACAAGAACATTCATCTGCGTATATATGGGAATACCTTGATATGAAAGGAATTGAACCTAACGCTGGTATGCATCATATTTATATTGAATAAAATGCGAGAGCAATCCAACAACCCTGGAGGAGAATGAATCCAAATCTAAGGGAAATTGTTAAAGAGGAATTAAAAAAATGGTTAAATGTGAATTTCATTTATCCAATATCAGACAACTAGTGGGTTTCAGCATTGGTAATTGTTTCGAAAAATAATGGAAAATAGAGAGTATGCATTGATTATAGGGAATTTAATAAATATAATTTTCCACTTCTTTTTATAGATCAAGTTCTTGACACATTGGTAGGGAAAAAGGACTCTTCAATCTTGGATGGTTTTAGTGGATATAACCAAATCGAAGTAGCTTCATAAGATCAAGATAAAACAACCTTTACCTGTCCATGGGGAACCTATGTATACTGAGTACTTCCTTTTGGGTTATGTAATGCACCTGCAACATTCCAAAGGGAAGTTTTAGGTATTTTCTCTGATCTAATTCATGATTGTGTGGAAGTTTACATGGATGATTTTACTATCTATGGAAATTGTTTTGAAGAAGCTCTTAAAAATTTGGATTTTTTTTTCATTATGTGTAAATAGGAAAATCTCTCATTAAGCCATGAAAAATATTTTATGATGTTTACGAAGGGAATTTTTTTAGGCCACCATATTTCAGGAGATGGAGTCAAAGTAGATGCATCTAAGTAGAAGTCATTTCCAAGTTATCAGTTCTTAAATGTCAAAGAGATGTGAGAAGTTTTCTTGGTTTTACTGGATATTACAAAAAATTTATAGAAAACTTTACAAAGATTTCCTCTCCACTTTTCAATTTTCTTACAAAAGATTGCGAATTCATCTGGAATCCTGACCCAAAAATATTTTGAAACATTGAAAGAAAATATTTCTGAAGCACCCATTTTAAGAGGACCAAATTGGAAACTACCTTTTCACATTTCGACCGAGGCCTTAGATACAACTTTCGGAGTTGTATTAGGACAAAAAGATTTAACTCCTTATTCCATTTACTAGAAAAGAAAAAATATGACCCTTGTGGAGTTGAATTATACTATAACAGAAAAAGAGTTTTTAGATGTTGTGCATGCCATTAATAAATTCAGACATTATATCACTGGTTATGAAGCCTTCATTTGCACAAATCATTCTGCAATTGGATATTTAATGAATAAATAAATTACGAATGACAAAATTACAATATGGTTATTGTTATTACAAGAATTCAATATTACTATTTTGGATTCACCTGGAAAACAAAACACAGTTGCTTAATTTCTATCTAGAATCCAAAAAGATAATAATGTTGTTCATGTAGAAGATAATTTTCTCGATGAATATTTTTTTGCAGTATCTATTAAATCTCCTTGGTTTGCAGATAGTGCTAATTATATGGCTACAGGGAAGTTACCATCATACTTGTCTCCTTGAGAGAAAAGGAAGGTTATTCAAACTAGTGCATCTTTCTCATGGATAAATGAAGAATTATACAAAACAAGACCTGACTTAATCATTCGAAGATGTGTTAGAAAGGATGAAGTACTAGAAATATTAAAGGCTTGTCATGATGAACCATGTGGAGGACATTTCGTTGATAAAAGAAATATTTATAAATTCCTTCTCTTAGGATATTATTGGCCTTCTCTTTTTAAGGATGCCAAGGAATATGTTAAGGGGTGTGACCGTTGTCAAAGAATGAGAAAACCTGTTCCTTCGGATGAAATTCTCTACAACCTCAGGTACTTATTGAACCTTTTGAGAAATGGGCTTTGGATTTTGTTGTTCCAATCAATCCACCGTCAAGACAAAAAAGGTACATTCTTGTTTGTGCAAATTATGTCACAAAATGGACAGAAGCTAAAGCACTTCCTTATGCTACTAAAAATGTTGTAGTTTCATTTCTTTTTGAGGATATTTTCACTCATTTTGGTGTCCCAAGGGAAATTGTGATAGATCAAGGCACTCAATTTACATCCAAGTTGGTACAAAAGATAATGGAGGAGTACAAAATCAAACATAGGAAGTCAACTCCATATCATCCACAAGCCAATGAACAAGTTGAATCTACCAATAAAGTAATTGAAGCAATTCTTACCAAGACTGTGCATTTGCATAGAAGGGATTCAACATAAAAGCTTCTAAAAGATTTATGGGCATATCGTACCATATGGAGAAATACAATAGGACACACTCCTTATGAACTTGTTTATGGCAATCAAGTCATGTTTCCTATTAAGTTCCAGATAAAAACTTTTAAAACAACAACCAAGTTGGGTCTTAATCTATCATAAGCTCAAAGACAAAGAATGGAGCAATTGAATGAAATTGATGAGATACAATAGGATGCTATTCATAGAACCAATATAGTCCAACAAAAAATATCTAGATGGCATGATAATTTTATCAAAGAAAGGAAATTTCACCCTAGTGATTGGGCATTTATTTTTGATTCAAAATTTAAATATTTTCAAGGAAATTTTCAAACTCATTGGCTTGGTCCTTATGATATTGAAACTGTCTTTGATAATGGAGTAGTCAAAATCAGAACCATTGATGAAGAGAAAGTAACCTTCCTTGTAAATGGTCATAGATTACAAATATATCATAAACCATTAACAAGGGAAGAATTCATAAGAAATATGCAAGATAATCTTGATTTGAAGTTGGTCAAGGAAGATTCTTCTTCCTCTCCAACTTAGCCTTCTACTTTCTTTTTCAATATATATATATATATATATATATATATATATATATGTATATAATAAAAAAAAGAATAAAAAAAGAATAATAATTGTATAAACATGAAAACCAACATTGTTGGCATGTTTATACAGAAAATCCATGTTTAAACCAAGAGTTCTTGGCAGCTTAGATTTTATTTTCCCTATTCTAGTCCCATTTTCTTTTTAACCCTCTTTTCTCTTTTGAAAAATAAAGCAGCTACATAATTGTCAACAATTTGTAGCTCTAATAGAATTTTGTAGCTAACTTGCTATATTGTAACCAGAACAAATGAAGACCATGGAAAAAGAAAATTCAATGAAGATTGCAGCTGAAGCAACCTAACAACCTACAAAAGACAAATCAAAATTAGCAAGGCAAAGATATAAGGTATGTACATATTAAGCTATATAATAAAGGTAAAAACATTTGAGTTGTGAAATAAATGATGAGTAACTGTTGTACTATCATACTGAATAATGATTACCCTTATTACTCTCACATGACTTTGTTTTCAAAGGAAATATCTATGTATTATTGACTAAGTCGGTCATGAACCTTGATATAATTTGAACTTCACCCTCTCTTCTCCATTCATCATTCCACTTAATGCACAATACTTCCATTTACCATTGCACTCTGCCTTATTTCATTGCCAAGACTTCCCTCACCTAAACTTTGTTTCAGTCCATACTCAAATTCCTTCCTCTCCTTAACCCTATCGAAAGAACAATTATGGGCTAAGCTTCTCTAACATGGGTGTCATTGTAAGATCAAAACTGAATGGGGTTAAGTTTCTTGAAGGATACCCACAGGTCAGACAATTGTTGTAGTAGGCATGATGACTAGAATTCGTGGAGAAATTCAATGGGCATGAGAAAGAGGTAACAAAGTATTTTGCTAGGGCATATGATGACATTGAAGTAGAAATTGGGGATGTGAAGCTAGTTTTGACAGAGTTTTTTGTAGCATAAGCTACTAGATTGCTAAGAATATGAGAGAGTTGGTTCAAGAATAGAAAAATTGAAGAGAAAGAATGGAAAATATTCCTCAGGGATCTAGGTAAGGATGCTTTTGTGTTTAAAAAGGGAATAATAATCACAAATTTGAAGAATAAGTGGAGGAATTTGCTATTGATTATTCAGAGTTTATAACTTGTGAAGGAAGATTCAGTAAATGTTCTTTTATCATGAAAATTTAATGATGAATTATATTGACGGGAATGAAATTAACCTACCATATTTCCTACTTCGTAGCTTAAGAAAGATGGCTGGTAATATTCAAAGAAAGGTATAATCTATAGATAATTCCCTATACCATCATGGCCTAGTGAAAATCCTGATTGAGGCCCATCTGAGAAACATAGGAGATAATTGGGAAGATTTCTTAATTAGAAATCATTTTAAGGAAGCAGAAAAAGAAGAGCCTAGCGGTAAGACCAGGAAGAGTAGAAGAAAATTGTTCTCAAACCCTAAAGAAAACCCATTAACACAAGAAACACAACAAGAGAAATACTCTAATGATGAAACCCCTCTTATAAATGTGTTAGAAACTCTTAAGAAGAATAATGTTAGAAGAAAGGTAGCCAACAATAAAAGGGAAAGTTCATCGAAAGAAGAAACAAAGCAAGAAGAAGTTAAAAAGCGTCCCCAAACTACTGAAAAACCACCATCAATTATAAGAAGAAGTGCAAGGCTAAAAAAACAGTGCATGAATAATCTCATCAATCCCAAAGATTTATCAATTTAGAGGAAGAAGAACCAAAAGTTCCATCACCAAGAATTCCATCATCAATCTCTAGTCCAACTAGAAGAACTCCAGAGGTTGATCATGTCTAACAGGAGATTTATGATTATATATAGTCTTTGGAAAGAAGAGCTAAAGGTAAAGTTGTTTCATCATCCTCAAACCAAGAATAAAATGAAGGAATTCATTCTAATATTTAAGGAGAACTCCAAGTTGAAGACACCCTCAAGCAAGAAATTTATGAATTGGAAATATTGAATAGACATTTGAAGCAACAAAATGAGACAATAAAGACACATAATTAAATCTGAAGAACCCAAAATGACAACATTCTACTACATCTTGGTTTATGGCATAAGAAAAATAAGAATTTGAAAGCTAAAAACAAATTTCTTAAGAGGAAGATTATGAGTTTTCAACACAAAATTTTGATGAAGAAATCAAGGATGGCAGTCACCATTAAGAAAGAAAGAAGGACTAACTTGGATGTTCTTGATCAGGTATTTGAAGAAGCCCGGTGACAAAAGATAATCACAAATTTTGAAATTTTTCATGAGGACATGTAATGTCTTCTGTGTGGGGGAATGTTGAACCCCAACATTTCTTGTTTTAGACCTTCTTATACTCCATTCTCCCCTTCTTGACCTTCATAACTCTAATTTAGGTATAATTTTACAAGGTTTATGGCATAACAGGTACATAATCATCTTCTATTTCATAAGTATAATTTGTCTTTATTATTTAACTCAATATTTACCTAAGCTACTCAATTACAACGATTTTGTAGCTAAGTCCAATATTTGATGGGTTGTGAAGCTTCAGCTGAAGAACAAGGCATATGGGTAGGTGGAAATAAGTTGGTACAATGATTTGTTCCTACCTTCATAACTTGGAACGATAAGGCAAGCCCCATGGCAGCTCGGTCAAAGAGAAAGTCAACCACTGAGGAAGGTGAATCAAGCGAGCGAGGAATTAGTGAATGCAGATATTCAACCTCGTGATTTTCTTCACTGATAGAAAGTCATGAGGAAATCATGTTATTTTATCTCTTAATGTTAATTTTAGATAAGTGTCAATTAACATAATGCATAATGCGTTGAAACATTAATGCGTAGGAGTTTTATAAATATGCCTATTGGCATAACAGAGACAGACTTGGAATTTTATGTTATAAACACTCTGTTTTATATATAAACTCTGTTTCGTTCTTATTTCTTTGTTGTGTGATTCCAATGCATGGTTAATCATCTTGTGAAGGCATCATATTGATAACTTCTTATCATAGGAGGCCCCCCTCGAGACAATAAGGTTTTCTTTTATTTGCAATTAGTATTTTATTATGTGTTTCTTGTAGAATTTTGTTAGTTCATTTAATCACTCAAGTTTTGATTTTTGAATATAAGTTTAAGATTGTTTTTCATCAGGTTCATCTAATCATTTTATTGTTGAGTGAAGAAAGATATCTTGTGCACATGGACAGAGCATAGCTTTACATTGCAGTTATATAGACAGGATTTTAATTTGCAGAGATAATCCTTCCTTTTGTCAAGAATAGATTCATTTACAGTGTTAAGGTTTCATTTCAAGCAAGCGTGATTTCGATTTAAAGCAAGTGTGATTTAATTTAAAAGCAAGTGTGTGTGTGATTTCATTTAAAGAAAGAGTGTGCGTGTGAATCCATTTCAAGAAAAGTATGTGTGATTTTATTTAAAAGCAAAGTGTGTGTTTGATTTTACCTTGAGTAAGTGTGAAGTGAGTGTGAAGAGCGTGATTTTTCTTTTAAGCAAGATAAATAGAATAAATTTCATTTTTATGAGCGATTTATTTACATACATAGATGTAGAGAAACATGTGTATTTCGATATCTCAAATTAACTTAGGAATTGTTTAAATAATAAGGACTCCTAGCACAATTAGTGCAAATACATTTCATGAGTTTACTAGCCCTGGTTGATAATTCATGTAAGTAATTTAACACCAATTACATTAGGGGAATTTTGAGGTCTAAAATGGGCCTCCTAAGGAAATTATTAAATAATAGGGGAAATAATAAAATAATATTAGATTACATCATCAAATTTTAGAGGGTAAAAAGCCAAAACTATTTTTTCAACTCATATTTTCAGCTTATCTCCCTATGGGTTTACTCAAATTTCGAGCGGAAACATTCGTTGGATGCATAATTTGATTCCTCATCCAATGAGTACCCATGTTGCATACTTTCGATGGACCCTGCTACATGAAAAATGAGAAATACATGAAAAACGTGATTGCAATCACGTTTTTTCATGTATTTCTCATTTTTCATGTAGCAAGTTCCATCGAAAGTATGCAACATGGGTACTCCTTGGAAGATTAATTAAATTTTGCATCCAATGAGTTCTCTCGCTTGAAATTTGAGTAAAACCTTAGGGAGATAAGTTGAAAATATGAGTTGAAAAAGTAGTTTTATTATTTTATTATTTTTACTTTTTTACTCCAAAAATGGTGAATCATCCCCCATGGTGGACATTATCATCTTGAATCCTATTGGTTCTTATAAAGTTTATTTTGGTTGTACTTTTTTATTAGGAGGCACATTTCAGACCTCAAAATTCCCCTAATGTAAATTTCCAAACAATGACCATTTACCGACAGCTAGTGGGTTCACTAATGTATCTTGTGAACACACGGCCAAATGTGTGCTATGCAATCAACCAACTGAGCCAAGCTATGGTTAGGTTGACCAAATTGTATTGGAAGGCAATGAAGCATGTTTTACAGTACCTTAGAGGCACTACCCAGTATGGATTACGGTACAGACGGACAAAGGGAGTGAATTTGTGTGGTTTCAAAGATGCAAATTGGGCAGGGAATCCATCCGACCAAAATAGTACATCAAGTGCAATTTTCATTGTTGGGTCCACGACTATTTCCTAATACAATAAGAAGCAAATATCTGTGGCGCTCATCTCGTCAAAAGTAGAATACATGGCTGCAAGTTAAGCAACATGTGAGGAGATCTAGATGAGAAAGATACTTGTGGGACTATTTGGTCATATGATGTATCTGACTGTGATCTATTGTGATAATCAAATTTACATTAAGCTCTATGAGAATCTAGTATTTCCCTATCGATCCAAACAGATATATATATATATATATATATATATATATATATATATATATATATATATATAAATCCCATAAATGATGAACCATATATATATATATATATATATATGGTTAATCATTTATGGGATTGTGTGAAGAGGTAAATAATGTTGCTACAACACATTTTGACAGAGGAAAAATATGTTGACATATTGACAAAGGATTTGTCAAGAGGAATGTTCTAATTCCACAGGTGTAGGATAGGGGGGGTTGATAATCCCTTTCTTGCTAAGAGGAGTATTGCGAAGTGTAGCAAGAAAGTCTCAATTTGACTTTGTCTTTGTCAAATTTTGAAAATTCAATTTTCCACATCAACAGACAACTTGGAGTTAGTTAACTGAGGTGACATGGCTCTTGTCACCCAGTTAGCTCAATAAATTCAAGTTAGAAGGCTTGGATTTCTCTTAAGAATGTGTGATTGCTAATTTGTAGCAATCAAGGTTAGTTATTTCTAGTTGTATTCAATTAAGCTAGTTTCAACTATTAATAGAACTAGTGGAAGGTCAGTTGTGTAGTGGGACAACGGTCTAACTCAACGATCATCTAGTTAACTCATCAATTAACGAAAAATAGCTAGTGCATGCAAGGAATTCAAGTTCCTCAGTTGTGGTGGAGATTCCAAGGCAGTGTAACACTTGTTGTAGAATAGTCTTGAGTGTACAGGTGTTGCATGCAATCAATGATCAATCCTTGAGAATGGCATAATCAATTTGGAGGAAATTTCCAAAGAATATGGGCCAATTTCATCAGGATTTGGGCAAGGAAATAGGGGCTTAAGAGAGGTATGAATTTACTGAGTTTGGGTTAGAGCTTCTCATTGAGTAGAGAGATAGATTATTCACTTGTAGGTTGTGCTCAGAGTAGGCAAGCAATTGTAATACATTCTCTATTCATATGATTAATGCAAAGAGGCTTGAGGGGTTTTTCCTAGTTAGGTTCCCCTAGAAAAATAATGTGCATGTGTGGTTTTTCTTATTGCATGTTTGCAAATGTTGTTCTAAATTATGCATTAAATTCTACAGATCAGTAGAGTAGAATTGTGTTTCTTGATTTTAGATCAAACTTCTTGATCAGTTGCAATTCTATCACCAAATTTCTACAATCAAGAAATTGAGATTGGAAGTTCATGATAATCCAAGCCTGTATCCCCTGGGATGGGTAACGAAGGATGTAGAGCTGAAGGTAACAAAACAATGCAAAATTAGATTTTCCATAAGTGTTGATTTTATTGATGAAGTAGAACTAGATGTGGTCCCCCTTGATGTATGTGGAGTCATGTTTGGAAGTCCCTACATGTACATGTGAGATGCAATATTCATGTGGAGAGCCAACCAATATTGGATCATTGAGGATGGCAAATTGTTCACCATCAATGTGCACAAAGGCAAGTCAAAATTTTTGTTGGTAGGTGCCAACCAAGCCAAGAAATTGATTAGTTCTAGCAAGGAGTATGTTTTATTGTTTTTAAGATAAAATCAGTCTGTAAAGGAGTTAGTCAAAGGCAAGGCATCCTTGGAGGGGTGTACTAAGAGACAAAAACAACAACTAGAAGAGTTTCTATAGGCATATAGGGATGTGTTCCAAGAGCTTAAATGGTTACCACCTAAGAGGGAAGTGGAGCATGAGGTCCAACTATTGTTGGATTCACCATTGTCAAACATTGGGTTGTATAGGAAATCTATTATGGAAGCAAGTAAGGTGAAGAAATAGTTGCAATAGCTACTATAAAAAGGTTTCATTTGACCAAGTACATCACCATGTGTGTCACCCATCATCATTGTGCAAAAGAAGGATGGGAGTTGGCAGCTGTGTATAGATTACATGGCGTTAAAAAAAATAAAGCTCAAGAACAAGCACCCTTGCCTAGGATAGATGTTCTATTCGATCAGTTTCAACAAGAAAAATATTTCACCAAGTTGGACTTAAAGTCTAGATATCACGAGGTGCAAGTCAAAGAAGAAGATACCTGGAAGACCACCTTCAAAAGTAGACAAGGCTTGTATGAGTGATTAGTCATGCTTGATATTTAAGATGGGAAATTACAGAGAGGGGGGATGAATCATTAATTTAATTCTTTATTTCTACTCAACTTAATCTTCTTCTTATGCAGTTAATGATTTATGTTTATGCTCAACAGTTATTGTATTCCTTTTGAAAATTTCAAGGAGAGCAGTTTGTAGATATGTTTATCAAGAATTCAAAGCATTCACACAACATGAAAGAATTAAACACACGAAGACACTAGATATAAGTGGAATCCCCAATAGGAGAAAATCATGAACTTTAGGCTGAAAGTGATGTGAAGGCAAGATGCTACTACTTTTTACAACGAAGTTTTGTAAGCTCCAACCTACAAGAGGCTCCTACCTCAACATGATAGAACATATTCTTTTTCAAGCTACAACATAGAAAAGAACATGAATTTCTCAAGTCACAAGTGTTGGTTACCTCATATCCAATTATGTTGTCAAAGTTTTTGTTGAACTACTCCTCTTCACTCTTCTTCTCTTCTGCTACTACTCATTATTTCTCTAATGTAGACCACTTCCACTAAAAGGAAGAACACCAATTTCATTTCACATTGTATATTTTATAAGAAAACCCTCTTGGCTGTTTGTATTCTTTGGAGGAATATGAAATGAAGCATAGTTTCTTGGACTTCCAAAACTGCTCACAAGCTTGTCCTTTCATTTTCAGTTTAGAAAATTGTTTGTAATAAAACAATAGAGTTGAATTAACAACTCATTCAGAAATAATTACAAGAGACAAATCATATTTGGATTATCTACATTTTTTGTTCAAACAATTATATGTATTCCAACTTTTGTCTCAATGTTTAGCTTTCACATTGATTAGCATAGCCTTTGCACTTCACATCACTTTCATCCTTTTACATTCAACATTTATGTACATTTTCAATTCAACAAAAAATTATCATCAGTGAGCTTAGTGACATCAATAACATTTATCGACATTAATCAAACAACTTAACTTGACATCATTTCCAATATTTCCAGTAATGCCATTTGGCTTATGTAATGCAACAACTACATTTATGAGAGTGATGAATGATGTGCTCGACCCTTTTATAGATTCATTTGTTATTGTTTATTTGGATGATATATTGGTATACAGTGCTACCTAAGAGGAGAACATATGACATTTGACACATGTGCTGGAGACATTAAAGAATCACCAATTACTAGAAAATATCAAGAAGTGTGAGTTTGCACAACAATCTTTGGTGTGTTTAGGGTACGTGATAGGTGGAGGAGAGCTGAAGATAGATCCTTACAAGATGGAGGCCATAATGAAATGGCTAGTTTCTATTAATGTTTATGAGGTCGGAGTTCATTAGGCTAACACAATACCTGAGGAAATTCATAACATCTTTTTCAAGGATAGCAACACCACTCCACACCATAACAACAAGTGGCAAGAGTTTCCAGTGGGGAAAGGATTATTAAGGATATTTAGAGGACCTAAAGAAGAATACCATTCAAGCATCAATTATAGCATTACCAAACATGTAACATCTCTTTGAAGTGGAGACAAATGTGAGTAGGGTATGTTATGGGAGCAGTCTTGATGTAGGGAGGAAGGCCTGTATTCTACCATTTTGAAGTATTTCAGGGGGAAATTCTTAAGTACCTGTTGTAGTTTTTGCAACAACCCCTCCAAAAATTCTGAAATCCTTAAAATTTTCGGAGCGCTTGTATCGCGCGAGAGTTCCTGCACCTTCGGGATCTGTTCAAAATCTTGACAGACTAGAAAATCCTCGTAAGAACTTAATTTTTCTTGCTAAGTCAAGCTAAGTCTCAAAATCTAGTTTAAGCAAGTTATTCGTAGTTTCAGAACGTGACTCTGGTAAACAATTGTGACCTGTGCGACCCATAGGTCGCTAAGTCGCAAAGGTCACAAGCATTATTTGCCACGACCATGCAACCCTTGCGACCTCATGACCAACAGGTCACAAGGTCGCACTTGTGACCCATGCGACCTTCGCATGTGCAACCAAAATTATAAATAGGGAGGTCACCCCTATTCATTTGTAATGACTCCTTTGGTCACACGAGAGACAAAGAGGGCTTGCGACTTGGGTGCACACACATTTTCTCTAGGTAGGCGACCTTTGACCTTCTTGGTAATCATTTTTTTTACCAAGTGTCATTTCCTGCCACCCTGACCTTCCAGTTTCCACTCTAAGGGGATTTTTATTTGCTTTTGCTTAGGTTTTTCACCTCAGACCCAAAAATAAATTGCTCTAGACCTGTTCAGTCTTTCTTGCCCTCCTCATGACCATTCCCTGACCTTAACCATTCCTGTTTTCGCCAGTAACCCTAACCATCTTGCTAGGAAGAATTCCATGCCTCCCCTAAGCCTCAAATATTCCTCCTTATCCCACCCAAAAAATAGGTCGCACGACCCACAGCCAAGATACCACTTTTCCCGCGACTATAGCAATCTAGCGACGTAGCGACTCTGCGACCTCACAGCTTCGCGACTTCACGACTTAGCGACCTCGTGACCCTGCGACCTAGCAACCCCATGACCTCACGACCTCATGACCTGTGACCCATACACCAAGTCGCTAAGTCGCACTTGCGACCATGCGACCTATCTTCCTATGCAACCTTCCATAAAGAACTTCTTACAACTTTCGAAATGTTTCATATAGGCAATTTTGGTTTAATTTTCATGTTGTCACTCTCATCGTGGGATTGTCTATTCAACATGCTAGGTGGCGTGGAGCTCGAATGCATCTTCATCTCCTCCTTCGAAGATGAGACGGTGCCCCCAACTACTAAGGCCGTTCGTAGAAGCTTGGGAAGTAGTTCATTGGAGATCTACCAGGACTAGGAGCCACCCATCTATGGGGACACAACTTGCAATATTAATAAAAACAAAAAAAATCTACTGTTATAACATCTACGAAGAGTTTGTGAAGCCAAACATACCGGAAACCCAAGAGGATTTCTTGATATACTTGAATGTCAAGAGGTAGAAGCTACACAGGATAACATCACACCCTCCGATCTTTCTGTGCGCAGAAACTATTGATTGGATCCTGCAAAATACAGATATAGATTCATGGATGATCAGGGACCACACTAGAGTACCCTTATCTACAATATCCCATATAGATATTTCAGCCTACCACAGGCTCCCTGAGAGACAAGAGAATTTCAATACCTGGTGGCTCTCTAGTTTTGTACTCTCGGTTAAAGATATCCTGAGGGAATGGTGGCAGGACCCATCAAAGTTCTGGGTTAGATCAGATCAGGCATACAAGATAGAGGGGTTACAGAAAGTATATCAACTAATTGCCGCTATGATGTGCTGCTTGTATGGTAAGGCAGACTGTGATGTATTCTACGGCAGCTAGGTTCCTCTCATGCATGTTTTTTCCACCCGAGGAACTATTTTAATTTGGGCAAGCATTCTAGCATAATCTTTAAGGACAAACATAGCTGCAACCAAGCATCCAAAGCCAGAACAACCACCAGAATTCTACATGGCTTCATACCTCCTAGATGTTATCTCCGTACAATACCAATTTGAGAACTGGAGTTATAACTGGGATACGTCAACAACCGACCCTGTGCACCGCCATTAACGGGTTTTTTGGGACACTACCTACAAAGGTATGATAGATGTGATTTTCGAATCTTTTATCATTCCACTATACCAACAACTATTTGGTGAGGAACCACCATGCATGTCAAAGAGGCCTATGGAAATTGTGGTCAAGGTAGTGCATTGGTTTCCCATCTAAGAGGGTACGTTCATGAGAGTGCTTGGTACCCATAAGGCCCCTCATGCCCTACCTAGGTTTGTCACAAACAAAACACTGCTGTGGGAAGTTTTCTACCATGTGACATAGGGTTTTTAAAAGGTACTAAATAAAGGAAAGAAGAAACCATGGCCTGCCTTCCCTCTCACCATCGGAGCATATATAGTGGAAAAATTCAAACAAGTGGAGGCAGAGGTTAAAGCATTAAAAGGTAGCCATTTTTTAAGTCTCAACTATTGGATGTATGATCCTGAGAAGGTCATGGCCGCACACTACAAGAAAGCAAATTTTAGCTGGTCATATTCACACAACAGACAAGATCACGAAGACAGGGTAAATAATTGGTATAAAACCACTAGGGAAATCAGTCCTAGTGAGCAGTAGGCCAGAGATGAGGAGGTCCTTGAGAATTTCCAGGAAAATGTTAATGTTCAAGAGAGAGCCTCCACCCTGAAGAAGAAACAACGGGAGACACAAAAAGTCATCGGGGAATTCGAGAAGCAAAAGGGGAAAGAGGTCGAAGATATTTTGAGCGACCCCGAAGAGGAATACATTAATGAAATGTTGGAACAAAGAAACGCCACCTTGGAAAGAAAAAAGTAGGAGCTCAAGAGGAAAAGAGAGCAAGAGCTCAAACAATCTCAAGATTCCAGTGACCAAGGCCATCTCGAAAAGAGAAGGTGGCAAGAAGAGGAGGAAAAGGAGAAACAACTTTAAGAAAAGTTGCAGGAGGAAAGAAGGGCTTAGGAAGAAATAAAGCAGAAGGGACATGAAGAAATACAGAAGAAAAGATAGGAAGAAGAGTGCAAGGCTAAAGAAGGAGAGGAGAAAAATAGGATGGAATAGGAGTTAAAAGAGAAAGAAGAAAATCTTAAAAAAGAATATGAGGTTAAGAGGAAACAAGTGCTAGCAGAGTAAGAAAGAAAGCAATAGGAGGAAGAACTAAGGAGGAGCAAAGAAAAGGAAACCAGGGGAGTCGAGTGAGGAGAGACCAGTAAAAAATCCAAGCTGGATATAGAACAAAGTGAGCTACCCCCATTAGATGTGGCTCCTTCTACTCCCCTCACTGGTGGGCACCTTCCCTTGCAAGAACTAGGTTTCTCAGAAGGACAAGAGGAGGAGGTCCTAGACCTCACAAAGCTCACCTTCGACGAAGTCAACCTAAAAATTGTGAAGGAAAGGAAAAATTATTGTGCCAAGAATCTAGAAGAGCACTTATCAATCACCACGACCAAGGAGATTGTGCCCAACATCACTGTGAACCCAGAAATGATCGCCTCGGTTGGAACAACTTCCGTTGCCACCACAAAACACAATGTGGTCCAGATGAGTAAATAGATCATAGACCTTTAGAATAGGATTTATGGATTTGAACAAAGGACCACCAGTGCAGAGCAAGAGAGAAGGAGAGCAGAAGAAGAGAATGCAACCCTCCATTTAGTTCACTTAAGCACAAGAGAATTTTAGGCCGTAATGAAAGGCGAGGCAGAGACCCTCGGGGAAGCCATGGTGATGGTTTATGAAGAGATTCTAAGATGCATCACATAGTGGCCCCAATCTTGGCGATACAAGCTCACACAAAATAAAGAGCCACGATGCTAAAGTAGGCTATAATCAATCTAGACAAAATACATGAGTGGTCTTTTAAATACCAAGGAGTACCAGTGGTAGTCGCTAAGAAAGATTGGATCACCATGCAAAATGCCAAGGTTAAGCTCCGAATCAAGATCTAATCAAAGGGAAAATTAACCAAGGATGTGGATAATGTATTATATTCTTACATACACCTTTTGAGCGGCCTAGAGTCTATGATCCAACTTCATGGAGTTCCTTCTATCAGAGAAGTCGGGCAAGTTAGGAAGCAGGAGGATATATCAAGGGAGGTGTAGGATTTTGTTGATACATATAAACATGAAGCCCATGTAAAGGGCATTCCGATCACGAAAGAAAATATTAAACATTATGTGGTAGAACTAGTAAGAATTTACACCAAACTGGTAACCTTGAATAACCAGGTGAATGCCAAACCGACCACCCTCATCCCAGATGCACTTGAATGCCTGCATAGAAATGATGAAAATTGGTTGCAGATCACCCCCATCGCAGTTGAGTACAACCTATGGCGCACCTACTTGACATAGTAGCTCAATTTGGACGTCTCTAAAATTTATATTGTTAAATTGATGGATTAGATTAGTAGCTTATTTTGTGATGTGTGTAATTTGATAGAATAAGACATTTTGGAATATGAAAGGCCATGAGGAAGTCTTAGAATCATCGGGTAGATGAAGAGTCATGAGGAAGTTCAAGAGTCAAGGGTAGGCCAAGAGTCACCCTCACTCTATAAATACACCCTCATGACACATTTGTAAGGGGATTTTGGCTGAGGACATTTTTGAGACATATTTCTTAAGAGAACTTATGCACTTCTAATTGATGCAAGGAGTGATTGTAATATTCCACTATTAGATTCCTCAAATATTTTATGTTGTAATGCCATGAGTATTTTTCACTTGATGGATCGAATGTTCCTAAGAGTTATTTGATGTGTGGTCTTTTCATGTGTTGTCTCATACTACAAATTTTGTGTTGCTACACATGGATGGTATATGATTCACTAACTCTATGCTTGCGTTGATGAAATATTTTTTGGTATTGGTATAATCTATTCCTGAGAGTACGTTTACTTATGCTTATAGATGTTTTATTTTTATGAACTACTTTACAGTTGTTAAGCACTTTATCTTGTAAAACATGAGTCTTATTTGAAGTCTGCTGACAATTACTTTACGTAAGGTTTATGTTATTAATAGTTTGGCTATTCATGGTATGCACATTATAAGATATTTGTCAATTATTTCCTTTTTTTATTGAAGTTCATGCTTTCAATTGAGCCCACATCCCACTTTCGTCCGAAGGAAGCTCAACACATTTGAACGAGAACTGGGCCTACATACCGGATGGGATCCCTAAAGCAAATAGTGAAGGGTCTAGTTGGGAACCTACACCATGGAGGTCCCCTTTGCTGTTGTTGGAGAATTCCAGCTTGTCAACAGATTTGGCGCTAGAAGGAGGGCCATGGCATGTACTAATCCACCCCCTCACACTGAAACTTTGCATCAAGCTTGTTGGAGAGGTAAATCCCCTCTACGGATAGAGGCGATCCCTACTAGCCCAGAATGGGTCTAGCAACAATCAGTCAATGCTACTATGCAAGTTCCTAATTGCAAATAAAAGGTAGGCAATGAACACCTACTTGGATTCCAATGCTATTGTTTGATGAAGAGTCGTCGCTCTCTCTCCTTCGCTTTGGCCGGTCACGACCCTCCACAATCCTCGTGGATAGACACCTGCACACACAAAGAGAAACACAAACACAAGCGTGAAATCTAATAAATGCAATTATACATCAGTCAGAAAGGACATAACTCACATTAACCATTACAAAGACAAATTAGAGTGGAACCATAATAGTAGTCACCTATTATTAATCAATAACAGAGAAGAGTACAACCAAAGTTCTGACGTTTAGTCCTTCTCAAGAGGGTCCAGCCAGCAAGTCTCTTAAGCATTCACCCTTGGAGGTAGATTCCCAAGACAAAAACTCTCTCTCTCTCACACAAGTTCACACAAGAAAGCAACACTTCACAACCTTCCTTAAGCTCTCTAACAAATCCACACTTGTCACACCAACTAGCTATTAGCAGCAACCCTCTAAGCACTATCAATTCCACACTGTCAAAAACTAGTTGCCCATGGCAATGGTAGAGGCTTAAATAGGAGAAGGAGTCTCCATGAATGGTGGGAGGATGAGCTTATTTCCAAGGAAGGTGGCTCAAATGACGAAACAAACATGCCAGAGAAGGGAGGGCGACATTTACAAGGCCAACAACCAGGTCTGGAGTCATCTGGAAGGCCGGCTGTTAGAACAAACTCGCCCAAACTGGATCAGCGTTGTATAACTGCACTGGAGCACTGACGTCGCATCTGGATAATAGAGAAGTTTATGTTAGCGCGACTCAATATAAACAGAGGAAGCGCTGGTTCATGAAATTCGACCAGCGCGGAAAACAGGTGTGCTTCCGCGCTGGTAGCGCATTCGTTGTATTATGAGGCGCCAGTCAGCGCGGTTATTTTAATAACAGTCGCGATGATAGAAGAAACTTTGGAAAAGTGGGTCATTTGGCAGCATTAGAGAGCATGAGCATGATTAATTTGAATTCATGACACAGTAGGGAGACTGACAGGGAGACAGTGACAAATTACTGTGTAACAGATGCCCCCTAAAGCATGAAGCCCGAGAGAGTGGGAGGGGTGAAATGCTTTACAAAACTCGCTGAACTGGAACACCACCAGGAAGAATCTGCACGTATGTACAACTGATATCTCTATTACATGTAGTCTAGGCATGGGCGCAACCATCCAAAAGACATACGAAGAAGGTCTGTGGTATGGACGCAGCCACCCAGCTGAAGAGACCATGGTGATAATAAGGTATGGTCGCAGCCATCCCAAAAGACTCAGGTATGGGCGCAACCATCCATCAATGAGTCATGTAATAATAATCCACAAAATCGCAACCTGGTTTGCAACAGACAAAAACCAGGGTCTTGCGCTCCAACCCGACCCGAACAAAGTACAAGTCCAAGCATGTGAATACATGAGCTGAAGTCGAACATGCATGAACATCGTCTGATTACCAGCCAATAATGAAAACTGTTAACAGACGCGAGAGGTACCACCAATAATGACAATGGTCCTCAAGGTACTTATAGGTACAATCCGCGGCATGTGAATCAATGAGCTGGTGTCGAACACCCGCAGAATCATTCGATCGGAGGCCAATGATGAAAACCTCACGTCGAACATGAAGAACCTGCCATTGAGGCATGCAGGCTCTAAGGCACCTGAAGGGAGTCTCTAAGTCACCTTCCTGGATAATGAGCTGAAGTCGACAGGAGGTAACCTTGATCAAAGGTGGGCCATAATGTTTCCCACATCATCGACACGAGACAGAGAAGGATATGATATTGTGTGTGAGGTATCAGAGGGAGGTTGTAAGTTTGCAGAGGTCAACTTCTCTTGAACACATCGGCGGCACGACAGTGGATTTGGCAGTATCTGACGTCAAAGGAGCAGCGGTCATGGTGACAAGGCAATGAGCAGATGAGAGGTCAAATAGGATAACCCAAACCCACGGAGGCTAGTGTAAAACAAGATGAGAAATCCCCACCCAGACACGAATGCAGACTAGTGCCATGTTCAAGAGCGACATACTGCCAACACGACAATTATTACAGTTCCATTTTCCCCACCATTTCTGGTAGGTACCCCGATTATTTTTGGATGACAAGCTTGACGGGGATAGCATATGCTTGGAAAGCGTCATTTCGACGGTGTCTGATGTCATTAAGTTTTAACGAGTCTGACAAAGGAAGAACTCGGCGTCTTTTCCTGTTTAGAGAGCCTGAAAAGACAGCGGAAAAGAAAACTCCAGGGGGGTCCTTTTTCGTAAAGTTGTGTCTCTCGAGCCCGAAAAAGTATAAAACAATGCTCGAAAGAACCACCCGACCAGTATGATCGAGGAGTACTTTTCGTAAATAGTGACTTTGACCCGAAAAAGTAGAAAAGCGGTCAGAAGTACGTTGTTTCAGAGCCAATAACGAGTGCGAAACGACAAACACCCGGCAATCTTTTTAGTTTAAACGGTCGAAAAAAGAGCTTTAAAGGCGACCGCCTCTCGTTCCCTTTAACGAGCCGAGAGGGAGCTCGGCCATCTTTTCTTGCTTTACGTCGAAAAAGAGCTTAAAGACGACGTTTTGGGACCAAGTGTGTATAAGACCGTCGTGACCCCACCGGTATGAGAATCTGCACAAGAAACACCGCACGCGTAAACCTGTTCGAGATAATATGTACCACATGCATAAAAACATAGTAAAACGACATTGGCACCAAGCACATGGTAAAAAACATGACAAAAAACCCACATTTAGGAAAAATGATAGTTAATTATAAAATTTTACCATAAATAGGGGAGTAAAAGGAGGTTTTTTACCATTGTTACCATTTTGAGCCGTGGAGGACGTTGTGGAGCTGCGAGGTTGATGAACCGAATTCCATCCTGTGCGGACATCAACCACCCTGCAATCTGTTCCAGGTAGGTTCTCCTTCCCCTGCGCTTCATTTTGAGTCCTTTTAGTCACATTTCCACGGTGGGAAGTGGTAATTTGGGCGAATTTTGTAAACTTCAATTCGCTCTCGGTCAGCGCGGATTTCCTCATCGGGTTCGTGCTAATCGAATAATTTTTACACATACCACCCCCAATCAGCGCGGAAAACACGTGTGCTTCCGCACTGACCCAAGGAAAAAAACAAAGGGCGCCATTATCAGCGCGGAAAACACGTGTGCTTCCACGCTGACCCAAAGAAAAAAACAAAGGGCGCCATTATCAGCGCGACTGTTTTAAAAACAGTCGCGCTGACGCCGCGAAATTAAATTTTTAACAATTTGAATGTATAAATTTCAACGGTCAGGGCTCTAATGATTTTTTGTGGCCATGCAAGACAAAATGGCATTTGTTTGGCAAGAGAGAGCTCACGATAATGAGGATATAGCGGCATTCGCCGATGCTGGGTGCCGTAATGCAATGCGGGCATGCGGGTTACTCAAATTATTCCTCACTCCACGCCTGCGAGCACAGCCCGATCTCCTCGAGTTCCTAATCAGAGCCTGGAATCCTGTTGATGGAAAGTTTACGATTCGAGGCCGTGATATCGAGTTCGATTACACAGATATTTATTTTTTGACCGGGTTATCACGCCGAGGTGAGATGCCCATTTTGGAGGGGCAGCGACCCAGTGGTGAAACCCTAGATACGCTGATGGCTCGGGTGTGCCCACGGGCACGCAAAACGCGGAGTGGGAAGGTAGTTATTCCGACGGTGGAGGACATCGTCCTTCGAACCATACTCTTCATGGTGACCTGGGCAGCGGGCTGCTTGGCCAATCACGAGGCTTCGAAGACCCATCTTCTATTAGCTCTCGAGTGTTTACATCCCACCATATTCAACTGGGCAGCAGCAGTAACAACCAGTATGAAGAGACAACTGAGCAACTGCCGACGTGGTGAGTCGAAGCAGTTTGGTTATGGGTCGCTTTTACTCCCGCTCATGCTGGAGTGGGTACCGGCCTTACAGCTACAGGACATGGTCGTGGATCCACCCAGAGGTCCCCGGGAGACGAGGGCTAGTCGATGGGGCCATGTCATGCCGCGAGGAGGTGGCGGCCGACCAGTGGCATGGGGAGTGTATTTCCGAGAGTGGCTGGATCGACAGGTTATTTTTGTAGAGGACTGGCCATATGCTGGCATAGACTTCCGCGGAGATCCAGACATGCCACTGCCTGCGGGAGAGCATTGGGACGATGGTGGTAAGCCACTTGATCTCTTTTTAATTTTTTATTTTTTGTAATGTTTTTTAATTTTTCATGTACATGTCTTTACGATGAATGCTATGGTATGCAGATGTAGGACCGATGAGACCCCTCGGTCTGGCCCCAGAGGTGCGGAGAGAGGCACAAGGCGCTGGAGCCCTAGCCCTGGCTCCTCCAGGAGTCGATACGATGGAGACTGTGACACAGAACCTCGAGGGCTTACTGGCGGGGGTTCCAGATTACCAGGGGATTGAGGAGGTCCGCATAGCATCTCAGATCCACACAGTGGGGGTAGAACCCAGGATGCACTGCCTTTTGAGGCGGGTGGCACGGGTAGCTGTATGCTACAGAGAGCATAACCCACCACAGTAGACATCTAAGTCTTATTTCCCACTGATGTTTTTTGAGAGACACGCGTCTCAGATGTACTGAGAACACCGGCCTTATCTAGACATATACACTTATTTTTGAGCGCCTTGGTGCGCCACATGATATATATATATATATATATATACCGATTTTGGATGGATCTTTTACATATGATGATGTTTTTATATGCTATGCAAATTTCTAACGCAAATGTAATCTAATGTATCAGTTGCATAACATACGACCCACATATTTTAATTTTTTTTCAAGCTTAAAAGCACACACTGCAACACACATGCAAACTATGCTTGGAAAAGGATTTTATATATACACATGCTTATCCTATGGTCTTATTATGTTTTCTATATCTTCTTGTATGATGTTTATCTGTTACGCAAATGTCTGTCTAATACATGGTTTGCCAATGCATCAGTTAATGTGTTTAATCGTCTCGGAATATGTTGATATTTGATGTAATCAAAATTCCTTTCTAACAATCTTACACGTAAATACAACCTTAGAATGCGTTGGTCTCTAACGGAATATCGCCCGTTGAGTTGATGGACGACAAGTTGAGAGTCCAGGTTTACCACCAATGCACGAATGCCGAGATCAACTGCTTCGGCTAATAACTCAATTACAGCACTGTATTCGGCAACATTGTTAGTGGTACGACCCAAGCACACACCTTGAAGATCTAGCAACTCTTCGTGAGGATCATAGATCGCCCACGCCACAAAAGACAAATTGCAAGTACTACGGCAGGCACCATCAGCGAAACCAACATAAGGTGCAGTAGACATCTGCACAAGAAGCAGACAACACAATAAGAGGCAAACACGCCTTCACACCAAAGCAAAACGTGAAATCATACACACATAACACACTTGCTAAAAAGACACGTATGTACAAACTAGGTGCATGAAATCATGCATAGTATTTTTTCAAATAAAGCCTGTTACGGGGCTTATCGAGAGGATTTCCTTCGTAGTCAATCAGCTCATATGCCCCCTTCTGCAAAACTCTCTTCACAATATAGGGGCCTAGCCACATGGATTCGAGTTTGCCTGCCCCTAGCTTATCCTTAGCTTGATCATAGAGCAGTACAAGATCTCCCTCAACAAAGGAACGAGGTTGAATGGTATTGTCGAAGTGAGCCTTAACTCTCTTCTTCTGTGCTTCAATAGCTAGAGAAGCTAAGCGACGGGTCTCGTCTAGCCGTTCTAAATAAAGAAGTCGTTCCTCCACCGGAGTGGTGTTGGGAAGCAACTCGATAGCTAACTTTAACGAAGGAATCTCACATTCAACAGGAAGGGTGGCCTCCAGTCCATAAACTAGCTGAAAAGGGGTGAAACCGGTGGCGTCCTTCACAGAGGTCCGGTAGGCCCACAAGGCGGGGAACAACATCAGATGCCAATTAGACTTGTGTGTACCAACGGTACATTGGAGCATTGTGATCAAAACTTTGTTCACGGCTTCAACTTGGCCATTGGATTGAGGGTAGTACGGCGTCGAACTATCTTGATGCAAGCCTAGTTGGGTCGTTAGTTCCGTCATCATGTGATTACGGAAATGTTTTCCGTGATCCGTGACGATAGCCTAAGGGACTCCAAACCGAGTAATGACATGATTGAACAAAAACTGCACCGCAGTGTGACCGTCTTCATTTAATGTAGGCATCGCTTCGGCCCATTTGGTGAAATAATCCACGGCAACGATGATATACCCGTGCCCCCCGGCCGAACGAGGGTTACAGGATGTATAATCGATGCCCCATTTGGAAAAAGGACCTACGGTAACAACTGGGTGCAGTGGTGCAGGAGGTGCACACATTTTCCAGTGGTAGATCTGGCATTCATGGCATGAACGGACAGCAAGGATGCAATCCTTGAAGATAGAAGGCCAAAAATAACCAGCACGGAGGATTTTCTGAGCGGTGGCATATCCGGACATGTGGCCGCCACAAGCACCGGAGTGGCAGTCATTCAACACTCGCTCAGCCTCCTCGAGAGTCAAACATCGGCGGAGAACAGAATCAGCGCCGAGGCGGTACAGGGTATCGCCAATAATGCGATAGGGTTGAGATTGATGACGAATCCTCCGTCGAGCGTCTTTCGATACATTGGGATGGAAGGAAGACGTCTGCAAATATACTATGATGTCCCCATACCAAGGGTCGAGGGTGCTGATTAGAAACAACGTTTCGTCCGGGATATGCTCTTCCGAAAGAGATGGTGCAGAAGGAGATGGCAAAGAACAGAGCAATTCAGCAAAGACCAGAGACTTCTTAGACTTGGCAGCAGTAAATTCCAAGTCAAACTCTTGGAGGATTACAATCCATTTCGAGTATTTGCCCCCCAGCAACTGACGCGATAAAATATGTGTCATGGGGTTGCAGTCAGAAATCACGGTCGTGGCGCGCAACAGGATATAATGCTGGAAACGTTGGACGGTGCAGACAGCAGCCAATGCCAACTTCTCGACATAAGCGTAGTGAGTTTCTGTATCCAAAAGGTTGCGGCTAAGGTAATAGATAACGTGCTCATTTTCATCATCATCATCCTGCACTAGAACCATGCCAATAGTGGTATCGGCGGTAGCCAGATAGAGAGTATAATCATGGTGGTAGTTCGGAGGCCTTAATAATGGAGCAGAGACAAGGAGGCCCTTGAGTCGCTCGAAAGACTCCTGAGCGATAACATCCCAATGGAAGGGTGTGTCTCGCTTTAATAACCGTGTGAAACCCTTAGCCACCTCGGCATAATTCGGAATGAATCGTCTAAGGAAATTCGCTTTGCCCTGCAAGCTTTGCAACTGCTGCAAAGAAGCAGGGGGAGGAAGATTCAGGATGGCCTCGACTTTGAGGGGATCCAGACGGATGCCCTCTCGGGAGACGATGAACCCGAGTAGTCGGCCTGATTCCACGCAGAAGACACACTTATGAGGATTGAGCCTAATACGGTAGTGTCGACAGCGGAGAAAAATTTCGCGAAGGTGAGAGGGATGGTCCTGACGCCTGACTGAATGAGCTGGGAGGTCATCCAGGTACGGATGTACAATGTGACAAATATCATGAAAGGCATAGGACATTGCACGTTGGAACGTAGCGCCGGCATTCTTTAGACCGAAAGGGAGCTTCTTATAGGCAAAAGTGCCCCAAGGACAGATAAAAGCCGTCTTATGTTGATCAGCGGGTGCAATGTTGATCTGGTTATATCTAGAGAAGCCGTCCATAAATGAGTAAATTTCACTTCCTGCACACTCATCGATAAGTTGATCGATGAAGGGTGTAGGGAAGTTATCCTTAGGACAGACACGATTGATATCGCGGTAATCAACACAGACTCGGATAGTACCCTGCTTTTTGTTCACAGGGACTATATTAGAAACCCAATCCGTCAGTGGAATGGGGTAAATGAAACCAGCCTTGAGAAGCTTTTCGACTTCTGTTTTGATAGCTGCGGCCTTTCGGGGGTGCACAGGGCGTAAGCGCTGACGAACAGGCTTAGCACCTGGATACGTAGGTATTTCGTGCACCACTATACTAGGGTCGATGCCAGGAATTTCTTCATAGGACCATGCGAAGACATCACGAAATTCGCGAAATAAGTCAATGTAGAGTTGAACTTCCTCTGGAGTGCAAGTGACTCCGATATGAATGTGCTCGACAATCCCCGGTTTCACAGAGATGTCGATGGGTTGGGTTTGTGTGATGTTTCCCATATTGCCCTCAGAAGACACTTGATAAAGCTGAATAGGTGTTTGAAGGGGCGGGGATGGGACGCACGAAGCAAACCGCTCGAGACATGCGATCATTTCCGAATGGGGAGGGAGAAACGAAGAGCGGTGGTGATAATCTGACCAAGGAAGCTCTTCAAGAGACATGGTCTCTATGATGGCTTCATCAGAAGGAAATATTTCCTTTAATGGATCCGAAGTAGCATCATCTCCTAGCCAAGGGAAATGAACATATGAATCGGGAACACTGCCCGGAAGAGCAGGTTCAGCAGGGGGAGCCGATGCAGCGACGATTTCGACGTAGTTGAGCTCGGTAGGACTCAACGACATCATATCACCCCAAGAGTCTATCTGATTAGCGGGAGGAAGGACCCACGGATCAGAACGTACAGAGATCATGTTAATAGGGGCGAGATTCAGAGGTGGGAGGGGAAAGACTCCCATTAAAGCGGGATCTTTGAAAAGTCCGGCACCCACGCTCTCGAATGACTTAGAGGTATGCTCCACAAATGGCACATTACCTTCAGAAGAAGAGGCGAAGAAGGAGAGCTGGTCCACTGTGACAATATTCCCCTGGTGAGGGAAACAAATGACACGGAAGAGGGAGGAAGCCACGGCTTGCATGGCGTATGTCCAGCTACGTCCGAGGAGGAGGTTGTAGGTGAGATTGGCGTCGACAACTTCGACCTCCACTTCTACCATCTTCCCTTCCAAAGAGATGGGAAAGCGTTGGAGGATACTGTAAGGACGTGACTCTCTTCCATCAAAGGCTTCTAACGTCGTATGAGACTGACTCAACGCAGGAGAACCAATAGCTTTCCAGCAAGCAACAGACATAATGCAAGTTGAGGCACCTTCATCAATGACTGTACGATGAATTGTTTTGCCATTGATGATGACCTGTATAAGGAAAGCGACTTGGTGAGGCAGTCTCGGTGTAAAGCCCTCGAGATCGAAAGAAATCAAATCTGAATCCGCTGGGTCTACGCCACCGATAGCCGATAGCAAGGACTTCCTCTGGGAGGGGTAGCTCTGGAGGACTTCTAGAGTGGACATAGCAGACGGAGCCTGAGCTAAGTCCTTAACAATGCTATAATGCTGGGCAGCACGAGCATTAGGGTTGTAAGACGACTTCTGGAGTACACCTTTCAGAGGGGGTTGGGGGATCGTCTCAGTGCTAGGTCTTTCGATGTGGAGAGGACCAGAACTGGACGGAGGAGCGCTGGAGGGGATCTCCGGCTCTTTCCCGGCAGGAGAAGGATATTCTTTTGCTCGAGTAGAAACATGGATGGGAATCGTTCCAACCATGAACACTTGAGAGCCAAACGAGGAAGAGGGTTGAGATGGGTCTGCCACCATTTGAGTTTGCTGGGAAGGGAAAGGTTCTTTAAGCACGGCAGGAGTCCCAGGAGCACCTTTCAATAATCGACTAACTTTGGATCGCCTTGGGCAGTCCTTAGTGTAGTGATCCTCATCACAGATAAGACAAGGATATTTAGGTTTTCGTTTGGCTCCTTCCTCGGGAGGAGGCTTAGGGGAATCCTGCTTGGGCTGTCCGGATTTATCCTTAGCTTTCCATTTCTTTTTCCCTTTTGAGGATTTATCCGCCGTGGTGGACTGAATGGCATTTACCTCGGAGGTACTTCCAGAATTAGATTGGCCCTGAGAAGCATTTCCATTAGAAGCGTTATGTTTTTGCTTCCCAGGGTTCGCGGTCGATTTCTTTGATGATGAGTTTACAGAGCCAATAACTCCGTCAACAGATGGTTTTGGCGGAGCCTTGGATTGTCTAGGCCTCGGGGCGTCTGGCAAATAATCATATAGAGTAACCGACTGAGAGTATACTAAGTCGAGATACTGAGCACGCCCGATAGCTTGCTCTTCAGTTACACAAGCTCCCATAGCGATATCTCGCGCGATCGCGGGGACAAAGGAAGTCGTGAACCAATCGGTCAGGAGTTGATCAGGAATCCAAAATTTGATCAAGCGACGACGCCGTCTCCATTCATGTATATGATCAGATATATGCGTAGCCGTGTCCTGTTTGAGAGACGTAAGGAGATGTGTCCCTGTCTCATACCGAATGGGTAACTGAAAATGAGTTAGGAATGCCATAGCCAGCGAGTTGAAATCTTGAAACGTTCTGCGATTTAGCTCAATATACCACTTAGCGGCTGAGCCGGTGAGAGTTCTTTGAAAGAGGCGGAGCCGGATAGAGTCATCAAGCCATGAGTTCGATGAACACCAAAGGTGATAGGTCATGACATGGGCTTGAGGGTCTTCACTAGCTTTGCCATCAAATTTTGGGCAATCACCGGGTATTTTAGTCGGAACTGGTGGCCAATACGGATTATGAAGAATGGGATCATTCGTTAACTTGGACACATCCGGAAGTTCCAACGTCGCTAAGAAGGGCAATTGAGGGTTAAAAGACATTTGTGGCTGTGGAAGAGAGGCAGTACCAGGGTTCCAACCAGGTGGTGGTTGCCCCCACAGACTTTGTCCGGATGGGCCCGGCCCGAAGGGGCCTTGCCCATAGGGGATTTGCCCGTAGGGATTCTGTCCATATGTATTCTGTCCATATGCAGACAGTTGACCCTGCGTCTGCCCCCCAGCACCCCATGGATTAGCAACTTGACCTGCAGGCGTAGCGTACTGATAATTCTGGTAAGGAGTGACCTGCATCTGTTGATAATTTTGGTAAGGGGTAAACTGAGTTTGCCCCTGGGGTTGCTGGTAGCCATACATTTGCTGAGCTCCATACTGGGCCTGATAAGAAGGCTGCGTTTGGTAAGAAGGTTGGGGCCGTGGCCCACCTTGCATTTGATAACCAACTTGAGTTTGGGGCCCAGAAAAATGTCCTTGAACAGGTTGGGCTTGGACCATCTGGCCGGAAGGTTGGCCTGGTTGGGTTTGGGATGGACCTGTTTGCCCAGAAGGATGTGCTTGCTGGGTGCCAGGTTGTCCTTGAGCAACCAAGGGTTGTCCTTGCGGAACAGATGGTTGGGCGGACTGGACGGCCGGTTGACCTTGAGGTCGGCCAGCCTGTCCAGAAGGATGACTAAAACGGGCAGTGGGTTGGCCTTGCTGCGCAGAAAGCTGGCCCATTTGCCCGAAAGGATGCATAGACTGAGTAGCGGGTTGGACCTGCTGTACGTAGGGTTGCCCCCCTTGCCCAGAAGGATGACTAGACTAAGCAATGGGTTGGCCCTGCTGTACGTAAGGCTGCCCCCTTGCCCAGAAGGATACCCATGTTGGACTGTCGGTTGAGCTTGCGGAATAGATGTTTGTCCAGCTTGTCCAGAGGGATAACCCTGCTGGAGACCAGGTTGGCCTTGTTGGATGTAAGGCTGTCCTGGTTGTCCAGACGGGTAACCTTGCTGGGTACCAGGTTGCCTCGAATAACCAGAAGGTTGACTCTGATAGGTAAACGACGGACCACCAGCGGCCGAAGGTTGTCCCTGATAGGGTTGTCCTTGTGGGCCCCCAGATTGTCTTAGGTAAGACTGGCCATAAAGTGGCTGCCCTTGGGGGGCTTGCACATAAGGTGGCTGGCCTTGATTAGGCGGTCCTTGAAGCTGTGCAGGGATTGGTTGGCCCCCATGAAAATAGTGAGTACTAGAGTCCCAAGCAATGGATAAGGGTACCAAAACCTCAATGAATGGTTGAAGAGGCAAGGTTTGAGAGAATTGGAGGTATTGACCAGTAGAATCGTAATAAAAGAGTGGACCTTGCGCGTTCGGATCCTGAACAGGTTGCCCATAGGCATCATATGGCCCCCCTCCTAGAACAGGACCAGAAGAGGGTGGAGCACTTTGTGCAGGGTGGATGACTCTAGGCAAGAGTTCCGGCTGGCCACTACTCACTTGACCGTGAGGGGAACCAACACCAGTGTTCAAGGATGACGACGCTGTTACGACACTAACGACCAGAGTCGAGTGTGCTACACAAACAGTTGGATTCGTGGGAACTGAGGTAACAGGTGTAGTATGGGGTTGTGAAACAAAAGGTCCCGTGGTGGGAGTGACATGAGGATCCCACATAGTCGTAGCAGGAGTCCTGGCAGCTACTCTATCCCTCAACGATGAATAACGCGGGGGGAGTGGAGAAGTAGTTGGGATGGGAGTGTCAACATTCGACACCACAGGTGTCTCACTTGCGCTAGGGGATGTCTCATCCATGTGGGAGGTAGACATTGGAGACGAAACACCAGGGGGGGTAATAGGAATATCGTCCTCGTCAGGCTCCCAGATAGGGTTCCAATCGTCTTCGTAATCTTCGTCGCCCGGGGCACGAGAGTTGATAGGTTGGATACTCGGGATAACAAGAAGAGTATCACTTACAACCGGTACCTTAGGAGCAGCGGAAGATGGAGAGCCTTGATCACTTGGAACGGGAGTTGACGGGTCAGCTAGGATGACAAACCCCAAATGAGACCTAAAGGAATCTAACGATAAAAGACCCTACTAACGCACACAAGATCTAACCAGGTGATATTAACGTGGCCAAATAAATTTTTAAGACACAGGAACTAAACTTGACCTTTTCATGTTTCAAGAGTCGAGAAAAGGACGAAAAGATGACTCTAGTCTCCTTCGAATGTTTAATGAGCACGAAGTGACAAGACGCTCACTGGCACCTTTTCTTTTAAGGAGTCCGAAAAGGATCAAAAGTGACTACTCTGGAGACTCTAGGCAAAGGGTTTACCAAGCAATCCGTAAAACTGCTTATACACCTTGGCAATCGTATGAGAACCAAGGACTTTCCGTACTGCAGTCAATCTTCCCGAATGCTGTGTTCGGTGCGTTACGGTTCGCAAGGCGGCAGACTCGGCTTCCTATGGATCAAGGATAAAAGCCTAGTGGGGTCTCCCTATATACGCGACGGTACGTGGGAGCACAATCCGTGTTAGACCACTATCGAGTCACAGAAGGAGGAATCACCCAACCGTAATGTGAAACAATAGTGACTATGTTTAAAGACGCCGGAACACGTCTCTAGCCTAGACCTCTAAATGTTTGCGTTAAGTTCCAATGCGTTTTTAGGTTTATTCAGTTTATTTTATGGTTGATCTTGAATTAAGTTTCGGTTTCAGGTCCTACCGTGTGATCTCTCACAATTGCCTAGATGCAAACTACATGCCAAAGAATACCATTTCGTTCGATGAATTCTAACTATGAGAGGGTTAAGAATTTTCAATCAAACAAAATGAACACAATCAATCAAACCATCTAATGCAGCTGATGGCAAGGGAAAGAAACTTTTTCTTTTGAGAACACAAATCAATGAAATGCTCTTTTTCCCATTAACTATTGAATGAAAAAGATATTAGTTTGATTTCTTTTCCAATGGCACAATGCACTTAAAATGAATTTTGAGAGACAACAACACCGAGTAAAGAGAAATAAAATCACTCAATGAAAAACACAACAAATGTGAAAAAAAACCGGTTGAGCCCAAACAACCGTAATCCGTGTCTGGGTAGTGGGAAGTAATCGAAATAATACGAAGACTGGTTCAATAACAATCACCTCAACAACCAAGCAAAGAAATCAAAGAGGAAGGTTTTCGCAAAAGCAAAAGCAAGCAATAACGAATCTTTGTGAACGAGTAACGAAACAAAGCCAATCCAACGAAATCGGGATGATAACACCAGGTCACAAGACACAAAACAAGATCCGCCCAACAAGACTCCGCAAGCAAGTGCTTCAATGTTCAAACAACAGAAATCAAGTCATAAACCAGGTGGAAAGAGCAGGGGATAGTCAAACCAACAGGCTCAGGAGGCAAAATTGAAAAAAATTCAATTCTACAGGATCAGCGCGGGTGATACACAACAACAAAGCGCTGACCAGAAACCACGCGTAGCAACAAAGCGCTGTCAGCGCGGAAGTACACGGCTTAAGCGCGCTGGTTCGATTTCAGAACCGTCGCGACTGTTAAACGTACAAGCGCGATGACCACGAAGTCAAAGAAACAACTATGCGATGTCAGCGCGACTGTTTTGTTATAAACCGCGCTGAGGCTAAAAAACAGGCAGAATCAAGCCAAAAGCTCCCAAACCAAGGCAATAACCCTTTAAACAATTAAGGCACCTCCCAGACTGAACCAGGAAGTCTAAAAGCAGAGAACTAATCCCCAATCTTTGAAAAGAGAGTAACAATCAAACTCAAAGCAAGAATGAACAAAAAGGGACAAAGGCCAGCTCCCCAGCGGAGTCGCCAAATTGTTGGAGAGGTAAATCCCCTCTACGGATAGAGGCGATCCCTACTAGCCCAGAATGGGTCTAGCAACAATCAGTCAATGCTACTATGCAAGTTCCTAATTGCAAATAAAAGGTAGGCAATGAACACCTACTTGGATTCCAACGCTATTGTTTGATGAAGAGTCGTCGCTCTCGCTCCTTCACTTTGGCCGGTCACGATCCTCCACAATCCTCGTGGATAGACACCTGCACACACAAAGAGAAACACAAACACAAGCGTGAAATCTAATAAATGCAATTATACATCAGTCAGAAAGGACATAACTCACATTAACCATTACAAAGACAAATGAGAGTGGAACCATAATAGTAGTCATCTATTATTAATCAATAACAGAGAAGAGTACAACCAAAGTTCTGACGTTGAGTCCTTCTCAAGAGGGTCCAGCCAGCAAGTCTCTTAAGCATTCACCCTTGGAGGTAGATCTCCCAAGACAAAAACTCTCTCTCTCTCACACAAGTTCACATAAGAAAGCAACACTTCACAACCTTCCTTAAGCTCTCTAACAAATCCACACTTGTCACACCAACTACCTATTAGCAGCAACCCTCTAAGCACTATCAATTCCACACTGTCAAAAACTAGCTGCCCATGGCAATGGTAGAGGCTTAAATAGGAGAAGGAGTCTCCATGAATGGTGGGAGGATGAGCTTATTTCCAAGGAAGGTGGCTCAAATGACGAAACAAACATGCCAGAGAAGGGAGGGCGACATTTTCCAAGGCCAACAACCAGGTTTGGAGTCATCTGGAAGGCCGGCTGTTAGAACAAACTCGCCCAAACTGGATCAGCGCGGGTGTATAACTGCACTGGAGCGCTGATGTCGCATCTGGATAACAGAGAAGGTTATGTCAGCGTGACTCAATATAAACAGAGGAAGCGTTGGTTCATGAAATTCGACCAGCGCGGAAAACAGGTGTGCTTCCGCGCTGGCAGCGCATTCGTTGTATTATGAGGCGCCAGTCAGCGCAGTTATTTTAATAACAGTCGCGATGATAGAAGAAACTTTGGCAAAGTGGGTCATTTGGTAGCATTAGAGAGCATGAGCATGATTAATTTGAATTCATGACACAGTAGGGAGACTGACAGGGAGACAGTGACAAATTACTGTGTAACAAAGCTAGTAACCAACTCCATCCTCCCACGCCTCCTGAGATACCATACATTCCCCCTAATGGTTCGGCTTTCACGAGGCCGCATAAAGAAGTTTCCTGACCTTCCCCTCTTGAAGATGCCCCGAGAGGATAGGAACTTCCCCTATTCGAAGTCTCCAATGAACAGCTCAAGGCCATGCGCGCTATTACTCGAAAGTTCACCAGGGTTTTAAAATTCATTCCTGCCACTAACTCCCTATCCAACCCCCGCACCTCCATGCCTCATCAAATGTGTCAAGGCATCCTCGTTAACACCATATCACAGTTAATCAGGCTAGTGCTTGATGAATATGTAGACATTATTGAAAGGGCATCCATCGAGGGGTTGGACAGTCCTCCCGAAGATGAAGGGGGTGACCCTAAGAATACCTTCACCGGTGAAAACAACCAGTCACAATGGGGAGAGACATAGGGAAACAATCAATGGCTCCTAAAAGATACCCCTGTCAACAATCAACCTCGAAGGGGGAATACTGAGGGGACCCTAGGGTGGGGAACCAGGGAATACCTTAGAGATCGTATAAACTTTTACAACAATCAATGGCTCTTGAGGAACCTGAGAAACACTAGGAATATGAGAAACACTAGGGATCTAGGACACCTAAGAGTGCCTCGAGGGGAAGGTAGGTGACCTCCTCACACCAGCGAGGGATCAGGCACCAGTAGCGAATAAGAGGGAAATGACAACCACCTCCTGTTTCCGCCGCCACCTAGAGGAAACTACCGCCAATAGCATTGGCATGGATGGCTCAATCCCCATTAAACATTAGGGGCCAACTTCATTACATGCCTCACCATTATGAGAAACACCTCCCGAAGTTTGACCCTAAAAAGGGAACCTCGACTGATGACCATATTAGAAATTTCTACCTAGCATTGAAAATGATGAAGGTACAATACGATGATGTGGCTTTTCACCTGTTCCCTCACACTTTCGAGAATAAGGCTGCCACCTAGTATCGGTCACTGCCCGTTGCCTCCATCCAAACTTGGGATGAGTTCTAGAAGACCTTTCTTGATAAGTTTTTGGAATACAATACACCTTCTATGCTCCTCATCGAGCTTAGCACATTGAAGTGCCACAATAAGTAGAAGGTGAAAGATTTCAACCAACGATTAACCACCATTTTGAATAATTTCCTGATTGAGATAGCGCTTGATGATTCCAACACGTTTGATTATTACACCAGGGCCCTGCTATGGGACATTGTTATGTTTGTTAAACGTGAAGAAAAAATCACCCTAGTAGAGAATTTTGCTACAATGCTAGAGGTAAAAAATGATCTTCTTTCTATCAGCTCCCTAGAGCATGAGTCCCTAGAGGAGGAAAAACCATTCGGTAAGAAAAATCAAGCCTCATTTAGTAAAACCGCATATAAAGACAAAAATTCCTTTGATTTGAAAGGAATGGCCAGATCCTTAAAGAAACTGACTAATGAGGTGTCTGAATTAAAGAGAAAGACCAGTGAAATTTCGGGAGGAGGAAATCCCTCTAAACCTTTTCTTCGGAAAACTAACAATCCCCTCCCAAAACATCTTAGGCATCTAGTTTGAACTTCAATGTGGAAGAGCTAGGAAAGGACAACTTCTGCACTTTTCATCAGGCCTCTCACTTTGAGAGAACCTGCCCCCAATGGATCCATAACATGACCACCATAGTCACCAAGCTTTTAGAAGACCAGGTCATGGCAGAGGGTGAGGAAGAAACTAATGACCCTAAAGTGGACGACTCCCATCCCAACGATGATGCCCCGTCTGCCGTGTTAGCCTTTGAAGTCATCCATGGGGGAGAGGTGCTGACCGTTCAAGAGGCCATAATGGGAGACAATCCTCCCCCAAAACCATCCAAAAGCTACAGTCTTAGGAGTAAGGGGCCTGTGTCGGATGCTAAGTTGGAAGATAAGAAAAGGGCTCTGTTAAGAAGGATTTTGCAACCCGCTAATACTAGCCAGCCATCCACCCTTTTCCCTAAAGGGACAAATGATCTAAGGTTTAAGGAGTCCCCGACCATTGGGAGAGGGGACACATCCACACCCAAAGGTTTGACCAAAGGGGTGAAAGCTAAAACTACCTCTTTATCACAACGCTCATCGGGAGAGGCTTCATCCATAGACTTGGATTACAATATTATCGAGGACATGAAGAAGACTTGGGCTAACATCTCATTATATGAGTTGTGAAAGTTGACCAACCAATGTTAGTTGATTGTCAAAACCTTTGCCACCTCTCCTGCCACTTCAAAATCCCCCTCATCAGTCAGGGAAAACTCCTCAGGCTAATCCCCAACCGTCTTAAATCCATAGAATATACCAGAAAAGCAAGCTCGAGTGGTTCGACCCCTCTTTTCCTCTTGACCTTTGAATTGTTCAACTACAATATGCACAACTGCCTTGTTGAATCTGGTGCATCAAACAACGTCATACCCTGGTGAGTATGGAAGAAATTAAACATCGAGCTCGAGAAAACAGACGCTAAAATCATCCATCTCGATGGGTCCCAAGTTCCGGTTGTAAGAGAATTGAATAACATTATTATTCAATTGTCTTCTAATTCCCGAGTTCATTAGTGCATTGACATAATTGTCATAGACATCCCATTAGCCTACGGTTTAATTCTTAGCAGAGATTGGTCTTGCAAGCTTCAAGGCTACTTCGCCATAGACTGGTCCCACTTGTGGTTGCCATACAGAGGGAAGAATAACCAAATCAAAGTCAATAGTGAGCCTTGCATGAAGCACACTGTATCCGATCTTGAGGGCTCTAAGGAACCAATCATCTATGCCCAAAAAGAGCTATGGGTGTGTCTCCTCAAGAAACTATTCAGTTGCTATTAGTCTCAAACATCGATTATTCCTACGGACACCTAGTTGGAAATCCCAGTGCAAAACCCAAACCATAATAATGAAATCTGCACACTCTGAACCCACCCTCCCTTAGTGTTAGAATCTGTACATCATACTATGACGGATCCAAGACCCATGACAGAGCTGGAGCAAGTTGTGTCCTGGTAGAGCCCAAAGGAAACATGTTCTTGATTTCTTGCAGATTAGAGTTCCAATGCATTAACAACACTGCAATGTATGAGGCATTAATCCTTGGCATCAAGAAAGACATTGATCTAAAGGCAAATTGTCTGAAGGTAATTGGGGATTCTGAAATCATCACAAGGTAGGTACGCAACACAATTCACTATTTGTCCCCTCACCTCAAGAATTACCAGCAAGAGGTATGGCATTTGATAAACTCGTTTAAAGCTTTCAATATTATTTTTGTTCCTAGATTTAATAATGTCGTCGTTGACACCTTAGCTAATGCAACAGCTAGATTCACGCCCCTTAGGGATGGATTTTCTATTGAAATTGTGTATAAACTGGTTGTGCCTGATAACATAACTAACTTACGTGTTTTCAATGATGACCAACAGATACTGGAGTTCATGACAAGTGCAGAAGTGTTTAAAGATGCAACCATCAACGAAGAGGAACATGAAAGGTCCCTATAGGAAGACGAAGACTCATAGAAAGGAAACCCTATACCTAATGGGGTGGTCACATTAGAGAAATTGTTTGACCTACAAAACCGATTTTGAGGCCCGTCGAACACTAAGACCCATAGCTCCACCCTCTCGCACGAACAGATCAACCTCGGGACTGAATTTGATCCCAAGTGTGTTAACATAGGACTAGGATGCTCCCATAAAGAAAGATAGGCACTCATCGGTCTATTCAAAAGGTATCATGACATTTTCTCTTGGACATATGATATGTAGATTATCCAGCATGTCATCCCTACAAAAGAAGGGGCTAAACCATTTCAAAAAAAATGAGGAAGGTGCATCTCGCATTAGAAACCCTTATCCAGAAGGAACTCAAGAAGCTGTTGGATTCATGCATTATCTTCAAGGTCAGACACTCTACTTGGGTATCCAATATGGTTCCAGTATGAAAGAAATCTAGAGAGATCCATTTGTGTGTCAATTTTTGGAACCTCAATTGGTCATCAGATAAAGACAACTACTCGATTACCTATCCAAACCATCTCAAGACAGGAAGTCTTCTCCTTTTTAGATGGATTCTTTGGCTACAATCAAGTCCTAGTAGCTGAACCAGACTGGGTTAAAACAACTTTCAGAACAAAGTGGGGAATGTCTGCATTTCATCATATGCCTTTCGGACTGATGAATGTCGGGGAAACGTTCCAAAGAGAAATGGATATCTTATTATGGGGTTTAATGGGCTAGAGCGTAGTGGTCTACCTTAACAATGTGACTATTTCTTGAAGAAAAGGGCTGACCACATTCACCATTTGAAAGAATTTTCGAATGATGCTGGAAATATGGAATCTCTCTCAACCCCAAAAAGAGCATATTCGTGGTTTTCGAGGACAACCTTCTTGGACACATCATCACCAAAGAAGGAATCACCGTTGACCCCGACCGCATGAAAGCTATAACACATATTAGTGCCAAAAAAGGTATACAATATTTCCTTGGTAAAATCAATTTTCTTTTCAAATTTATTTTAGATTTTGCGAAAATTGTCAAACCTTTGCAGAATATGATAAAGAAAGATTCAGTGTTCAAATGGAATCAAGAAGAAAAGGAATATTTTGATCACATCAATGTAGCGATCGCTGAGGCTTCTTCCCTTTTCATCCCGGATTTCAGTAAGGACTTCATCTTATAGACTTTCACCTCAGAATCTACCTTGTTTGTGGTCCTCACACAAAAGGATTGCAACCACAAGGAACGTCCTATATACTTCATGAGCACAGGGCTACAAGGTGCATAACTCAATTACCTAGACATTGATAAGTAGGCATATGCAGTCTATAAAGTGGTGAAACATTTTAGACCATACATTCTAAAAACTTACATCAAAATAATGGTTTGTACCTGGTAGTTAGATCACTCTTCGTCCAACAGGAGCTAGGTGAGAAGAGAGCCAATTGGATGACGTCCCTCCAAGAGTGTTATTTGGATTTCAAACCCTCAAGCATAGTGAAAGGAAACGGGCTCTGTAAACTAACTGTCAAGGCGGTAGATCGATAGGTTCCAGAGGTAGATAAACTTGTTTCGTAGGAAGAGGATTGGAAACATGAGATCCAAATGTACCAGAATGAGCTACTTGACTCACATGACTCCTCTTCGTGGTACTCTAATCTGAGTCAATACCTAGTGTTAGGGTCTCTACCTGAGACCATGTTCGCCAAGCAAAAGAGAACCATCAGGCTCAATACTGCCTCATATCAAATGGTTATGGGAAATCTCTTCAAAAAGCACCACCTCGACATACTGCTAAGATTTTTGGAATATGACAAAGCTCATTGAGTGACGAAATATCTACATGATGGACCCGTAGGAGGTCATTATGCAAGCGACACCAGTGCCCACAAGATCATGTGGGCAAGTTTCTACTGGCCCAAACTCTTTAAGGACATGCATGAACATGCTCGGAAGTGTCCCATCTACTAGAATCACACAGGCAGGAAATCTAGATCATCTGCTTTGCTCCAACCCATAGCAGTTGAAGAGCCTTTCCAACAATGGGGGTTGGATGTCATCGGTGAGATCATGCCGAACTCATCAAAACAACACAGATATATACTCACAACAACCGAATATTTCATCAGGTGGGTGGAGGCAATCCCATTGTGGAAAGTCAACAATGATGAGGTAATATTTTTCATCAATCTGTACATCATAGCCAGGTTTGGTGTCCCAACCTCACTCATCTTTGATAATGATACATATTTTTCATCTTCAAAATTGTATGATTTTTCTCTGGAAAGTAGTATCATTTTAAAACATTCAGCCAACTACTACCTTCAGGGGAATGGCCTAGCAGAATCTACCAATAAAAACCTCATTCACATCCTCAAGAAAACCCTGCTTTCTCACCAAATAAACTGGCACAATGCACTCAGCAACGCCCTATGGGCTAATCGGGTTACCCCCAAACCATCCATTGGCACATTCCTCTACTTCCTGGTTTATGGGAAAGAAGCCATATTGCAACCTAAACTATATCTTTCGGCCCTCAAACTAGATCAAGAGTCACAAGGCTCCCCTTGCCCTGCCATTTAAAGCCGTATTGACACACTCATGAGATTGGAAGAGGAGAGAATAAAGACCAAGGAGAAATTTTCTGTTCACCAAAGACAGATTAAAAGGTGGTTTGATAAGAATTCCGCAGGGACCTATGAATTTAGTGTGGGGGATTTGGTTCTTAAATGGGATCGGGCTCATGAGGATAGGGGAAAACACACCAAGTTCCAAACTTTGTGGATTGGTACCTTCCAAATCAATGAGAAAATCGCCTAACACACCTATAAGTTGCAAACCCTAGGAGGGTGAGTTAAACCCCTTCCTACGAATGGCCAAGACCTAAAGTCCTATTTTACCTAGCAGCCCCAAGGTTTCTATTCCCATATTGTACCATAGTTCCCTTTCATTTTCCTAGCTATTTGTTTCGTTTGGTTTTCAGTATAGTTTGATGTTCTTTTCCTTTGAAAATAAAAGTTTGAGATGATAGGTAGAGGTTAGAACATCCCTGCAAATTGGTTTCTACAGATGCCCTACAGAACCATTTGCTGACTGAACCTTAAGTCGCGGCCGAGATAAAGTGTGCAAGATTGGCAGTGGTGGGGAACTCAATGGAACACACGCCCTCCTTTCTTGCTCACGTTGGCCTATCCTAGCTGCTTGCATGACTAATGAGTTTGAATTGTTCTAGCTCACCAGTTTTTTTGGGAATGAAGGGGGAATGAAGAAACCTTTTGAGAATACATACATTTTTGGAAAACAATAAGGTCTTTGAAAAACTAGAAAAAACCTCTTTACAAGTCAAATAAGTCAGGGTCCCTTGTCCGCCCAAGATTTAAGCCACCATCGAATAAGTGCAAATAAGCATAAACAAATAAGTGTCAATGAGTACATCCAATTAATCATTATAAGGGCTAAAGGATATAAAGGCTTATTGTGCAAATAGGTAAGGCACTGACTCCACCGGGGTATTGACCAGGCTCGCTGGTAGCAGAGCAACATTCACGATTTCTAGGTAGTGACTCCGCCAAGCTACTATTCAGGCTCGTTGGCAGCGGAGCAACACCAAAGTACCATAACCACTATATTGACAAAACTTTAAGCTCATATCATTACTTCAACTTCCCTTTTCCTTCCCAGGATAATAAGAAGTAACATCCTACCTTGTGTGCTAAAGGCCAGTTTTTGTAGAATGGGATAACCAACCAATTTTAAGGAGAGGCATGAGTACCATCAACGAGACCCATAGTTTTATGGAAGAAACACTTATTTAGGCCCCCTTAAGCTAGGCCAAAATATGTCAGAGATCTTGGAGTTCTCCTAGTGAATCGTAAATTATTGTTGCTATTGCATTAACCCCTCCAAAAATTCTAAAATCCCTAAAATTTTTAGAGCTCCTCAATTACGCGAGAGTTCCCGCACCTTAGGGATCTGTTTAAAAGCCCGCCAAACTAGAAAAACCTCGTAAGAACCTAAGTTTTCTTGCTAAGCAAAGCTAAGTCACAAAATCCAGTTTAAGCAAGTCAGTCATAGTTTCGAAACGCGACTCTGGAAAACAATTATGACCCTTGCAACTATTGCGACCCGTGCAACCCATAGGTCGCTAAGTTACAAAGGTCGCAAAGGTCACAAGCGTTATCCATCGTGACCATGCGACCCTTGCAACCCCACAACCAATAGGTCGCAAGGTCACACTTGTGACCCATGCGACCTGTTAGAGTCCTATAGTGATAGGATTCATAATTTTGAATTGGCTAAGGTTAAGCCTTGTAATATTGTACATACCTTTTCTTTTTGCAAATGTTTTCCATATTAAAAAATAAAAAAATGTAAAGAGGGTATATCCTAAAATAAATATCAAAGGACAAAAAAGAATGACAAAAGATCAAAAAATGAAAATATATGAACCCCAAAAAACAAAAAAAGATCATGAAAGTGTGCAAGTCTAAATGCCACTACTATTTTACTGCTTTATTGTCTTAAATTATGGCTGTGTGCAACTTGTCATTCATGCCACAACCCATGGTAGTAAAACTATTTAATCTTGGCTATTTCATGCTTTCAATTTTATGTTTATAGTTAGAGAATAAAATTTGACCAAAGAACTTAATCTTGGTAGATCATTAGATAGGTAGAGAAAATAAAAGGAGCTCATCAAGTTTAATCTGAGCCCTTGGATGATATAAGGTTAGAATTAGATAGTTTTCTTTTCAAAAGAAAAATAAATGATAAGGGTCTACTAGCCTAAATTCACCCAAATAAAATGAAGAAAAAATGTTAGGGTAAGTAATGGGTAAGTGGAAGAAAAGTTGCTGAAGTATAAAGTTGATTGGATAAAAGCACATTTATCATGCTTAATCATATCTTTCAATATGCATGAGCATTTAAGAAAGCAAAAACAATGGTTTACAAGTTCATTTAATTAACTCCCTTTCATTTATTTCATCCTTATACTTACTAATTTCTCCATCCATGTTTTCGGGAAAAGTGTCTATTCAGAACGACCCTATCCCACTGGGTTGTGACAGAGACCTTAGAAACAAACAGGGAAAACTACTCTTGTATTCTCCTTTATGAACTATAAATGAAGATGAATAGGATGAACCAACCTGTGTCTTGCGCTAGTCCTTTGATCCAATCTCTCTTCTCTTTGACAGTTTCCAGCTACTTGCTCCCTTACTTGCCCAGCGTCACCAAGTTCCTGCAAGTTCACAGAAGAAAGAAACTACACAAAGACATGGATTTATGTTCATAAAAAGCTTAGGATCAGATTTAAGCTAAACATACCAATATAACAAACATCAGTGATATACAAGCATGTAGGAGAAACTCAAGTAGTTTTATTGATAAAACAAGAAGATCCAGGAGGAGTTACAACTGATGATTCCTGATCCAGCATCAACCTCCCAGCATAGAATCCCTTCTTCACCTCTAACAAAGCATAAATCACCCAATACTCTGATATCTATCACAAAACCAACAACAATTCTCTGCAATGTACCAAATTCCAGCCTCTGGATCTCTTGGTGAGGGATCCATATATAGATGTATGCAAAGAGGATGAGTCAGCTCATGAATTGATTAGTGGCTTCTCTCTGTCAGTTCTTGCTTCCACTTGGAGACCGAGAGCCTCTTACTCATCACTGGTCGAATTCAGTGAGGCAAGTGTCATTGGAGAAGATTCTGGAAGCTTCCATTGTCTCTCCACCTCGTGGAATGACTCTGCCACTTGTCATTTCCCGCTCAACGCACCCTGGTAGTGCATTCAAGTGCGTTGCAACACACCTAGCCAGTGTATTTGGGTGCTTTGCAATGCAGCTAGCTAGTGGAGCATCTGAAATGATCCTGATTTGACTAGTTTTGAGCAGTTTCTGGTGGAGAACTTCTGGGAGAAGCTGTAATTTGTTGACCTTGTTTCTTTAGGAGCTGGAACAACAATTTTAGGGACTTAGGATCCCTTGGTTTATGGACATTTCATGCTTATAGCTGTAAGGCACAAAAATGTCTATAACAGTTGCCCCCTAAAGTATGAGGCCGTTTATCGGGTGAAATGCTTTATTAGGAGGATCCGAAGTTCTTCTAATGCTGGGGAGGAGACCTGTAATAAGATACAATACAATACATTATCTTCATACTATTTTCATGATCTGGCTGAGGCGGGCATTCCCATGCTCAGCTTTATAAATTCATTTTCATGTACATAGGACAGACAATTGTCTGATGGTAGACTAATGATTCTGATGAAGTCATCATCCTTTTGGCAGGATGATTATCTGTGCTGCAATGCTGTACATTTCAATGTCTTTATTTTTCCTGAATATATATCGCAGCCCAGATGGATGAAACTAGATCCGGGGTCTTCAATCTCGTCCGATCTTCACTCTAAGTACAAGTCGATCCATGTGAGAAATGTTTTGAAGTCGAACATGGAAATACATCGCTTGATTACCAGTCAATGATGTAAACTATTAACAAGTGCGAGAGGAATCACCAATAATGATAATGACCCTCAAGGTACTGCAGTACAATTCACGTGGTGTGAATAAAGGACTTGGCGTCGAACACCACGCAAAATCTTTCGGTCGAAGGTCATTGATGTATACCTGTCGCTGGAAGTGAGAAACTTGCCATTGAGGCATGCAAGCTTCAAAGTACTGAATGGGGTGTTCCTAGATCAACTTCTTGGATAATGAGCTGATGTCGACAAGAAGCGATCCGTAAAAGGAGGGCCTTAATGAATCCACATCAATGACACGGAATGGAGCAAATGATTTTGATGGAGGTGAAAACGATCTGGTGATATATGGTTCAGGGTGGCGGTCATGAAAGAATGAAGTATAGTGTATGGTAGTGGATGGGACACGGGTGACTTCTCTGGATGACTTCTCTTGAACATGTCGGCGACACTTATGTGATGGTTCGGTAGCATTTACCCCAAATGTGGATGGTATGGTGTGACCATGGTGATGTGACCGGTGAATGAAAGCAACCCAACCCGACTCTGGCACGGAGTGGAAGTGTCATGTTCAAGAGCGACTTGCTACCAATAAAGTTTCTTTGAGTTTTCTTCCCAATTTTTCCCCAGTCATTGATGACCAATACCTCTTTATTTTTGTCAAGCTTGAGGAGGATAACATATGCTTGTTCTATAATTTTCCCTTCGGGCAAACCCATCGCTATGTTTTAACGAGCCTAGCGATAGTGAAACTCGTTCTCGCCTAAAGACAAGTTTGTCGCTATTAATCTTTTTAACGAGTCTAACGACAAAGATAACTCGGTCCTTTTCATTTTTAGAGAGTCTAAAAAGGTACGTAAAGATAACTCCGGAATTCCTTTTTCGTCATCTAATCCCTTAAGTCCGAAAAAGTATAAAACAATACAGAAGGGATGAATTTTCGATTAGCTTTAACGAGCCGAACAAAACAAGCGCTCGATCTTTTTGTGCAATAATCCCTCAGGTCCAAAAAGATTAAAATCTAGAGGAGGGATAGCACTTCTGGTCGCTTTAACAAGCTGGAAGGCCAAAACTCGGCAATCTTTTCATATTTTACAAGTCAGTTGAAAAGAGCTTAAAGAAGACTCGTCTTTTGAGGAACGAGTGATAAAATGGGTAGCAGCTGATTCCAAGTAAGGGTTGGAATTTTCCAATCACGACAGTGTCACAAGGATGGCTAGTGAAATCACTCTTCGCAGCTGTTCCTCAAAATGGGTAAACAATCAAATGGAGGTGAATGATCGGCCAATGGAAAAGTGGAGGTGACGGTGCAAACACGACCAAGGCTTTAATGGCTGAAATGCTTCATTCACGGTGGTTATTTACTGGGGAATAGTTCATTTTTTAACGAGCTTAAACGCGGGTGGAAACATTTGCTCATGACTCATGTTTATTTTTTAACGAGCTTGAACTATGCGCTAAAACTGCTCGATTAATCCAATCATATGATAAGAATGTCTCATATAAAAGCGGCAATCTTTCGAGTGTTGCCTCATATCCTTTCTTTATGCAAGTTAGGAAACGACCAATCCAAAAAACAGATAAATGATCGCTCTTTGCCTGCACTCCAAAAGGTTTTCATGCCCCCAGGTATAGAACAGAGTTTCAAGGTTACCTCTTCTTTATTCCGTTAAAACATTTGTTTTACCAAGAGAGGCCTACCTCTTACAGGTTACCCAAAGATTGCTCTATTCACAGCGCAAACAAAACACTTCTCCGGTGATGTCTCTCGAAATAAACAAAGGTGAGTGACGATGCCCGCCAACTCACATAACTTTGACAAGAGAATCTTATTCTAGAATAACCCCTCTTCCACTGACGGACGGGGTACAGACTAGTCATATTCTCCCGCGGAAACCTACTCTATACCCGAAGTTTTCCTGCCGAAGCAGACCAGGATGCATGCCCCCTGGGTTTCAGTCATATCCCTCCGAATTACTCGCGCTCATCGGGAGGAAGAACTGGGGATTGAGACATTTCTTACGTGAAAAGACCATTTAGGGACGGTATATGACTATTTGCTATGCGTGATCCGGGAATTGAAAGCTGGTCCATGAGCTTGACCACTCTTCCTTCGTGCGGAAAACACATTACTCTAAAGAGTGAGGAGACAATGGCTCCCATGCAATAAATATAGTCTCGCCCAAGGAGTAGGTTATAATCCAAGGGTCCTTGAACTACCATGACGTTCATTCGAACTGTCTTCCCTCTTAATGTTATGGGCACATCGGGAAGGATCCCTAAAGGTCGACTGGTTCCTTTATCAAAGCCTGTCAGATTTCTCATCTCAGGCAACAGCGATGGCGAACCAAGCGCTTTCCAAGCAATAGAGGAAAGGATACTCACAGAATCCCCCTCATCAATGATGGTACCAACCATGATAATCGAAGGAGACAACTAGGTTGCTTGGAGGTGGGACCGAATAGACGGCCGGGTATGGCTCTGACGAACTTCCCTCCTGCGGTAATGGAATGGGTAGATTGCCCCCATGTTCGTCGGAGTCTGTGTTGATGAAGAGAATTTGGACGATGTCATCTTTGTTCTCTTCAGTGACTGTATCATCGGAAGATAAAACCTCTGAAGGCAAGACCAGGTCAACTGCCGCCTCGACCTTTTGACTTTCGTTTGGTATGGATTCAGTTGGTTTATCTTCAACGATAGGTGCTTCAGCTGACCACCTGAGCGGGCCAGCTGGGTTCTCAACTAGTGACGGACTCGGCAAGAGTTTTTTATATCCAGGAGGAAGTCGTAACGGTGAAACCGGACGATCATCCAAAACTCTTTTAGCTTCGTCTAAGAAGGGACAACGGTGGAGGGCATGGTCGCCTTCGCACAATTTACAGGGAAATCTAGCTTTCCCTTTTTGTCTTGGGGCTTCACTTTCACTAGTTGACGGTGTGCTTTCAACATGATCTCCAGAGGTTGATGACACCGGATTGTGCAAACAAGGAGACCAGTCCCTTAGTATCCGGGGGATGCAAGGACAATCTCTGTGAAAATGGTCTCCTTTGCAAATGACACATTGCGATTTAGGCCTGGTCGGTGCTGTGTGTGGATTTTCGTTAGACGACACTCGTTTTCCCCCATTCGCCTTTGGCTCCTTCTTCTTTTTCTCTTTCTTCTTCTTTTCCTTCTTTTCCTTAGGAACTTGGCTTTTAGCTTTACCAGTCCCGTCAAGCGAAGAGGAAGGAGGGGAGGAAGAATTAGAGGAAGTAGAAGGCTGGTGGGTAACTCTGGACTCGTCTAATTGTTGACTTGATTGTTCAGGAATAGTGGTGTTCTGAACGACATTGGTTGAGAAGAGCCATACTGGCAAGCCAATTGTCAGTCCTAGAAGCGACAATGTGGCCATATGGGGCGCACTAACATCTCCCCAAGAGGAGAAGGGACTAGGATTTCCACCAAGGGGAATTCCTTGGTTGGTAGGCTCCATTTTCTCAACCTAAAGATCAACGTAGGAAAAGGGTATGAATATTCCGTTTAAAATAAATTTTAACACGCTTTGACACAACTTGTTTTTTCAGTTTTAAAGAGTCGAGAAAAAACAAAAGATGACTCTAGTCTCCTTTGATTTTTAATGAGCCTGAAGTGACAAGTGCTCAGATGGACCTTTTCCGTTAAGGAGTCTGAAAAGGAACGAAAGGGACTGCTCTGGAGCTTTAGGTAGAGAGAGTACCAAACCAATCGCAAAACTGCAGAATACTTTTTAGGGTACGGTAGTCAATCTTCCCGAATGCTGTGTTCAGTGCATTGCGATCAGCAGGGCGGCCGGCACGGCTTCCTATGGATAAAGGTTTTATGCCTATAGGGGTCTCCCAATATATACTCGACGGTACGTGGGAGCACAAGTCTGTACTGGCACTTATCGTCTCAAAGTGGAGGAATCACCCAACCATCAGTGAGGACAACAGTTACCAGGCTTTACGACGCCAGAATACGTCTCTAGCCTAGACCTCTAAATGTTGTGCGTTAAGTTACAAAGCGTTGTTAAGTTCATTGAATTTATTTTAGGTTGATCTTTTTTATGAAGTTTTCCTTTTGGGTTCACCACGAGATGTAGATGTAATTCCTAAAATTCAATCTAAAGATGATAAGCAAGCTTTTATCTCTTTTCAGCAATGAAAATCCTAGCTACAAAGGGAAAAGAAAGACACAATCTTTTCTCAAAGAGCAAAGAGCACACTGTAAATGCACTTTTCCTAAATCAAGCCAAACAGACTATCAATATGCAAATGCACATGTGCATGTATTTGTTTTTCACTTTCTTAATATTGATGCCTAAAAAGAAAGTTGTTGTACAAATTTGAATTCGCTTTCAAGTGAAAAACACAAACAAGCTTCTTTTCGAAATCAAAAGGTAGAGACGATTACGACACTTTATGATTTTGAAGTAAACACTTGTTTCGACACTAGAAATTCACAAGTTCAAGCCAAAGGCAAAAGTAAAAGCGTAATCGACTGTCAACAGCAAATAAACTTTCTCCTAAGATCAAAAGTGACACTTACGACAGATCTAAATCCAAGGACGACAGTATGACTAGTTTACTTTTGCAATGGGAAATTGTAAATGACGTAACAAACACACAAAAACAAAAACAGTTTATTTTATACAACTGAGGCAGAATTAAGGCAAAGAAAAGGGGCTTTTAAACACACACACTGATCACAGGCTGCAAAAAATCAGAGGCAAAACTGGAAAAAGTGAGCAAAGAACCTCAGCTAGACAGGGCTAAGCTAATCAACGCACCTGTTACACAGAGAAACTGAATTGCAACGCAGGTAGCCCTCTCGGGAACTGCGCTGAAATGCAGAGTCTCTTCACAGAGCCTGCGCTGGAGCAGAAACGAGAATTCTCTCCGGGTTCTGGGTCACGGTTTGCAGTTTAATCTATGGTTTTTGGCCGGGTAAAAGCAATCAGTAATGCACAATCAGAGGGTTGATTTACAAGAGGTTTAAGAGCTATCACAAAGGGTAATCAGATCATTTGTGAATCAGCTGTTCAGATCATAAACAGATCCAGTGAATGGACTAGAGTAGTAGATGTCTACTTTGCATTTGTAAATGGCAAATGCAGTTCGATTCGCTACTCCTAAGTTTATGAGATGAACAATAATATAAACACAAACAAACTAACTAGACACGATCCCCAGCGGAGTCGCCATTTTGTTTTCGGGAAAAGTGTCTATTTAGAACGACCCTATCCCACTGGGTTGTGACAGAGACCTCAGAAACAAACAGGGAAAACTACTCTTGTATTCTCCTTTATGAACTATAAACGAAGATGAATAGGATGAACCAACCTGTGTCTTGCGCTAGTCCTTTGATCCAATCTCTCTTCTCTTTGACAGTTTCCAGCTACCTGCTCCCTTACTTGCCCAGTGTCACCAAGTTCCTGCAAGTTCACAGAAGAAAGAAACTACACAAAGACATGGATTTATGTTCATAAAAAGCTTAGGATCAGATTTAAGCTAAACATACCAATATAACAAACATCAGTGATATACAAGCATGTAGGAGAAACTCAAGTAGTTTTATTGATAAAACAAGAAGATCCAGGAGGAGTTACAACCGATGATTCCTGATCCAGCATCAACCTCCCAGCATAGAATCCCTTCTTCACCTCTAACAAAGCATAAATCACCCAATACTCTGATATCTATCACAAAACCAACAACAATTCTCTGCAATGTACCAAATTCCAGCCTCTGGATCTCTTGGTGAGGGATCCATATATAGATGTATGCAAAGAGGATGAGTCAGCTCATGAATTGATTAGTGGCTTCTCTCTGTCAGTTCTTGCTTCCACTTGGAGATTGAGAGCCTCTTACTCATCACTGGTCGAATTCAGTGAGGCAAGTGTCATTGGAGAAGATTCTAGAAGCTTCCATTGCCTCTCCACCTCGTGGAATGACTCTGCCACTTGTCATTTCCCGCTCAACGCACCCTGGTAGTGCATTCAAGTGCGTTGCAACACACCTAGCCAGTGTATTTGGGTGCTTTGCAACGTAGCTAGCTAGTGGAGCATCTGAAATGATCCTGATTTGACTAGTTTTGAGCAGTTTCTGGTGGAGAACTTTTGGGAGAAGCTGTAATTTGTTGACCTTGTTTCTTTAGGAGCTGGAACAACACTTTTAGGGACTTAGGATCCCTTGGTTTATGGAAATTTCATGCTTATAGCTGTAAGGCACAAAAATGTCTATAACAATCCATAAGTAAATTCTAGTACTAAAAATCCTTCAAGTCGTAAAGGCTAAGAGCATTTCTCTGACTTTTGGTGGGACCGAACACTCAACTTAATGACTTATGGACATCAAGTGTTAGAATTCCCATCATAAAAATTCATTTCCCTTCATTACCACAATAAAACTCCTTTTCCTAAGATTAAACTCCATTTACCTATGAAAAGTAAACAACCCCATGTTAAATTCCATTTCATTCAAAAAACCCACAAAAAATATTTTATCCTAAGTATAAAGTGTATGTGAATGAGATGCGCAAATATTACATTTATGCTTAGGGGTATGTTCACTCCCCTCATTTCATTTCATATTAATTCTTAACATAATATTATAGTTCCTAATATACCTTTTCCCATATATAATTAAATCCCCTATATAATACCCCAACCCTTAGTTTAGTTATAAACTATACTTTATCCCATATTCTTGACTTATTTCACCACTTCTCAGTAAAGCTAAACTACTCCCGTCATTAAGCCCTTCCTGATCATTTAATCCTAGGATTAACTCATAATTAATCTAAAACCGCCAAGGATTAAAGCCTTGCCCCCCCTGAAACCTATGCTCATATCATTTGCGCACATCCCTCGCTTGACTATCGTCTGATCATCAGTGCCCACACCTGATGGTCCACAGCCATATCGGATGCACCGATAGCCGACCTTTACCCACCCGATAAAGTGGTTTTTCTCAGCCCCATCTCTGCTATGTGTCAAGCGCTAGCATGGATCAGGTGACCCCTCCTAAATATCGCCTCCTCCATGAAAGCAGTGTGATGGCTTGGGAAACTGCCTCCACGCTCAACCCGAAAAACCGCCCATTGTTCATTTGTAAAATTACCCGCCAAAAAGTGACTGTTGCTCAATAAAAAGGTCGAGAAGCCCTATTTTTCCTTTTTCGCTCATTTTCTTTATAAAACCTCTGCAAACCATTGCGACACCTGCACATGCTGAAATCACCAATTGACCTGAAATTCCACTCCAGAAGAAGTTGCAGAGATCCCAATCAACCTCTTAGTCTGTACCAGAGCCATTCAAACTTCTAAATTTGCTGAGAACACCAAATTTGAAGCTAATTCACCTAATTCCAGGCATTTGAAGACAAGTTACCAGACAACCTTTTCAACTTGAAAATGTTCAGTCTCTAAAGAGTTTTAATTAAGTAAAATTAATTGAAATTGCTTTAAATTTAAAACGCATACCCAAACCCTTTTGAAAGCTTCTAGTTTCCTTCAAAACCTCTGAATAAACCAATATTGCCAATTCAAATCCACAATAATTGAATTATGGCTGCCCCTGTTGCCATGGTTTTCAGACCTATAACAACTCCCCATTTGGACCTTGACCACCTGCCCATGGTGAACAAGGATTTTCAAATCAGAGATACATGTGCCTATGAAGTCCTGCTCAAAATTCATTGTTTGAGTAAGGACAAATATCTAAACCATTATGATGACATTGGCCTTTGGGACTCTAATTTTCTCAAATACCAGTTTCCACAAGTTCATATATTTCCTGAGATTTTCCATATGTTCCATGCCTGTTACATTCCCAACCAGAGAGGTATAATGTCCCTTGACCAAAAAGTCTTGTTTACTATCACAGCTGAATCAATCAATGAGATGTTGCAAGTCCAACCAGGTCCAAACCTGACCCCAATCTCCATTGGGGATTTGTTAGACCAGTTACCAAATTGAGTCCATCAAAACTGGCCCAAATATTCCAAACTTTCATTGTAGAAGAGCAACACATTCCTAAATATGCCCCTCCATATGTTTCTGCCATTTTCTCTGAAAGGGGAAAAAAAATTATAACCATGATATCATGTATTCTTGGCTGTCCCATAGATGAATTTTTTGATGAGCTCATCCTAGCCTTCATGTCCATTTTCACCCCAAGAAACCCTCTTGCTACTCTGTACAATTATCCCAGTTCATAGCTGAAAGGATGCATGAACAGTTTACCAGAATGGACAATGAAAGAGTATTCAAGTACTCATCTATACTTTACCACATGTTTTTGTATTATCAGTCAGATAGATTTCCCTTCACCATCTAGAAGCTAGATATTAGAGGCCAACCTAGGTCTGTCATATTTTGGACACCATTATTCCACAAGTATTCATCACCTTACACCTACACAGACTTCATTGACTCTTTTTTCCATCCAGTCATGACTATGCTGACAGGAAGTCCTCCACCCATAATAAGCCAAGAAATCAAAAGAGTCCTCCAATTGTCCAAGTAGAGTAAGGTGGGAGATTGGTACCTTTACCAAAACCACACTGAAATAAGAATCTATGGTTGCCAGCTTGCCCCATACAAATTGCCCAAATACCTCTCCATGAGGTTATTTGCTCTAGAGTATTATAGGTAGATAATGAAATCTGATGAAGTCAACTTTGCCTCAGCAAAGAAAAGAACTCAGTTCAAGGTCAAAAATCAGTTAGGCCCTTTCATTTGCAATTCTAGAGAAGCAGGGGAGGAAGTAGATTAGATTATGCAACAAATGAAGTTCAAAAATAGTTTCATGTGGAGGTATGACCCCCAAGGGTTTATTACCAAACTAAGATAAAAGGTCAAATTTAGACTTTACATTCATCACACCATACCAGAGATAGATAGATATGCCAATCAATCCAAGTGGTTAGAAAACACTCTCATAGATAGGGATAGTACAAAGGTAGATGTTGAAAATACCTTGTTTGATTTAGAGAGACAGCTTGATGAAAGCTCATTCCTGTAGGTACCAAAGCAAGAAGGAACCATGAGTACCCCTATTATTTTGAAAACTCCTCAGAATGAGGAAAAGAATCCCAAGAGAAACAGAGAGGGAGCCTCCAGTTCAGGTATGGAAACTTCAAATGTACAATATGAAGCCAGCGAGAGTAAAAGGCCAAGGCTCAATCCTATTTCAGAACAAGAAGACACAGAAGGCTCAGTAGAAATAAATAATACTGAGTTAGACATGAGAAAGGGCACAACTCCATCTGGGGAAACACATGAGCCATCTACATCACAGACTCAAATGTTAGAAAGGAAAATCAGTGTAGACGTCTCCTCATTTAGTAGGCTTGCCGATAAAGATAGAGATATTAAGGATAGGTTCAAAGAAATCAAAATGAGAAATTAGAAACTGAAGGCACAGTCTTATGCAAAGTATCTCAAGCTTACACCTACCAATCAGACTAGGTTGATGTCAGCTTTTGACATCAAGGAAGGAAAGATGCAAATGTCTTTCATAAAGCCAACTGTACAACAACCAAGGACATCAACAGATTTCAAGAGGATTGCTTTTGAGGTATTGGCAAGGGATATTCATCCCATTGACCAAATTGAATTTCACAAATAGGCTGGAGAAATGATTTACTCCACCCTTGCAGGAAAATCCATAGCTTCCCATCAGTTGTAGAATTCATTGAACAACATTTCAGCCCAGTATCAGTTGGAAAAGGCCTCCTCACAGGCCAAATACACCAGAATCAAGTATTTGGAAGACTTGGTGATTGAATTGGGACATGATCCCAAAGAAATCAAAGTTACCGAACAACTAATCAAGAAAAAGAATGATGACATTGTAGCACTCGAGAAATAGTTGAAGATACCTCAACTGCAGCATCCCCAGACACAGGAAGTATTGGAAAACCAAACCAAGCATGAAGAGTTGATGGACTTAGTCCTCAAACTAAATGATCAGTTGAGGGAGACAAAGAAGGAATTGGACAGCCTAATCCAATTAAAGCAAACTAATATTGTCACTACCTCAGTGAATGTAATCCCAACAGCCACCACAGTTGTTCCTTCCACATTGACAGCCTCTGTTAGTGTCGGTATCTTCATCCCTCTGTCAGAGATCAAATCCTCTTGTTGCATTTCATATTAGGTGTCCTGCCCAGTCATTTGCATTCCATTAGGCGCATGGATCATCTGACAGTAGTGGCATTCCTACAGGGTCCCTCATGTTATCTACCTACTGGCTCATGTTTGTTCATTTCAAAGCATATAAAGTTTTCTTTTTGTCTTAAAGATTGCAAAGGTCTTTTAGGGTTTCATTGTCAATTAGGTATAGGGTTTCATTAGGGTTTCGTCAAAAAATGTTTTGAAGTTTCTAATAACAACTAGTAGGCCATGATGAGGTTTCAGCATCAATAAATTTCATCATCAAGTGTTCGAAAATATGTTTTTCCTCAAAACTCTGTTTTCAGGAAAAAACAGAGTATTTTGCTTTTATTGTACAAAAATCATGAAATATTGTTTTCTTCATTGTAAATCTCTTCATATGTAACCCTGGTTTCTTTCCTTAGCCCCAGAAGCTCCAACGCCTGCAAAACAAGCAAAGCTCAGGTCATTTAATTCATCACAAAGATCGAATGAAGTGAAAAAGTCCAAAAAACAGAGTTTAAAAAATAAAGTCATTTCAAAACATTGTAAAAATGGGTTTTATGAGCCAAAAATTTAAAAGCTCCTTGTTTATAAGCCATTTCTTCATTTCAAGAATTAATTTGCAAAGTAGAAACAAGGCAAAGTGATTTTGGTGAGAAAGTGAGAAAATTTGTGAAAACCGCTCCAAGTCACTGGGCGCGGTGCACTGGGCAAGAGGCGTGGCACATAAAACCGGTGAGGTGCATTGGGCCGCATTTATCAGTGCAAAAAGACATGGGCGCAGCACATACACTAGGCACGGTGCATTGGGTTGGATGCACGGCGCACACAGCCAGTAAGCCCAAAAACTGCCAAAGCTTGCTCCAAATCGCCCAAAACGCGCGGATTTGTCTTGGTACAAGTAGGTAGCCTCCATCACTATTTTTTATCCAAGTTTGGTGCTTGTTTCATGGTGGTTGATGAATGGGGATTGTTTAAAGAAATCAAACCCTACTTCTTCAAAATTTCCAAAGCAAACAGTGTTAGGGTTTTGATTGACTGTTTTTCTACCAAGTCCATCCTTTAAATTCCTCCATCACTTGCTTACCCCATTTTTCCAATGATTTCCTTATTCCCTAAGTTCTCCTACCCCCTAAATTCACTAATCCCCTAATCCCCTATCCCAAGTTCCCTTTCCCAAAATCCCAAATGCACCAAACCCTAGTCTCATACTTAAAACTCCCAAACTACACTCTAATTCCCCGTTCCCTTAACTAACCCTACCCCAACAGTCCCTAATTCCATATTTCCCTAAATTACCCCTCCACAGTCCCTCATTTCATTGTTTTTCCTTGGTGGCAGAGGTCAAACACATCATCAAAGACAGTTCAAGACAGTTTAACACATCAAAAGCTATAACTCTAAGACAGTTTATCCACTAGCAGACATGGCATTTGATCCTTCATATGATTATGAAGAGGAGACCCACAGTGACTCACCTACAGAGGGACACGCACCTAGGAGGCCTCATAGAGGTGGCAAACATATTAGAGAAGAACCAACCACTCTTGCTGAATTACAGGCCTGCCCTCTTGCCATCTCTTGTTTCCAACATCAGTCATGTTATGAATTTTGTGAGAAGGTTGCTAACAGTCAGTTTCATCATGAGTTGGCTCGTTTGTTTGTACTGCATTTACATGGTTATCAAGCCACTCTAGCTGGTGTCACCTTCACATTATCACCAGAATCCATTTCACTAGCAACCAGTATTCCCAACATTGGAGAGCAATGGAACAAGAGGCAAAAAATTGGCCAGCAACATTATGAACCGTACATCAAGCCCGACTTTTTGAGACAGCTCAAGAGAGTGTTTCCTTTTCGGTACCTCAAAGATGAATATGCTCCTTTAATGAAACTGATCATGAAGTATTTTAGCTGTGAGGGATGGTTCTTCCGTTTGTATGCTTATCTTATCAAGCTGCTGATGCATTTTACCTAGGTATGGATGATGAACATCCCTTACTTCATGTGCTGAAACATAGAAAAGATGACCACCCTAGTGCAGCACAAGACTCCTCAGCAGCAGTTCAACAGTATTTACCATTTTACTCTCATCAAAATTGTGGTCATTCATTAGCTTGGCTTACAGGGCATCACTTGGAAGGACTTCGTTTCTTGTGAGTTTTTCAGAGCTCAATAGGGACCTTCAGAGGCTTTACATGAGATAGGTGGACCTTCTTATCAGCATGAGGGCCATGAGATACAGACTGCTAGTGTGCCGGTGTTCATCACATATCAAAAGGGCACTAGACGGTTGTTTGCAGCAGCAAAGCGAGTGTTATCTCGACTTGGGGTAGAAGGGGCCTTGCTTCCTTCATCAACACAATAGGTTCAGGACTGAGGCAAGAGGCCACTACAGGAGGAAGGACCATCAGGTGAGCGGGAGACTGATTTCATTCTCATCGAGGCTGATGATACTGATATGGGCCAAAAAGCACAAACCTTAGAGAAATCGTTCAGGAGGAGCAGGTGGACATTGATGCCTTGTCTACCAACTTGGATAGAGCCCAATGGAAAATACAGTACCTGGAGCAAAGGAATAAGCAGCTGGAGGACCAGCAGGTGATTATGGAGTTGCAAAACATTCGGGAGAATCGCCAAGCTGCCCAAAGGAGGAGGGTGGAGTTCACTTCACTTGAGTAGGAGATTAATGCCGATAGGGAGTCATGGCTTGAAAGAGCCAATATCCACTTGGAGAGGAAGCTAGAAAAGGCCAACAAGGAGAAAAACTTGTTGAGACACATGGCTGTTCATTACATGGCGAGGAACAAAGTTTGCAAGGCGAGAATCAAGAATTTGAAAGCAAAATTGAAGAAGGCATCAAAGAGGAAAAAGGAGCATGATCGACTTCAGATATTGGCCGAGGCTTCCTTGGCCCAACATAGCTCTTGATAGAGAAGACTCAGCCCAAATTTCAAAAAATTTGGAGCAATTTTTGCATTTTGGAAATTTTTTGGCACAAAAACAGGATTTTCTGCCCTATGCGTCGCGCCACATGGCGCTCGCTTTTGCTAGGAGCCTCCAAATCACAAAAACTCAGCATTTTTGTATTTGGCATGAAAAATTATCCTTTCCTACCTATGGCCAAGAAATTTGGGCAGGTTTTGAGCCCTCAAAAAGGTCAAAAACACTCAAAAAATGACCTCACTGCCCCTATTTTGACACACAGGAAGTAGTGTTGGGAGAATGGACTTTTAAAGGAGAAAATGGAGGCCAAATTGAAAAATTCCACTTGGGTTGGAAAGTAGACAGATAGAAATTTCCAACAAGCACACCTGGAGCTCATTTGGACATCAGGAAGGCCTCCAAAAGTGGTTCCAAACAAGCGTGACGCATAGAGAATCAAGGGCAGCGCATAAAGGAAAAATTGCCAGTTTGACCAAGTTTTGCTCTGTTTTCGCCAAACTTTGGCTAGTTTGACTTTTTCACTTTCTTAATGGCAAATTTGTGATGTAAATTGATGACATTGATGGATCATGATGTAAATATGTTAAATTTTCACTTGTAGAGGTAGATTCATCAGTTTAAAGGTTGTTTGAAACTGAATGAATCAGTTCCCTTGTTTCTAGAGGCATGCTGTTATGTTGCCTAATTTCTAGTTCTCAGTTTAAAATTAGTTGAAACAGCTCCTAAACATGTGTACTCGACCCCTAGAGGCAAGGATGAGCTATGTTTGTCTATATTATGTTGTTTTTGAGTCATTAGCATGGTTGGACTCTTGAGAAAGAAAAGAACTTCATTGTACATTCATATCAGCATTTTGGCTAAGGAATTGAGACCAGGATTTGCAGCACTCTTTGGGATTCATGTGGAAATTTTTCTTGGTACAGTGCTTCTCTTTGTAATTGTGAATTTTCTTATATGTCATGTATGCCATTCTCTATCTTGTTTCTTCTGAACTAAACAAACAAGAGTGTAAGTAGAATCCATTGAAAGTGCAGTGCTCTACTTGAAGTTTGCTTTAGTTTCTTGATGTTTTCAGCTGTTTGGGGAGGATCCATGATTGTTCTTGCCCTCTTCAACACCTCACCTATCTATTCCTTCCATCTCATTCAATTTTAAGTGCCAAAAACAATTGCCTACCTTGCCCCATTGAGATCTCTGCAGGACTGAGCCTCAATCCCCGCACCCAAAATCTACCTTTCCACCTTAGCCAACAAAACACCATTTTATCAAATCAAACTCTCTTGCACTTATACCTAGCCTAAGATCAATAGATATTTCAGTCATCTAAAGCCCTCATTGATCATAATTTGTTGAGATTGACTTGGAGAGAGCCCTCTCCTGACCCGGTAGGGCTAGCTACCAGGCTGAGTGTGGTTTGATGTTGGCCTTGGATCCTACCTTTTCAACCTGAGGTAAATCTAGGCACTAACATAGTGGCGACCATACTAGGGAATAAATTGTTTGTTTGTTAGTGTTCTTCGTTTTATAAACTACAGAAGGAGCCTGAAGATTAGCTAGGCAGCCTTCGAAATGCTTTTGCTTTGCATTAGTGCAAGTAGATAAACACTACTTTAGTCAATCTCCGGTCTAGTCTTATAAACAAAGTATCTAACTTGCAAATCACCCCAATACAACTGATAATTCTAAGCTTTTGGATGATAAGTTTAGGATTTGATAGGCTGAAGAAGTTGTTAATGTCCATTTGATTTCTTGGAAATAATAGCACACTGGCTTCCAGAGGACATACCAGAGCAAATCCGAATCCTGATCCCCCTCCTGTCTACGAAAATCCCAATCTTATTCCAAGAATCCTTCGCCAAGGAAGTTATATCATTCTCGTGTTCAAAGCTCAATCGTTTCCTGTTGGTTTTGAGTATCTCAAGGATCTTGATTTTGATGAGAAGTTTGAGTTGTCTTTGTTTGAAACCAAATCTGAAAGTGTTGTTGGTTCAACTACCTTAAATACTGAGTTTGTTAGAAATCTTGAAACTGAAAGGGCCAATAAATCTATTGATGATTATATCTTGAATCAACTCTAGACTTCAATTGTGGCTTCTAATATTGCTGATTTCTTAGAGACTGCTTCTGCAACCCTTGGGTCATCTGCAATTGCATCTAGCTCGAGAATTCCCACTGAACCTCCTTTCATTCTTACTATTCCTGTGCAGCCTACTGTTTCTGATAAAAAATCTGCAGTAGTGTCGCCTCCATCTACTCCTTCTACTCCTAAAACATCCAAGATTGCTTCACCTCCGCATACACCTCATACCCCCCATACATCAGCTCCACCCACTCCCCCAACATCCCCAAGACTGATTGCAAATCCACCAAGTGCAATGGCTGCTCGTTTTGCACCTCTGGTACTGCCTCAAAATTTGGATGATATGCCCGCCGATTATCAAAGAAAATTTCCTTTGTTTGATGGCACTCCTCATAGTGTTGCAGCTCAGCAACATGTGGACAGAATGACGGATTTCTTCGATCTCCATGAGATTGATGCAGAGAATGTAACCATGAGACTCTTTGTACAAACATTTGGTGGTGAAGTAAGGAAATGGTTCAGGGCCTTGCCGGATGCAAGCATCACTACATTGGCCAATCTATAGAGACAGTTCTTAGACCGTTGGGAAGTGAAGAAAAATCCCCTTCAGATCCTTTCCAAATATGAGCACATCAAGCGGAATGCTGGTGAGTCTGTTCAAGATTACTGTATTAGATTCAATTCAGTTTACAATGCAATCCTTGATCATATAAAGCCACCCATGGGGCTAGCCTTGATTAAGTTTCCAGACGGTTTTGATACCGATATGGCTTATCAATTAAGAGAGAGAGATCCAACTACTTTGGAAGAAATGCAGAAGATTGCTGTCAATGTTGAAGCAAATTTGCTGGCCAAAAGAGCTAGAGCAAGAGCTGAAAAGAAAGTCACAATAAAAGAAGAGTCTTCCTCATCAGATCAAGTGCTTCGAAAGGTGGAATAGATGCTTGATAGAATGAAACTTGATAACTCTGAACCACAAGTCAGAAATCCTAACTTCCGTGGCCAGCAACAGCCCCAATATAGGATCAAACAAAGAGAGCAACGAGCCCAAGACCAAGCAGCGCAACAACAAGTGCAGACACCTCTACAATAGAATTTTGTACATGGTCTGGAATCATAAGAGGAGGAAAATGTGATTGGAGAAGAAAATCATTTCTTTACGCCCGATGACATGCCAATTTTCATCACTGAAGATGAGGAGTACTCCAAGAATTCAGCTGAACAAAGGGATGAAAATTTCATTTTGGCAAATGAGACAGTTCTTGAGGAAGAGTCCGATGAATACCAAAGAGGATACATGAATGCTTTGTCAGCTCAGCAGTGGAAATATTCACTTCGAAATAGAGATGTGCTCGTGAATCCAATTCAGAAAAGGAAGGAGGTAGCAGCGTCAAAGAATGATCCTCCTAATGTGCAGAAAAAGGGAAAAGAGACAGTTGATCCTAACACTAGCAAAACGACATCAGCAAGTGAAAGACCAAATCAGCCAAATGTGACAAAGGATAAAACGGAAAATAAGGATGTTCCAGCGAAAGAGGTAGAAAAAGTTTCAGTTTTTAACTTAGAAAATGAAATTGCTAAGTTGAAAATATCCATACCTTTGACTGAGTTGATGAAGAACAACAATTATAAAATTCAGGTGTCTAAAATTTTCAATTTAGATCCATCATCCGACATGGTAAACGTGGAGGATGACAGTCCCAAGCTGATCTTTGGGCCAACATTGGAAGGTCAGTCCCAAGATAGTGATGTTGCTCCTTTCTATATTAGTCTCAGGGTGCATGACTTTGTATTACATAATGCTATGTTTGATTCCGGAGCCTCTCATAATCTCATGCCGAAAGCCATCATGGAGAAATTGGGATTGGATATCACCAGAAAATATCATGACCTTTACTCCTTCGATTCCGGTAGAGTAAGGTGCATTGGTCTTATCAAGGATTTGGTGGTCAGTTTAGATTAGATTCTGGCTAAAAATGTTTTGATGGATGTGGTGGTGGTGGATATACCTCCTAGATTTTGCATGCTTCTTTCCAGATCTTGGGGAGCAAAGATTAAAGGGACAATGCAACTTGATTTCTCCTATGCTACCATTCCCGTGTTCGGTCAGATGAGGAAACTATACCGGGAACAGAAAATGAAGTACATGATCACTAGCAAGGAGAAACTGGTAAATCATCCAATCAACTATGTACATACTGATCTAGAATCATTTGTTTTGTATTCAGATAGTTTTAATGATGTAAATAACCAAATAGTTGAAATAGAAGACATTCTTGAGATTACTGAAAATTTTAGAGAAGTCATAAAACAAGAACGACAAAGACTTGATGGTACCGCTGAGTAGTCAGCCATCCAAAAGCAGCAACATATTGATGGACAACAAGGAAAAGGAAAGGAATTTCAACATTTGGAAGAGGATGAAATAGGCTTATGGAGCATGGAGTTTGATGGCGTGGTAGGAAGGGAAGGTGTTGGAATTGGTATTTGGATACGCAGCCCTGTTTTTGACCCAAACAAAGTGCCAAGCAATGTAAGGGTCTGCTCTTATAAACTAGCTTTTGACTGTTCAAACAATGAGGCTAAATACGAAGCTTTGATTGATGGTTTGAAAGTTCTTAGAAAATTGAATGCTAAAAGGATTTCAGTGTATGGTGACTCCGAGTTAGTTATCGAGTAGGTGAAAGGTAAATACCAAGCTAAGCATCCTTGAACGCGGGCCTACTGCAATGTGGTGTTGGATATCTTGAAAGTATTTTCTGATTATACTATAACTTGTGTGCCCCGTGCTCAGAATGTCATTGCAGATTCACTTGCAACAACATCGAGTAATTTGAAAATTCCAATGAATTCAAACAACAAGTTTGAGATTCACGTGAAGCATCGCCCAACTGTCCCTGACAATCAAAGGTATTGGCAAGTGTTCCAAGATGATGATGAGATCAATGAATTTATGCAAAATAAAGGTAAATTCAAGGACACTTCTATTGATGTGGAGTATGATGATGGTAATGAGGATATGGAAGTAAATCATATGGAAGTTGTTAGAGCCTAAATATGCCTTAGGTTGAAGGAAGGCAAAATTCAGGGTAACCACAAACCACGCTCAGTCTGGTAGCTAGCCCTACCAGAACAGGAGAGGGCTCTCTCCGGGTCACACTCAGAAAAATAAACAATAGGGTCTGAGATGACTCAAAAATGAATACTAATTTTAGGCCAGGTAAATAAATACGATGGAGGTATGTTGATGAAGGACTGATTTTTCTGGGATGTGTGGGGCCAAGGAATAGCATGAGCAAAGAATTTAACTCAAAGACGCAGATTATTTCATGAGGCAAGACAGGCGGAAAGTCTAGCAATTAGATTTGAAATAATATGAAGTCGAGAGATTGTTTAAGAGTGTGAAAAGGGCATAAATACATGAATCCTTTTCAACAGCAGAAAACATAGAAAGTGAAAACTATCCCAAGGTAGAGCAATACACTGAATTCTACCTTTTTTTACTTAGAAAGCTTTCACTGGAAATGAATATGAATGAAAATATGAAACATAATGAAATACATATGAAACATAAAGAAGATACATTTGCTAAACTCACGTCACAGGAATCTCATGAACCAGAGCTGCATCTTTCATTAATTCTCTGTCAAAATGTATAGTGAGTGACTGGGTTTCTCTCCCACAGTTTCCCAGAAATTCCAACCCTTTACAAAATGAATCTCAATACAATAAATAAGCTTTTCCATGAGAAATTCGATCAACCCAGGAAATACAGAGCCAACCATCAGCAGTTACATTTAATTTTCTATGAGGACCAATTAGAAAAAAGCAAATATGAGCGTAGATTTTTTGGGTGGCTGTTCGCCTTCATTTGGCCACTTGGATAGAAGCCAAAAATGTTTTTTAAAATTTTCCTTTGATGCCAGGAAAAATGTATTGTAAATGAGCGGGCCCACTTGGAGAAAATTGCGAATCGAAATTTCGCGGAGCGGGAGTGATTTTGGCCTTTGGGTCTCTGTGCGCCGTGCCAAAAACTGTATGCATCGTGCTACTTTGGATCTGGTTTTGAGGCACCTTATGAAGTCAAAATTGAGCCCAAGTGTGCTTGTTGGAAAGCTCTACCTGTCTAATCTTCAATCCAAGTGAAATTTATGATTTTGGTGCCCATTTTCCCCTCCAAAACTGCAATCTCCCAAGACTGCTTCCTGTGTGTCAAAATAGGGCAGAGAGGTCATTTTTTGGGTGTTTTTGACCTCCTGAGGACTCAAAATTGGCCCAAACTTCTTGGACATACACCAACAGTCATGATTTTCCATGGAAAATCCAAAACTATAAATTTTTTTTCATTTGGAGCCTCCTCTTGTAAGCGCGCGCCACGTGGCGCGGCGCACAGGGAGAAAAACCCTGTTTTTTGCACAAAAAATTTCAAAAATACCAAAAATGCCCCAAATTTCTTGAAATTTGGGCTGGAGCTTCCTTATTAAGTGTTATTCTGGGCTAAAGAGGCTTCGGCCAATATCTGAAGTTGATCGAGCTCCCTTTGCCTCTTTTGCTTCTTGATTGCCTTCCTCAATTTTGCCTTCAAATTCCTGATTCGGGCCTTCCACCATTTGTTTCGCGCCATGTAGTGGAAAGCCATGTGTCTCAGCAATGCATGGTCCTTGTTGGCCTTGTCCACTAGCCTCTCTAAGTGCATGTTAACTCTCTCGAGATTGGCCTCCCGATCCTCATTAATCTCTTGCTCTAATGACGTGAGCTCCACTCTTCTCCTTTGCACAGCTTGGTGATTCTCGTGAATGTTTTGTAGCTCCATGATTGCCTACTGATCTTCAAGCTATTTTTTCCTCTGCTCCAAGTATTTCATGGTCCATTTAGCCCTCTCCAAGTCAAGGGATAAGTCTTCAATCTCTAATTGATGCTCCTGGATGATCTCTCTAAGTTTGGCGCTTTATGGACCCGTATCTGTATCATCATCATGAAGGAGAATGAAGTCGGTCTCTCATTCACCTGATGGCTCACCTGAAGGCCCCTCATCCTGCATTGGCTCCTTACCTTTGTCTTGTTTCTGTGATGCTGATGGAGGAAGTGAGGCCCCTTCCACCACGGGTGGAGATAACACTCGCTTTGCCGCTGCAAACAAACGTCTGGTGCCTTTCTGATATGTGATGAAAACCGACACACTAGCAGTCTAATGGCGCTCATACCGATGAGAAGTTTCACCCTCATGCTTAACCTCTGATACTTCCCGTGAAGCTCTGAAGAAATCACGCGAGATGAAATCATCCCAAGTGATGCCTTGCAATCCAAGCTGATGAACTACCAAAATCTTAATAAGAGAAAAATGATAGACACTATTAAGTTGCTGCTGAGGTGTTTTGTGTTGTATAAAGGTGGTCATCCTCTCTATGTTCTGGCAAATGAAATACGGAATGTTCATCATCCATACCCTTGTGAAATGCATGAGCAACCTGATGTGGTAAGCATAAAGACGAGAGAACCGTCCCTCACAGCTGAAATATTTCATGATCAATCTCATTAGTGGAGCATATTCATCCTTCAGATATCAGAATGGGAAAACTCTCTTGAGCTGCCTTAAGAAACTGGTTTTGATGTATGGCTCATAATGCTGCCGGTCAATCTTCTGTTTCTTGTGCCATGGTTCACCAATGTTCGGTATACCGGTTGCTAATGAGACAGATTCTGGTGTAAGTGTGAAGGTGACACCAACCAAGATAACTTGATCTCCGTGCAAGTGCAGCACAAAAAGATGAGCCAACTCATGATGAAATTGGACACTAGCCACCTTTTGAAAAAACTCATAGCATGACTAATGCTGAAAACAGGACATAGCAAGAGGGCAGGCCTGCAATTTTGTAAGGGTGGTCAGTTCTTCTCTAACATGTCTGCCACTTTTATGAGGCCTCTGGGGTGCCTATTCTTCCAAGGGAGAGTCACTTTGGGTTTCCACCTCATAGTCTGATGAATGCTCAGATGCCATGACTACTATACAAAATACCTTGAAGACAAGATGACTGCTGTGTATGAACTGTTCTTGAACTGCTCTTTTTGGTGTTGTATTTCAATTTATGCCACCAAGGGAAAAAACAAATGCAACAAGGACTGTTAGGGATTGTTAGGAAGGGGAAACAATATTGAGGAATAAGAATTATTGGGATAATTTTAATTAGGGAGAGGAGGGGGATTTTATATATGGGAATAAGGTTTAGGGTTTGGGATTAGCTATATAGGGTTGAGGAGATTTTAATAAGGGCTAGGGTTTTGGGATGTTGAATGTAATGTAGGATTGATCAACTTGGTGGGGGGGTAGGAAATGAGGCAACAAGGGAGAATGGGGAAGGAGGAGAGTCCTTGGTGACAAAACTGTGAGCTCTGAAACCCTGGCAGCAAATTTGTTTGTGTTGGTTATGAATTTTTGTTTCAACCTTTATTCACCCTTACACCACCATCTCTTATCATAAAATTTGAAGCAATGTCAAAATAGAAGGCCCTACCTGACAACTCCACACAAGGGATGAGCAATTTGAAAAGATTTGACACAATTTCGGGCTCTGAATTGTGTGTGCCGCGCAAAGAACCCAGTGCACCACGCCCTCTATGTGCGTTGTGCCCATTCAAATTAACACTGGGCGGAAATCCCCAGTGCGTCGCGCCACTCCACCTGTGTGCTGCGCTCCAACCTTTAACACAGTCACGGCCTTTCAAACTGCGGTTTGTTCTTCAACCTCCAAATTCGACTTTGCTATAAGATTTCATGAATGTAACTTGGTACAAATGATTTATATACTTGGAGAAATATCTTGCAAGAGTTGGATTTGATTTTTTCTTTCTCCAAAACCCATTTTGTAATGTTTTCACTTTGGCACTTTTTCACAATTAATACAACTCTGCTTTTCACACTTCCTTTTGATTTCTTTGACTAAAATGATGAAATTTTTGGCTATTTTTTGTAGGGGTAGCTGACATGGAATTTGGCTAAGGAGACAAGGGCTGCGCTTGGAGAAATCCACTGAGAAACTTTTGAAAACTATTACAAATGAAAAAATGTTGACTTTTCTTCAAAACGGAGTTTTGAAGAACAATCGTAATCTATCGATATGACGATGAAAATATTTGAATCACAACTTTATAAGAGCCTCTCTCTGGCCTTGCTGGCTTTATTGGACATTGTTTGAAGACCAAATGACTAATCCTTAGACTTAATGACCGAAATGACTCTCGTCCATTAAAATATCAAACATGGACTCTCGTGGACTTTAATACACATTGATTAAAAGACCTAAGCCAGCAGGTACAATACATGAGGGGAATGAATGATAAGGCCCTTCCGTCAGATTATGGCATGCCCCTAGTGGAATGCAGCTGAGTGAATGGAGTGAGACACCTAAAAATAAAATGCAGAAAGAGTTTTGATCTCTGACGGAGGACTGACAAGACTGACTCTAACATTGGCTCCAATGGGGTATGGTAGCTCCTTGGAGGTGCCAAGAATGGCAGATCTTTGGGAGAGTAGACATTGCCTTCATCCATTGGGTTATGGAGTCATTATTTCGACAAACAACACCAGAATCTGACTCATTTATTGACTAAAACCTGACTCAAGCTGACTCGATTATGAAACCAAAATGACCGAAAAACTGACTCAAATTTGATCTTAAAATGACTCGAAGACTGACTTGACAAACTCTAACCAAAACTGAAATAAAATGGTATTTACAGTGACAATGGAAACAATAGAAACAACTCAGAAGTGGTACCGCTTGAGCAACCGACCATTGATTGGCCCTCCTGGATAATATTCCTCGTTCATTTCCTTTAGAAGAAAGGCATTCTGACCCCGATCTGGTACAATCTTGAAGGGACCTTTCCAGAGATTCTTGAATTTACCGTGCTTACCCTTTTCCTCATTCCTTGCATCTCACTTCAGCACTAATCATCTAGCTAAAATTTTTTCGCCTTTTCTTTTTTGTCATAAATTTTCTTAATCTTCTCCTGCAACTTGGATGTGTTTTGGAAAACTTCTTCTCTGGTCTGTTGCAAATGGATCATTTGATTCAATGTACTCTGCATAGGATCATCTTCACTGCCGGCTTCCTGAAGAAGTTTGACTACCGGGGCTGCGAGAGAGGTAGGAAACAAGGCATCAACTCCATACACAAGTTCAAAGGGGGACATACCAATGGATTTCTTCTGACTGACCCGATTTGCCCAAAGTGCATTGACCAACTTCTTATGCCAGCTCTTCTTGTTGATTTCCAACAGCTTCTTAATGATGTTGACCAAAGATTTGTTAGAGGACTTTGCCAATCCATTGCCTTACGGATGATAGGCAGTTGAGTGACCCAAAATAATGTGATATTTATGACAAAACTCTACCATCCTTTTTGATTTGAAAGCTGTTGCATTATCAGTGATTAACTTATTCGGGAAACCAAAGCGAGACAAGATGTTATTTTCAAGGAATGAAACAATTACCGCATCTGTAGCTTGTCTGGTGGGAATTTCTTCGATCCATTTCGTGAAGTAATCTGTTGCCGTGAGAATCCATCGATGCTGACCAGAATAAGCGGGATGAATTTCACCAATGAAATCCAACCCCCATTGCTGAAAAGGGGCACTCACCTCAATGGGCTTAAGTGGCAAAGGTTGTAATTTCTGCCTTCCTTCAAAAATCTGGCATTTATGACAACTCTTGAAAACCTTATATACATCAGCAAACAATGTTGGCCAATAGTATCCCGCTCTCAGAACTTTATTTGCTGTTGTTTTCCGAAAAAGGTGAGCATCGCAATATCCTTCGTGGAAATCCTCCATGACCTGCTTTGCTTCTTCTTCCACTAAACAATTCAAAAGAATGCCACCGGGATCTTTCCAATAAAGTGTAGAGTTTAGAATGCAAAACTTGGAAGCCTTTAATTTGAGAGTTCTAGCTTTGTTTCTAGTCATGCCAGGTGGTGGTGACAAATTTTGAAGCACATATATGATGTCTGAATCCACGGAGAAAGAGAAAACATTTCAGATACCTGAATTGACAAACCTCCCTCATTCTCATCGGACATAGCAGCGATCAGATTTATGTCTAAGGCATGCAAGTTTGATTCGGCCATTAACTTTGCCAATCCCTGTCCTTTAACAAGCTTTGTGGGCTTTATTTCCACATCATATTCCAAAAAAGATGCAATCCACTTGCCTCGTCTTCCTTCCGGATCGGTCTGCACTAAAACATTGACAGTAGTGTTAGGAACATAAGCCAGAATATGAGAATGCAGAATGTATACCTGAAAATATTTCAATGCTTTCACAAGTGCAAGGGCTTGATTCTCAATGATGTTGTACTTTAAGGCTGCATCTCTTATAGTTTGGCTGAAGAAAGAAATGGGTCTTTCATGATCATCTCTTTTCTGCATCAACACTGCTGCCATAGTATACTCCGAAGCGAATGAAAACAATATAAAATCCTGAGTGTATTCTGGGCTGATTAGAATTGGAGCTGAAGAAAGAGCCAATTTGACTAAATTGAAAGATTTTACAGCCTCTTCCGTCCACTTCACTTGGCTGTCCTTCTTAAGCATGTTTGTGATCTCCCTTAGGTGCTCAGCCAGATTAGGTACAAAGCGGCGTAAAAAATTCATTTTACCATTGAACGATTGAATCTCCTTCTTATTTCGGGGCAGATCAATTTGCTGAATTGCTTGCACACGCGCTGGATCAATACGAATGCCTTCTTTTGAGATGATGTGCCCAAGTAGTTTGCCCTCCTCCATGGAAAACAAGCTCTTTTTCGGATTCAGAGATAGACCATATTTTCTACACTTTTGAAAGACAGTTTTCAGATGATACATGTGTTCATCAGATTTGGAAAACACCGTTAGATCATCAAGGTATACAACCAAAAAGACATCCTTCTCATTTGCGAAAGCCAAGTCCATTGCCCGTTGAAAGGTGGCACCCGCGTTATTCAAACCGAAAGGCCTTTTAGCGTAATGAAAAGTTCCCCACAGAGTGGTGAATGCTGTCTTGTCTCGGTCATCTTCATGGACAACAATTTGGTTATATCTAGAATAACCATCAAGTAGTGACATACGAGATGCTCCAACTACTCGCTGAAGTATATGATCCATTTTGGGTAGTGGGTAGTTATCTTTCAATGAAACTTTATTGAGATTCCTAAAATCAATGCACAAAAGAATCTCACCTGTCTTCTTCCGCACGGGCACCAAATTGGAGATCCAATCTGAAAATCTGATGGGAACGATGGTTCCTGATTTGTACACCCTGTTTATCTCCTTTTCAATTGATGGTAGCAGTTTTGGATTTAGCCTTCTCAGCTTCTGTCTAAAAGGTTTCTGATTAGGCTTAATGGGTATAGTGTGTTGAATTATATTGGTATCGTATGTCTTCAAGTCAGAATAGTCCCAGGCAAACACGTCAGCAAATGAAGACAACAAACTGATATATTTAGCTTTCATCTTTTGTGGCAATGCTTTAGACAGTTTTACCATTTTAGGATTAGTAGCTGTTCCGATATTGACCTCTTCAACACCCTTCTCCGTTGGTTGCAATGTTGGTTTGCAGGCTACGTCATCTTGATCAAAGAGTTCTTCTAAAGGTATCAAGCCTTTAGGAATAATGTTATCCTTTAGCTGCAACACGTCCATTTGATTGATCTGCACCTCATCTTTGCCATCATCATTTTCTTCATCAATTGAGGTCTCTTTGAATATACCTTTGTTTTGCAGAAAATCATCAATCTCCTCATCATCTTGGAAAACTTGCCAATATCTCTGATTGTCAGGGACAGTCGGACGATGCTTGACATGGATTTCGAATTTATTACTGGAGTTCATTGGAATCTTCAAACTACTGGCTGCCTTAGCAAAAGCATCGCAATGCTGTTTTGAACACGAGGCACACATGTCAAGGTATATTTTGAAAATAATTTCAGGATGTCTAGGATTGAATTCTGGTAAGCCCGCATCTAAGGATGTTTTTCTTGATATTCGCCTCTGACCTGCTTAATCACCAATTCGGAGTCGCCATATACTGCAATCCTCTTAGCATTCAGCTTTCTTAGAATCTTTAGGCCAGTAATCAGAGCTTCATACTCAGCCTCATTGTTCGAACAATCAAAAGCTAATTTGTAGGAGCATACCCGCACATTACTAGGCACCTTGTTCAGGGCGGAGAAAGGACTGCGTACCCAAATACCAATTCCAGCACCATCATTTCCCACTACACCGTCGAAATCCATGGTCCACAAACCTTCTTCCTCTTCTTCCAAGTGCCGAAATTCTGCTGGATTTGTTTTCGTGCTTGTTGTCCGTTACCTTTAGCTGATTTCTCAACGGTGTTTTGCTGTTCTCGTCCTTATTTCTTCAAAACTTCTGTGAAATTTTATAGTATTTCTGGAATACTTTCTGCTTCAACTAACTGACTATCTACATCATTAAAACTATCTGAATACAAAACAAAAGAATCTAGATCTATATGTACATAATTAATTGGATGATTAATGGGTTTCTCCTTGCTTGTAATCATGTATTTCATTTTTTGTTCTCGATACAGTTTTCTCATTTGACCAAACACCGAAATTGTTGCATAGGAGAAATCTAGTTGTAGTGTCCCTTTCAATTTTGCTGCCCAAGATCTGGAAAGAAGCATGCCGAACCTGGGAGTAATATCCGCTACCACAATATCCATCAAAACATTCTTCATGGGATTTGATCCAGACTTACAATCAAGTCTTTGATGAGCCCGATACATCTCACTCTGCTGCAATCAAACGAATAGAGATCATGGTATTTCTGGGTGATGTCCAAACCTAGCTTATCCATGATAGCCTTGGGCATGAGATTGTGAGAAGCTCCAGAATCAAACATGGCATTATGTAACACAAAATCATGCAATCTTAAACTGATATAAAAAGGTGGCACATCATTATCTGGAGACTCACCATTCAATGCTGGCCCAAAAATCATTTCGAGTTGATTGTCTTCGACATTCACCATATTAGACATCGGATCAAAGTTTAAAATTTTAAAAACCTACCCTCTATAACTGCTGTTCTTCATTATTTCAGTCAAGGGAATGGATACCTTCAATTTAGAAATTTCATTCTCTAAACTAAAAGCGGAAGTCTTTTCTACCTCTTTGACCGGGACTTCTTTCCTTTCCTTTTCTCTCGATACAATTCGCTGATTTGATTTTTCTGCTGATGGTGAATTGCTGCTGTCAGGTCCAAGTGCCTCTTTGCCTTTCTTTTGTGCAACTGATGAATCATTCTTTGATGTCGAAAATTCCTTCCTCTTCTGAATTGGGTTAACTAGCACATCTCTGTTTCTAAGTGAATATTGCCGTTGCTGAGTGGACAGAGCATTCATATAGCCTCTTGATACTCTCTGATTCTTCTTCTAAAATTGTGTCACTTGCTAGAATGAAATCTGCGTCTTTGTGTGCAGCTTAACTTTCCGCATACTCCTCCTCTTCAGTAATGTAAGTAGGCAAATCATCCGAGGTAAAGAAGTGGTTCTCTTCCCCTATTACCTTCCCTTCCTCATCAGACTCCGATCCATTCACAAAATTTTGCTGCAGAGGTGGCTGTACTGGCTGTTGTGCTGTCAGATCTTGGGTTTGCTGATCTCTCTGCCTTATCCTATATTGTGGCTGATGCTAGCGACAAAAGTTAGAATTTCTAACTTGTGGCTCAGGTTTGTCAAATTTCACCCCTTCAAGCATCTGCTCTACCTTCCTGAGTAATTGATACATCGAGGAAGACTCTTCCTTGACTGTGACCTTCTTTTCTGCTTTTGCTCTAGCCCTCTTGGACAACAGATTTGCTTCAACACTGACCGCGATTTTCTGCATGTCTTCCATTGTGGCCAGCTCTCTCTCTCTCAGTTGATAAGCCATGTCAGCATCAAAACCATCTGGAAATTTCATCATGGCTAGTCCCATAGGTGGTCTTAGATGATCAGGAATTTCATTATAAACGGAATTGAATCTAATGTAGTGGTCTTGGATTGACTCACCAACGTTTCGTTTGATCTGCTCATATTCAGCCAAAATTTGAATAGGGTTCTTTTTCACTTCCCAGCGGTCTAAAATTTGTCTTTGCAGTTCGACCAAGGTAGCGATACGTGCAGTCGGCAAACCTTTGAACCATTTCCTAACTTCACCGGCAAATGTCTGTACAAAGAGTCTCATTGTCACATTCTTTGCATCAATCTCATGAAGGTCACAGAAATCTGCCATTCTGTCCACATGTTGCTGAGCGGTAATGCTGTTAGGAGCACCATCAAACAAAGGGATTTTGCTTTGATAATCTGCGGGCATGTCATCTAGTATTTGAGGCAGCACAAGAGGTGCAAAATGGGCAGCCATCACTCTTGGTGGGTTTGGTCTTGGAGGTGTTGGATGGGTGTGTGCAGTTTGTAGGGAATTAACAATTTGAGTTTGAAGCTGTGTCGTGATATAATTATCAATAGACTGGTTAGCCCTTTCAGTTTCTAGGTCTACAAGAAACTGTGGATTGGGGACAGTAGAGTCAACAGCCCTTTCGGATTTGGTCTCGAACAATGATATTTCAAACCACTCATCAATCTCAAGCTCTTCAAGATACTCAAAAATGTTAGGAGATGAATGGGATTTGAACACGCGAGTTATAGAGCTCTCTTGACGAAGGAGTCTTGGAATCAAATTAGGGTTTTTGTAGATATGAGGAGGATCTGGATCTGGATTGGCTCTGCTATATCGTCTCGAAGCCAGTGTGCTATTTTCGAAAAAATCATAAAGACATGAACAACTTACTTAGCCTATCAAATACTAAACTTATCATCCGGAAGCTTAGAATTATCAGAAGTATGGGGTGTTCATAGGTTAAGCCTGCCGTTTACACAACAGAGAAGACTAACAAGCAAAGAATTTCGTCCCCAGCGGAGTCGCCACTATGTTAGTGCCTAAATCTGCCTTAGGCTGAAGGAAGGCAAAATTCAGGGTAACCACAAACCATGCTCAATCTGGTAGCTAGCCCTACCAGAACAGGAGAGGGCTCTCTCCAGGTCACACTCAGAAAAATAAATAATAGGGTTTGAGATGACTCAAAAATGAATATTGATTTTAGGCTAGGTAAATAAATATGATGGAGGTATTTTGATGAATGACTGAGTTTTCTGGGATGTGTGGGGCCAAGGAATAGCATGAGCAGAGAATTTAACTCAAAGACGCAGATTATTTCGTGAGGCAAGATAGGCAGAAAGTCTAGCAATTAGATTTGAAATAATATGAAGTGGAGAGATTGTTTAAGAGTGTCAAAAGGGCATAAATACATGAATCCTTTTCAACAGCAGAAAACATAGAACGTGAAAACTATCCCAAGGCAGAGCAGTACACTGAATTCTACCTTTTTTTACTTAGAAAGCTTTCACTGGAAATGAATATGAATGAAAATATGAAAAATAACGAAATACATATGAAACATAAAGAATATACATTTGCTAAACTCACGCCACAGGAATCTCATGAACCAGACCTGCAATCTTTCATTAATTTTCTGTCAAAATGTACAGTGAGTGACTGGGTTTCTCTCCCACAGTTTCCCAGAAATTCCAACCCTTTACAAAATGACTCTCAATACAATAAATAAGCTTTGCCATGAGAAAGTTGATCAAACCAAGAAATGAAGAGCCAACCATCAGCAGTTACATTTAATTTTCTATGAGGACCAATTAGAAAAAAGCAAATATGAGCGTAGATTTTTTGGGTGGTTGTTCGCCTTCATTTGGCCACTTGGATAGAACCCAAAAATGTTTTTTAAAATTTGCCTTTGATGCCGGGAAAAATTTATTGTAAATGAGCGGGCCCACTTGGATAAAATTGTGAATCAAAATTTCGCGGAGCGGGAGTGATTTTGGCCTTTGGGTCTCTGTGCGCTGCGCTAAAAACTATATGCGTCGCGCTACTTTGGAGCTAGTTTTGAGGCGCCTTCTGAAGTCAAAATTGAGCCCAAGTGTTCTTGTTGGAAATACCTACCTGTCTACTCTCCAACCCAAGTGAAATTTCTGAATTTGGTGCCCATTTGCCCCTCCAAAACTGCAATCTCCCAAGACTGCTTCCTGTGTGTCAAAATAGGGCAGAGAGGTCATTTTTTGGGTGTTTTTGACCTCCTGAGGACTCAAAATTGGCCCAAACTTCTTGGCCATGCACCAACAGTCATGATTTTCCATGGAAAATCCAAAACTATAAACTTTTTTGCATTTGGAGCCTCCTATTGTAAGCGCGTGCCACGTGGCGCGACGGACAGGGAGAAAAACCCTGTTTTTGCACAAAAATTTCCAAAAATATAAAAAATGCCCCAAATTTCTTGAAATTTGGGCTGGAGCTTCGATATCAAGTGTTATTCTATGCTAAATAGGCTTTAGCCAATATCTGAAGTCGATCGAGCTCCCTTTGCCTCTTTTGCTTCTTGATTGCCTTCCTCAATTTCGCCTTCAAATTCGTGATTCGGGCCTTGCACACTTTGTTTCGCGCCATGTAGTGGAAAGCCATGTGTCTCAACAATGCATGGTCCTTGTTGGCCTTGTCCAGCAGCCTCTCTAAGTGCATATTAACTCTCTCGATATTGGCCTCTCGATCCTCATTAATCTCTTGCTCCAATGACGTGAGCTCCACTCTTCTCCTTTGCGCAGCTTGGAGATTCTCGCGAATGTTTTGTAGCTCCATGATTGCCTGCTGATCTTCAAGCTGTTTGTTCCTTTGCTCCAAGTATTTCATGGTCCACTTAGCCCTATCCAAGTCAAGGGATAAAGCTTTGATCTCTTATTGCTGCTCCTGGATGATCTCTCTAAGTTTGGCGCTTTGTGGACCCGTATCTGTATCATCATCATGAAGGAGAATGAAGTTGGTCTCTCGTTCACCTGATGGCTCACCTAAAGGCCCCTCATCCTGCATTGGCTCCTTGCCTTTGTCCTGTTTCTGTGATGCTGATGGAGGAAGCGAGGCCCCTTCCACCACGGGTGGAGATAACACTCGCTTTGCCGCTGCAAACAAACGTCTGGTGCCTTTCTGATATGTGATGAAAACCGACACACTAGCAGTCTCATGGCGCTCATACTGATGAGAAGTTTCACCCTCATGCTTAATCTCTGTTACTCCCCGTGAAGCTCTAAATAAATCACGCGAGATGAATCATCCCAATTGATGCCCTACAATCCAAGCTGATGAACCACCAAAATCTTAATAAGAGCAAAATGATAGACACTGTTAAGTTGTTGCTGAGGTGTTTTGCACTGTATAAAGGTGGTCATCCTCTCTATGTTCCGGAAAATGAAATACGGAATGTTCATCATCCGTACCCTGGTGAAATGCATGAGCAACCTGATGTGGTAAGCATAAAGACGAGAGAACCGTCCCTCACAGCTGAAATATTTCATGATCAATCTCATTAGTGGAGCATATTCATCCTTCAGATATCGGAACGGGAACACTCTCTTGAGCTGCCTTAAGAAACTGGTTTTGATGTATGGCTCATAATGCTGCCGGTCAATCTTCTGTTTCTTGTGCCATGGTTCACCAATGTTCGGTATACCGGTTGCTAATGAGATAGATTCTGGTGTAAGTGTGAAGGTGACACCAACCAAGATAGCTTGATCTCCGTGCAAGTGCAACACAAAAAGATGAGCCAACTCATGATGAAATTGGACACTAGCCACCTTTTGACAAAACTCATAGCATGACTGATGCTGAAAACATGACATAGCAAGAGGGCAGGCCTGCAATTCTGTAAGGGTGGTCGGTTCTTCTCTAACATGTCTGCCACTTTTATGAGGCCTCCGGGGTGCCTGTTCTTCCAAGGGAGAGTCACTTTGGGTTTCCACCTCATAGTCCGATGAATGCTCAGATGCCATGACTGCTATACAAAATACCTTGAAGACAAGATGACTGTTGTGTATGAATTGTGCTTGAACTGCTCTTTTTGGTGTTGTATTTCAATTTCTGCCACCAAGGGAAAAAGCAAATGCAACAGGGACTGTTAGGGATTGTTAGGAAGGGGAAACAATATTGAGGAATGAGAATTATTGGGATAATTTTAATTAGGGAGAGGAGGGGGATTTTATATATGGGAATAAGGTTTAGGGTTTGGGATTAGTTATATAGGGTTGAGGAGATTTTAATAAGGGCTAGGGTTTTGGGATGTTGAATGTAATGTAGGATTGATCAACTTGGTGGGGGGGTAGGAAATGAGGCAACAAGGGAGAATGGGGAAGGAGGAGAGTCCTTGGTGACAAAACTGTGAGCTCTGAAACCCTGGCAGCAAATTTGTTTGTGTTGGGTATGAATTTTTGTTTCAACCTTTATTCACCCTTACACCACCATCTCTTATCATAAAATCTGAAGCAATGTCAAAATAGAAGGCCCTACTTGACAACTCCACACAAGGGATGAGCAATTTGAAAAGATTTGACACAATTTCGGGCTCTGAACTATGTGCACTGCGCCAAGAACCCAGTGCGACGCTTCCTCTATGTGCGCCGCGCCCGTTCAAATTAACACTGGGCGGAAATCCCCAGTGCGCCGCGCCACTCCACCTGTGCGCCGCGCTCCAACCTTTAACACAGTCACGGCCTTTCAAACTGCGGTTTGTTCTTCAACCTCCAAATTCAACTTTGCTATAAGATTTCATGAATGTAACTTGGTACAAATGATTTATATACTTGGAGAAATATCTTGCAAGAGTTGGATTTGATTTTTTCTTTCTCCAAAACCCATTTTGTAATGTTTTCACTTTGGCACTTTTTCACAATTAATACAACTTTGCGTTTCACACTTCCCTTTGATTTCTTTGACTAAAATTATGAAATTTTTGGAATTTTTTTGCAGGGGTAGCCGACATGGAATTTGGCTAAGGAGACCAGGGCTACGCTTGGAGAAATCCACTGAGAAACTTTTGAAAATTATTACAAATGACAAACTGTTGACTTTTCTTCAAAACAGAGTTTTGAAGAACAGTCGTAATCTATCGATATGACGATGAAAATCTTTGAATCACAACTTTATAAGAGCCTCCCTCTGGCCTTGCTGGCTTTATTGGACATTGTTTGAAGACCAAATGACTAATCCTTAGACTTAATGACCGAAATGACTCTCGTCCATTAAAATATCAAACATGGACTCTCATGGACTTTAATACACATTGATGAAAAGACCTAAGCCAGCAGGTACAAGACATGAGGGAAATGAATGATAAGGCCCTTCTGTCAGATTATGGCATGCCCCTAGCGGAATGCAGCTGAGTGAATGGAGCGAGACACCTAAAAATGAAATGCAGAAAGGGTTTTGATCTCTGATGGAGGACTGACAAGACCGACTCTAACAGAAGTTTAGCAGCTCAAAGACAACATCATTCCCAAAGGTCTAATACGTTTAGAGGAGCTCTTCAATCAGGACGATGTGGCTAGAAAATCGAGCTTGCTGCCAACCGAAAAAGGAGTTGAGGATGTGAACATTGGATCCACTGAAAATCCCAAGATGGTGAAATTATCAAAGGCATTGCCCCCACAGGTAAAAGCAAAGTATATCAGTTTGTTATCCTCTTTTACTGATGTATTCGCTTGGGATTATTCAGATTTGAAGGCATATGACACGAGCATAATTCAGCATGTGATCTCGATCAAGACAAATCAAAAGCCTTTTCGTCAAAAGCTAAGAAGAATAAATCCAAAGCTGTTGCCCTAAATCGATAAGGAAGTGAATAGGTTGTATAAAGCTGGTATCATAGTCCCCATAAGATTTTCAGATTGGATTTCAAACTTGGTGCCTGTTCGCAAGAAAACAGGTGAGATCCGGTTGTGCATTGATTTTAGAAATCTGAAAAAAGTTTCCTTGAAAGACAATTATCCATTGCCCAAGATGGATCACATACTTTAGAGAGTAGTTGGAGCATCACGGATGTCACTACTCGATGGTTATTCGGGTTATAACCAAATCTTGGTCCATGAGGATGATCGTGACAAAACAACGTTCACCACTCCGTGGGGAACTTTTCATTATGCAAAGATGCCTTTTGGATTGAAAAATTCTAGAGCAACCTTTCAGCGGGCGATGGATATAGCATTTGCCAGTGAAAAAGATGTTTTTACAGTTGTTTATCTTGATTACTAAACATTTTTCTCTAATATAGATGAAGAGCACCTCTATCATTTGAAGATTGTTTTTCAGCGGTGTAGGAAGTATGGCATCTCGCTCAATCCAAAGAAAAGCTTGTTTGCCATGGATGAAGGCAAGCTTCTTGGGAATATTATCTCAAAGGAGGGCATCTGCATCGATCCAACTCAGGTGGAGGCCATTCAAAAGATTGATTTCCCACGAAGTAAGAAAGAAATCCAATCCTTCAATGGTAAGATAAATTTCTTACGTCGCTTTGTGCCCAATCTTGTAGAACACTTAAGAGAAATCACAAACATGCTGAAAAAGGATAGTGTAGTAAGGTGGACCAAGGAAGCAGTTAAGTCTTTTAATTTGGTGAAATTAGCTCTCTCTTCAGCGCTAGTTTTGATCAACCCGGACTATACTCAGGATTTTATTTTGTTTTCCTTTACCTTGGATCATACTATGGCAGCGGTCTTGATGCAGAAAAGAGACCAGCTTGAGAAACCAATTGCATTCTTCAGCAGAACCATAAGGGATGCGACATTGAAGTATAATATTATTGAAAAACAAGCCCTTGCGTTGGTAAAAGCATTGAAATATTTTTGGGTTTATATTTTGCATTCTCACATCCTTGCTTATGTCCCTAATGCTGCTGTTAAGGATGTCCTAGTGCAAACAGATCCAGAGGGAAGGAGAGGAAAATGGATTGCTACCTTGTTGGAGTATGACGTGGAAATCAAACCAAAAAAGCTCATTAAAGGACGGGGGCTGGCTAAACTGATGGCTGAGTCAAATCTACATGCCTTGGACATTAATCTAATTGCTGCTATGTCTGAGGAAGATGAAGAAAATCTTCCCACTCAGGTATCATAAATTTTCCTTCTTTCTCCTTGGTATTTAGACATTGTTTATGTACTCCAAAATCTGTCATCATCTCCTGGAATGGCTAAGAACAAAAGTAGGACACTGAAATTGAAGGTTGCAAAATTTTGTATCATGAATGGTGCACTTTATTGGAAAGATCCTGGTGGTGTCTTGCTGAATTGTTTAGTAGAAGAAGAGGCAAAACAAGTTATGGAAGATTTTCACAAGGGAGATTGCGGAGGCCATCTTTTCTGGAAAACAACAGCCAATAAAATATTGAGAGTGGGGTATTATTTGCCAAGTCTATTTGCTGATGTGTACAAAACAGTGGCCGACTATCATGAATGTCAAATTTTTCAAGGTAAGAGGAAGTTGTAGCCTTTACCACTCAAACCCATTGAAGTAAGTGCTCCATTTCAGCAGTGGGGTTTGGATTTTATTGGTGAGATTCATCCTTCTTCTTCTGCACAGCATAAGTTGATCCTCACAGGGACAAATTATTTCACCAAATGGATTGAGGCGATTCCTACAAGGCAGGCCACTTATTCGGTAATGATCTCATTTCTTGAAAACAACATTTTGTCTCGTTTTGGATGTCCAAATAAGTTTATCACTGACAATGCAACAACTTTTAAATCGAAAAGAATGATTGAATTTTGTCATAAGTATCAAATCACTTTGGGGAATTCGACTGCCTATTACCCACAAGGCAATTGATTGGCGGAATCCTCAAACAAATCTCTTGTCAACATCATCAAAAAGCTGCTGGAAACTAACAAGAAGAGTTGGCACGAAAAGCTGGTCAATGCACTTTGGGAAGATAGGGTAAGTCAAAAGAAATTTATCAACATGTCTCCTTTCGAGCTTGTGTATGGTGTGGACACAATCTTCCCAACGTCTTTGGTAGTCCCGGTGGTAAAATTGTTGCAAGAAGCTGGCAACGAAGATGATAGTTTACAGCGAAGGATCAATCAAATGATACATTTGCAGCAAACTAGGGAGGAGGTACTTCAGAACACTTCCAAGTTGCAGGAAAGAATTAAGATGATATATGACCGAAAAGCAAAGGCGGACAAGTTTGAAATCGGAGACATAGTGCTGAAATGGGATGCAAGGAATGAAGAGAAAGGTAAACACGACAAATTTGAAAATCTTTGGAAAGGACCGTACAAGATTACTGCACATCGGGGCTAGAATGCTTTCCTTTTACAAGAGCTGAATGGTGAAGACTATACTGGCAGGCCGGTCAACGGTCGGCTCCTCAAACGGTATTATGTGTGAACTGTTTTCTGCTATCCTATTCATCATTGTATATACCGGTTTGTTTAAATTCCATTGCAAGAGTGTACTGTTTTCATTCTTCAGTTTGGGGCTCGAGGTGAAGGATATAAAGATCAGGTTTGATTTCAGTTTTGGTTTGGTTTTTTACAGTCATGTCTTTCGGTCAATTTCAGTCTTGAAAATGAGTCAATTTGAGTCACATTCAGTCCTGAAATTGAGTCTTTAAGTCAAGAGTTCAGTTTTGTTTGGTCGAAGCTATTGAATCCATAGCCCAATGGACGAAGGCACTGCCTTATTTCCCAGAGATCTGTAGTTCTTGGCACCTCCAAGGAGCTACCATCCCCATTGGAGCCAATGTTAGTGTTGGTATCTTCATCCCTCCATCAGAGATCAAATCCTCTTGTTGCATTTCATATTAGGTGTCCCACCCAAGCATTTGCATTCCATTAGGCACATGGATCATCTGACGATAGTGGCATTCCTACAGTTTCCCTCATGTTATCTACTTGTTGGCTCATGTTTGTTCATTTCAAAGCATATACAGTTTTCTTTTTATCTTAAAGATTGCAAAGGTCTTTTAGGGTTTCATTGTCAATTAGGTCTAGGGTTTCATTAGGGTTTCGTCAAAAAATGTTTCAAAGTGTCTAATAACAACCAGCAGGCCATGAGGAGGTTTCAGCATCAATAAATTTCATCATCAAGTGTTAGAAAATATGTTTTTCCTCAAAACTCTGTTTTGAGGAAAAAAAAGAGTATTTTGCTTTTATTGTACAAAAATCATGAAATTTTGTTTTCTTCATTGTAAATCTCTTCATCTGTAACCCTGGTTTCTTTCCTTAGCCCCAGTAGCTCCAACACCTGCAAAACAAGCAAAGCTCAGGTCATTTAATTCATCACAAAGCTCAAATGAAGTGAAAAAGTCCAAAAAACAGAGTTTAAAAAATAAAGTCATTTCAAAACATTGTAAAAATGGGTTTTATGAGCCAAAAATTTAAAAGCTCCTTGTTTATAAGCCATTTCTTCATTTCAAGAATTCATTTGCAAAGTAGAAGCAAGGCAAAGTGATTTTGGTGAGCAAGTGAGAAAATTTGGTGAAAATCGCTCCAAGTCGTTGGGCACGGCGCACACAACCGGCACGATGCATTGGGCCACATTTCTCAGTGCAAAAAGACATGGGTGCAGTGCATACACTAGGCGCGGCACATTGGGTTGGATGCACGGTGCACACAGCCAGCAAGCCCAAAAACTGCCAAAGCTTGCTCCAAATCACCCAAAACGCGCGGATTTGTCTTGGTACAAGTAGGTAGCCTCCATCACTGTTTTTTATCCAAGTTTGGTGCTTGTTTCATGGTGGTTGATGAATGGTGATTGTTTAAAGAAATCAAACCCTACTTCTTCAAAATTTCCAAAGCAAACAGTGCTAGGGTTTTGATTGATTGTTTTCCTACCAAGTCCATCCTTTAAATTCCTCCATCACTCCCTTACCCCATTTTTCCATTGATTTCCTTATTCCCTAAGTTCTCCTACCCCCTAAATTCACTAATCCCCTAATCCCCTATCCCAAGTTCCCTTTTCCAAAATCCCAAATGCACCAAACCCTAGTCTTATACTTAAAACTCCCAAAGTACACTCTAATTCCCTGTTCCCTTAACTAACCCTACCCCAACAGTCCCTAATTCCCTATTTCCCTAAATTACCCCTCCACAATCCCTCATTTCACTGTTTTCCCTTGGTGGCAGAGGTCAAACACATCATCAAAGACAATTCAAGACAATTTAACACATCAACACCTACAACTCCAAGATAGTTTATCCACTAGCATACATGGCATCTAATCCTTCATATGATTATGAAGAGGAGACCCACAGTGACTCACCTATAGAGGGACATGCACCCAGGAGGCTTCATAGATGTGGCAAACATATTAGAGAAGAACCAACCACTCTTGCTGAATTACAGGCCTGCCCTCTTGCCATCTCTTGTTTCCAACATCAGTCATGTTATGAATTTTGTGAGAAGGTTGCTAACCTTCAGTTTCATCATGAGTTGGCTCATTTGTTTGTACTGCATTTACATGGTGATCAAGACACTCTAGCTGGTGTCACTTTCACATTAACACCAGAATCCATTTCACTAGCAACCAGTATTCCCAACATTGGAGAGCAATGGAACAAGAGGCAGAAAATTGACCGGAAACATTATGAACCGTACATCAAGCCCGGCTTTTTGAGACAGCTCAAGAGAGTGTTTCCTTTTCGGTACCTCAAAGATGAATATGCTCCTTTAATGAAACTGATCATGAAGTATTTCAGCTTTGAGGGCCGGTTCTCCCGTTTCTATGCTTATCATATCAGGCTGTTGATGCATTTTACCCAGGTACGGATGATGAACATCCCTTACTTCATGTGCCGAAACATAGAGAAGGTGACCACCCTAGTGCAGCGCAAGACTCCTCAGCATCATTTCAACAGTATTTACCATTTTGCTCTCATCAAAATTGTGGTCATTCATCAACTTGGCTTACAGGGCATCACTTGGGAGGACTTCATTTCTCATGAGTTTTTTAGAGATCAACAAGGACCTTCAGAGGCTTTGCATGAGATAGGTGGACCTTCTTATCAGCATGAGGGCCATGAGATATAGACCACTAGTGTGCCGGTGTTCATCACCTATTAGAAGGGCTCTAGACGGTTGTTTGTAGCAGCAAAGCAAGTGTTATCTCCACCCGGGGTGGAAGGGGCCTCACTTCCTTCATCAGCACAGCAGGTTTAGGACCGAGGCAAGAGGCCACTACAGGAGGAAGGACCATCAGGTGAGTAGGAGACTTATTTCATTCTCATCGAGGGTGATGATACTGATATGGGCCCGCAAAGCACAAATCTTAGAGAAATCACTCAGGAGCAGCAAGCGGACATTGATGCCTTGTATACCAAATTGGATAGAGCCCAATGGACAATACAGTACCTGGAGCAAAGGACTAAGCAGTTGGAGGACCAGCAGGTGATTATGGAGTTGCAAAACATTCGGGAGAATCGCCAAGCTGCCCAAAGGAGGAGGGTGGAGTTCACTTCACTTGAGCAGGAGATTAATGCCGATAGGGAGCCATGGATTGAAAGAGCCAATATCCACTTGGAGAGGAAGCTAGAAAATTCCAACAAGGAGAAAAACTTGTTGAGACACATGGCTGTTCATTACATGGCGAGGAACAAAGTTTTCAAGGCGAGAATCAAGAATTTGAAAGTAGAATTGAAGAAGGCATCAAAGAGGCAAAAGGAGCATGATCAACTTCAGATATTGGCCGAGGCTTCCTTGGCCCAACATAGATCTTGATAGAGAAGACTCAGCCCAAATTTCAAAAAATTTGGAGCAATTTTTGCATTTTGGAAATTTTTTGGCACAAAAATAGGATTTTCTGCCCTATGCGTCACGCCACGTGGCGCTCGCTTTTTCTAGGAGCCTCCAAATCACAAAAAATCAGCATTTTTTGATTTTTCATGAAAAATTATGCTTTCCTACCTATGTCCAAGAAATTTGGGCAGGTTTTGAGCCCTCAAAAAGGTCAAAAACACTCAAAAAATGATCTCACTGCCCCTATTTTGACACATAGGAAGCAGTGTTGGGAGAATGGACTTTTGAAGGGGCAAATGGAGGCCAAATTGGAAAATTCCACTTGGGTTGGAAAGTATATAGGTAGACCTTTCCAACAAGCACACATGGATCTCATTTGGACACTGGGAAGGCCTCCAAAGGTGGGTCCAAACAGGCGTGACACATAGAGAATCAGGCGCGGCGCATAGAGGAAAAATTGCCAGTTTGACCAAGTTTTGCTCTGTTTTTCGCCTAGCTTTTTCTAGTTTGACTTTTTCACTTTCCTAATGGAAAATTTGTGATGTAATTTGATGAAAATTGATGGATCATGATGTAAATATGTTAAATTTTCACTTGTAGAGTTAGATTCATCAGTTTAAAGGTTATTTGAAACTGAATGAATCAGTTCCCTTGTTTCTAGAGGCATGCTGTTATGTTGCCTAATTTCTAGTTCTCAGTTTAGAATTAGTTGAAACAGCTCCTAAACATGTGTGCTCGACCCCTAGAGGTAAGGATGAGATATGTTTTTCTATATTATGTTGTTTTTGAGTCATTAGCATGGTTGGACTCTTGAGAAAGAAAATAACTTCATTGTACATTCATATCAGCATTTTGGCTAAGGAATTGAGACCAGGAATTGCAACACTCTTTGGGATTCATGTGGAAATTTGTCTTGGTACAGTGCTTCTCTTGTAATTGTGAAGTTTCTTATATTTCATGTATGCCATTCTCTATCTTGTTTCTTCTGAACTAAACAAACAAGAGTGTAAGTAGAATCCATTGAAAGTGCATTGCTCTACTTGAAGTTTGCTTTAGTTTCTTGATGTTTTTAGCTGTTTGGGGAGGATCCATGATTTCTCTTGCCCTCTTCAACACCTCACCTATCTAGTCCTTCCATCTCATTCTATTTTAAGTGCCAAAAACAATTGCCTACCTTGCCCCATTGAGATCTCTGCAGGACTGAGCCTCAATCCCCGCACCCAAAATCTACCTTTCCATCTGAGCCAACAAAACACCATTTTATCAAATCAAACTCTCTTGCACTTATACCTAGCCTAAGATCAGTAGATATTTCAGTCATCTCAAGCCCTCATCGATCATAAGTTGCTGAGGTTGACCCGGATAGAGCCCTCTCCTGACCTGGTAGGGCTAGCTACCAGGCTGAGCGTGATTTGACGTTGGCCCTGGATCCTACGTTTTCAGCCTGAGGTAAATCTAGGCACTAACAACCTCATTGGCTCCCATAGCTCTAATGACCACAACACAACTAGTTTCTACAGTCTACATCAGCAACCGGTACATCAAGTCAAGAAGCAACAAGGTTGGTTAAAGCTATGGAAGAAATGTCTATACAGACAACAGAGATGAATAAGCTCAAAGAAAAGGTGACAAGCTTGGAAACTGATTACAAGCTTGCCAAAATCATGCATAAAGAAGAAGTGCAAAAAGCTGCCAGGATGAGTGAGAGATTGAAAGCCATGGAGAAGGACCTAACACTAAAAGAACCCCTTGGGCAAGCTAAGGAACTACAATAAGCCAATATCATTGATTCTGTCAATGATATTTGGCCATCAATTCAGGTGATTTTTGAGCAGATAGATTTGATAAAGATGCCTACTGAGGCCATCCAAAGAACAAAAGAAGAATTAGGAGAAATGCTAGAAGAAGCTACCAGAATTATCCAGTTCCTTAACAGTGAGAATAAGTATGAGCTTCAAGAATTGGAAATAGAGGACATAACGAAGATAATTTTGGAGGTGAGAAAGGTCCTCTCCAAGAGAAACTTAATGCAAAACTTGGAGGACAAGTGTTAGAATATGCAAGTAGCCATTGATAGATTTATGGCTAAGTTTCAAATTTTGAGAGAGAAAGGGTTACCCAGTCCCTTAGTGATAAATGACAAGCTCATGACACAGGAGGATTACAACAACAAAACCAAAGAGCTAGCGAAAGAACAGGTCAATATATCATCACTCAAGGCACTGCCAATAGGCAAAGTACTCTATCAAACATTTGAAAACTTGTTTCAACTCGAGCATGAGGTAAAACACTTGTTTATCAATAGGCCTACTTTTGCCAAATACACCTAGGCAGATGAAATATATAGGAGGAAGCTAAAAATCCAATTACCTGATGCTGAAACATGGGACAAATTGATTGATTTACTATAGAAATATGCAGTAAAAAGGTTAATGTACAGTAAAAGTGAAAAATCATGGTAAAAGGATGAAGACAGATTAGCAAGGTCAAAGTGTATCAGTGTCAAAGATTATTAGATAAAAACCTAAAATAAATGAAGCATCCAGTGTAAAAAATTAAACATCAAAGTAGCATAAAGGGCTAAAAATAAAAGCATAACAGCCAGCAGTACCAAAATAAAAGGGACAACTTGAAACAGTTCAATAGTTGTCTCTATCTTCTTGCAAGAAGATATTTTTATTTCCTAGATTAAATCTCAAATTAGTTTGAGATATTTTGTAATAAAATTTTGTATAAATACTTCAGAATTCGAAGTATGTAGGGTGGATTCTATTAGACATTTCTATAGACTTTTTGATCAAGAAGAACCAGAAGGTTATTGTATTAGTTGATGAGCCAACAAGTTGGATTGATTAATAAAGATCAGACTGTTCCAAAGATCATGTGTTGAGAAATTTCATACAAGTATTTTCATATGTTTTTTTCATTTTTCTTAAAGTTATTCATAATCTTATATTTGTTTCAATCTAAATTCTATAACTAGAATAATATTTCAGAACTTGTTTAAATCACACTCTATTTTAATAGTTAAGCATTTGAATGTTTTCTTCTGATATTTAAATTAAAGAACTCTTAATTCTCTTTGGTTTAGATTGATTTCATAAATAATCCATGTTAAAGGATTCTTAACTACCCTTTGATTTTGATTACCTTTTCCTTCTTCATTCATTATCCAGGTCTGAGAACCCTTAACTGTTCTCTCACCCCAAATGAAACCCTTTCACCCCTCTGTCTCAAACATTCTAAAATAAACTCTGCTATCTTGCCCTTGGAACATTCCCTTTAGTGAATTTATCCATCCTTGCTTCCTTATCAGTTGACTCCATAGCCCAATGGTCCAAAGACATCAATTTATCCATTTGTTTAAGAGATCCCACCACCCAATTTCAAAAAAAATCAAAACCCCTTGAACAATCATAGCTAGCTTAAAACATCTTAACTAAAACAAAGTTATAAATTAAAGAGAGAGCCCCCTTTGAGAATTAGGAAGGCTAGGTCTTGATCTCCAGAAGTGGATAGTGGTTAACTTTGGTTATTCCTTCTTATTACTTCAAAGGAATTATCAGAGTGATAATACGATCTTTGCACATGTGACCAAAATTATAAATAGGGAGTTCACCCATATTATTTTGTAATGGCTCCTTTGGTTGTACGAGAGACGAAGAGGGATTGTGAATTGGGCGCACGCACGTTTTCTCTAGGTAGGCGACCTTTCATCTTCCCGGTAATCATTTTTTTACCAAGTATCATTCCTTGCTAGCCCAACCTTCCACTTTCCACTCTAAGGAGATTTTTATCTCCTTTTGCTTAGGTTTTTCACCTCAGACCAAAGAAGAAATTGATTTAGCCCTGTTTAGTCTTTCCTGCCCCCATCAAGACCATTCCTCAACCTTAACCATTCCTATTTTCGCCGTAACCCTAACCATCTTGCTAGGAAGAATTCTAGGCCTCCCCTAAGCCTCAAATCTTCTTCCTTAGCCCTCCCAAAACCTAGGTCGCACGGCCCACGACTACGATACAAATTTTCCCCCAACTATAGAGACCTAGTGACTATAGTAACCTAGAGACTTTGTGACCTTTTGACTTCACGACTTCTCGACCGCGTGACCCCGCGAACTAATGACCCCACAACCTAGCAACCTCATGACTTTGCGACCCATGCAACAAGTCACTAAGTCGCACTCTTTGCCGTGCGACCTATCGTCCTATGCGACCTGGCATAAAGGCCTCCTAACAACTTTGGAAATTGATTTCATTTAGGTAGTTTTGGTTTGATTTTCATTTTGTCGCTCTCATCGTGGGATTGCCTTTTTGACATGCCAGGTGACGTGTACCTCGAGTGCATCTCCATATCCTCCTTCGAAGACGAGATGGCACCCCCAACTACTAAAGCTTCTTGCAGAAGATTGGGAAGAAGTTAATTGGAGATTTACCAGGAAAAGGATCCACCCATCTATGGGGACACAACTTGCAATATTAATAAAACCTCAAAAATATCCTGGTATAACATCTACGAAGAGTTCACGAAGTTGGACATATCTGAAACCCAATAAGATTTCTCGATATACCTGAATGTCAAGAGGTCGAAGCTACACAAGTTAACATCACACCCTCCAATCTTTCCATGTGTGGAAACTATTGACTGGATCTTACAAAATACATATACAAATTCGTGGACGGTCAGGGACCACACTAGAGCACCCTTAGATGTAATCTCCCCTACAAATATTTCCACCTGCTACAGGCTCCCTGAGAGACAGGAGACTTTCAATACCCGATGGCTCTTTGGTGTTGTACTCTTGGTTAAAGATATCTTAATGGAATGGTGGCATGACCCATCAAATTTCCAGGTTAGATCATATCAAGCATACAGGACAAAGGGGTTACAAAAAGTATACCAATTAATTGTTGCTATGATGTGCCACTTGTAAGGTAAGGCAAACTGTAATGTATTCTATGGCACCTGGGTTCCTCTCATGCATGTTGTCTCCACTCGAGGAGTTATTTTCATTTTGGCAATCATTCTTGCATCATCTTTAAGGACAAACATAGTTGCAGCCAAGCATCCAGAGCCAAAACAACCACCAGAATTCTACATGGCTTCATACCTCCTAGATCCTATCTATGCAATATGCCAAGTTGAGAAATGGAGTTATAACAGGGATATGTTAGCAACCAACCTCATGCATTGCCACTACAAATTTTTCTGGGACATTGCCTACAAAGGTATGATAAATGTGATTTCCGAATCTTTTATCGCCCCTCTATACCAGCATCTATTTGGTGAGGAACCACCATGCATGTCAAAGAGGGCTATGGAAACCATGGTCAAGGTAGCGCATTAGTTTCCCATCCAAGAGGGTACGTTCATCAGAGTGTTCAGTACCCATAAGGCCCCCCATGCCCTACCTAGGTTTGTCACTTTCAAAACGCTCCTGCGAGAAATCTGCTACCAAATGACACATGGTTTTTCAAAGGAACTAAACAAAGGCAAGAAGAAACCATGGTGTACCTTCCCTCTCACCATTGGAGCATATATAGTGGAAAACTTTAAAAAGGATGAGGTAGAGCCTGAAGCATTGAAAGGTAGCCATTTTGTAAGTCTCAACTATTGGACATACGATCCTGAGAAGGTCGTGGCCACCCACTGCAAGAAAGAAAAGTTCATTTGGTCATATTCACACACCAGACAAGATCATGAAGATGGGGTAAAGAATTGGTATAACGCCACTAGGGAACTCAGTCCTAGTGAGCAGCATGCCAGAGATGAGGAGCTCCTCGAGCATTCCCAGGAAAATGTTAATTTGAAAGAGAGAGCCTCCACCATGAAGAAGAAACAATGACATACATAGAAAGTCACCGTGGAATCTGAGAAGAAAAAGGGGAAAGAGGTCGAAGATATTTTGAGCGACCCTGAAAAGGAAGACATTAATGAAATGCTGGAACAAAGAAATGCCACCCTGGCAAGAAAAAGGCCAGAGCTCAAGAGGAAAAAAGAGAAAGAGCTCAAACAATATCAAGATTCCAACGACCAAGGCCAGCTTGAAAAGAGAAGGCGACAAGAAGAGGAGGAAAAGGAGAAACAACTATAAGAAAAGTTGCAGGAGGAAATAAGGGCTCAGGAAGAAATAGAGAAGAAGAGACAGGAAGAAATGGAGAAGAAAAGATAGGAAGAAGAGTGCAAGGCTAAGGAAGAAGAGGAGAAAAAAGAAGATGGAATAGGAGCTAAAAGAGAAAAGAGAAAATATTAAGCAGGATGATGAGCTTAAGAGGCAACGAGCACTAGCAGAGCAAGAAAGAAAGCATCAGGAGGAAGAACTAAGGAGGAGAAAAGAAAAGGAAACCAGGGGAGTCGAGTGAGGAGAGACCAGTAAAAAATACAAGCTAGATACAGAACAAAGTAAGATACCCCCATTGTATGTGCCTCCTTCTACTCCCCTCACTGGTGGGCACCTTCCCTTGCAAGAAGTAGGTTTCTTAGAAGGACAAGGGGAGGAGGTCCTAGACCTCACAAAGCTCACCTTCGACAAAGTCAGCCTAAAAATTGTGTAGGAAAGGAAAAAGTATTATGCGAAGAATCCAACAGAACCCTTATTGGTCACCACGGCCAAGGATATTGTGCCCAACATCACTATGAACCTAGAAATGATCGCCTTGGCCGGGATAACTTTCATTGCCACCATGGAACACAATGTGGCCTGAATGAGAAAAAAAATCATAGACCTTCAGAATAGGCTTTACACATCTGAACAAAGGGCCGCTAGTGTAGAGCAAGAGAGAAGGAGAGCAGAAGAAGAGAATGTAGCCCTTCATTTAGTTCACTCAAGCACAAAAAAATTTTAGGCAGCAATCAAAGGGGAGGTAGAGAACCTCGGGGAAGCCATGGAGATGGTTTACGAAGAGATGTCTAAGTTGCATCACACAGTGGCCCCAATCTTGGCGATACAATCTCACACAAAGGAAAGAGCCGCAATGCTAAAGGAGGATGTAATCACACTAGAAAAAATACATGAGTGGTCCCTTAAATACCCAAGAGCACTAGTGATAGTCCCTAAGAAATATTGGATCATCATGCAAAAGGCCAAGGTTAACCTCCGCATCAAGATTCAATGAAAGGACAAATTAACCAAGGATATGGACAGGGCAGTAGCTTCCTATAGACACCTTTTGAGTGGCCTAGAGTCTATGATCCAAATTCATGGAGTTCTTTCTATCAGAGTAGTCAGGAAAGTGAGGAAGCCGGATGATATCTCAAGGGAGGTGTAGGCTTTTTTTGATACATATAAACAGGCAACCAGTGCAGAGGGCATGCCGGTCACCAAAGAAAATATTAAGCACTATGTGGTAGAACCAATAAGAATTTACACCAAATTGGTAACCTTGAATAACTAGGTGAATGCCAAATGGACCACCCTCATCCCAGATGCACTCGAATGTCTACACAGACATGATGAAGATTAGTGGAAGATCACCCCCATCGCAAGTAAGTACAACCTATGGTGCACCTACTTGACAGAGCAACTCAAATTGGACGTCCCTGAACATGATATTGTTAAATTGATGGATTAGATTAGTAGCTTATTTTGTGATGTGTGTAATTTGATAGAATAAGACATTTTGGAATATGAAAGGTCATGAGGAAGTCCAAGAGTCATCGGGTAGATGAAGAGTCATGAGGAAGTTCAAGATTCAAGGGTAGGCCAAGAGTCACCCTCACTCTATAAATGCACCCTCATGACACATTTGTATGGGGCTTTTGGCTATGGACATTTTTGAGACATATTGCTTATGAGAACTTATGCTCTTCTAATTCATGCAAGGAGTGATTGTAATATTCCACTATTGGATTCCTCAAATATTTTATGCCGCAATGCCATGATTATTTTTCTCTTGATGGATCGAATGTTCCTAAGATTTCTTTGATGTGTAGTATTTTCATGTGCTATCTCATACTACAAATTTTGTGTTGCTACACATGGATGGTATATGATTCACTAATTCTATGCTTGTGCTAATGAACTATTTTGTTGGTATTGGTATAATCTATTCCTGACTGTACGTTTACTTATTATTATAGATGTTTGATTTCTGTGAACTACTTTACAGTTGTTAAGTGCTTTATCTTGTAAAACACGAGTGTTATTTGAAGTCCGCTGATAGTTACTTGACGTAAGGTTTATGTTGTTAATAGTCTAGCTATTCATGGTATGCACGTTATAAGATATTTGTCAATTATTTCCCTGTGTTCGTTGAAGTTCATGCTTTCAATTGAGCCCACACCCCACTTTTGTTTGAAGAAAGCTCAAAACACTTGAATGGTAGCTGGGCCTACATACTGGGCGAGAACCCTAAAGAAAATGGTGTAGGGTCTAGTTGGGAACCTACACTGGGGAGATCCCCTTTGCTGTTGGCAGAGAATTATAGCTCGTCAACAGTACCCTACCTATAACAAGGAGCTCTATGCCCTAGTGCAAGATGTGAAGATGTGGAGGCACTATCTGATAGGAAAGCAGGCAATAATCCACATAGATCATTGGTCACTATAGTACTTATAGGCCCAGAGCAGGCTACAATATACGAAGTATTACAAATGGATGGGGTTCCTACAAATTTTCATTTAGTGATGGAGTACAAGAAGGGAAACACAAACAAGTTGGATGCCATGCTTTAAAGGCCACCCACATCAAAGAGAATAGCTTTGGGAACTCTGATGCACATGGAACCATTCACCCATGTTGTATAAAAAGAGGCATATTTAGAGGATGAGGACTTCAGGGAGGTATTTTAGTAGTTGCAGAGTCAGAGTGGTGTGCATGATGGCAACAACACTATCGAATTCCATATCTACGATGGGTTACTCTATAGGTTGGATAAGCTATGTGTTCCTAATGGTGAGTGATTGCAACTAATGAGAGAGGCTCACACCTCCAAGGTTGCAGGGCACTTTGGCATAGGGAAGATCATGGTCAATTTGCAGAGATATGTGTATTGGCCCAATATGCAAGAAAAAGCAGATAGGTTCATAAGAGGATGCATGCGTTATTATATCATTGAGCCTAGCAGTAAGAAACAAGGTTGATATCATCCCTTACATGTACCCACTCATCCTTGGGAAATCATTTTTATGGAATTTTTGGGAGATTTACCAACAACCAAGAAGGGACATGACTACATATTCATGGTAGTTGACATATTCAACAAGATGTATGTTCTGGTGCCATGTAATAAGACCATAAATGGGTAAGAAGCAATAAACTTGTGTTTTGGATAGGTTTGGGTGCACTTTGGGATACCAAGGAGAATCTTTTCAGATAGGGAGACAATATTTCTCAATGCATTCTACACTACATTGTGGGAGAACATGGACACCAAGTTAAAGAGATATACAACATTCCATCCACAAATAGATGGGTAGATAAACATAATCAACAAGACCTTGGTGCAACTTTTAAGGGGATAGAACCAGAATCATCTTGTAATAGCCTTGGTGAAAATTGCATGTAATAAATGTTAATAAAGGCAAAATAATAACCATGGTTGATGGGACACTTATTCCAAGTTGAATGTTGGGGAAAAAAATAGTGATGGGGATCACTTGTGGTTGATAAATGGATAAGTAAATTGGAAAAGGCAATGGCTAAGACTTTGGAAAGGAAAAATCACGCTTTTGACACATTTATTTATGAAAATAATGGAAATTAGGAGAAAATGGAGGTGAAAGGTCATAGGTTGCATGCGAGGAGCAAATTGAAGTAAAATAATGGAAAATGAAGAAAGTAGAGGCCTAATTGATAAAAAGGATTATGAAGATCAGTTTGTAGCCTATTTTTTAGTTCAATTTTGGAGCTCTCTCATTATTCTTTCTCTCTCTCACTCTTAGACATTTATAGTTTTCTTGGAGCCCTCTTGGAGGGTGTGGCATACTTGGAGTTTTGGAAGAAGAAGGAACATGAAGAGTAGGAAAGTGCAAGAGGACATCGGGATCAACAACTATAGTGGGATTTTCTTGCAAGTACCTAGTTGCATGTATGTTTTCGTCACTAATTTTGGCATGCATGACATATGCATGTGGTTTATCGGTCATGATCTATAATTAGCATGGAGGATTTCCTGTATTGACAATGGATTTTCCTAGCCTTGACATTTCCTGGATAGCCATGGTATTGTGGGTTTATTTCTTTATTTTTCTGGTTGGTTCCACTGTTTCCTTAGCTTGGGTTGGATTACAAGTTCCTGGAAGCCCTGGTTGGACAAACGCTTTGGAAGCCATCTAACAACTTTGGTTGAGTTACTAGTCCTGGAATTTTTGGTTGGAAAAACGCTCTGGAAGCCCTAGGTGCGTTGAGTTACTAGTCCTGGAAGATCTGGTTGGAAAAACGCTTTTGAAGCCTGGAATAAGATATGGGTTGTGTTGTATCTTTGAGATAATAATGGTCAACTATTATGCTAGAGCATCTAAGATAATTGTTTTGGGGGGTTTTGTTTTAATGTGGAGGACCAATGGATGAAACAAATGTAGAACTAATATGCCTAACCTTTTGAATAATATTAATATCTCAGCAGAGGGCTGCTATAAATATTTACACAATGATATAGCTTGTATGATGGTGAGAAGAAACCGAAAAAAAATATGATTATCACAGTTTTCAAATTGAAAAATTAAATAAGCACAAGTATGAAAACCTTTAAACTATGTTTAAAGGTTTAAGAAAATATGCTTAAGCTTACAAAAGATGTTGATGATTTATTAATTAAACAAACAATCCATTAATTCATTCTCTTTATAGATTATCACTTCAGAAGTTTACAGAAATAGATCGAAATTCAATTATTCCTACCTAATTATCTCGTAAGACATAAGCATATGAAGAAAAACATAATGAGCAACACTGGAAAAACTTACAGGAAACACAAACTGTATAAAACAGAATTCAAAATCCTTTTCTTTGCATTAATGATCTAGAAAAATTAAGTACATCAAATGTCTAGAAATTCTTCTTCAAGGGTGCAATGCTTAATAACTCGTGAAGAGCGTTATTTATACAAAAGTAGGATGAGAAAATATCCTAAACTGATTTAAAAAAATAGATTATTAAAAAATCAAAATAAAAACTTCTTGTTGATCTGGCACTATTTTGGTGCTGGGGTGTTGATGACTATTGTTGAAAAAGTTGAAATGGCTGAAGCTGGCTGACTGTCCCTTCAAAAGATGAATTCTATTTTATTATTCCTTAATCAAGTAAATCCGTCAATTCTTCCCAGTGTTTCTTATCTGGGATAGAAATCTTGGTTACCCTCCTGTAGATTTCATCCATCTCTGTATATTTAGTAAAAGTAGGTTTTACCAAAAATATATGTTTAATTTCATTTATGAGTGCTGGTGTTGCTGACCCTCTGATATTTGGAACTGAAGCTGCATGGTTGCCCACCTCTGTTAGCTTCTTCACATAATCCTCGATTGGCATTAATTTATCATGAATAACCATCATAGAAGGTAAGCCCTTGCTGACCAAGGGTTCTATCCTGTTGAAAAACCTCTGAACTATTGAGTTGACATTACTGCACTTTTCTTGTAGCTGGAGGGTGAGATTTTTCTTGGTGATAATCTTCTTTACCTCTAATATCGTTGCAGTTCTATCACTTATTCTTAATTCCTCAAGCTCATAGTCATCCTTGGAATTTAGGAATTTGATTATATCAGAGGCAGTCTCTGGCATATCCTCCAACTGCTTAGTTATGGTTTCCACTGCTTCCTGGGTCCTTTCTAAGAGATATTTATGATTAAATACTATCTTGATGCAGGGCCAAATCTCCTTGATTGCTTCTGTGATTTCTTCCCACATAATTTCTTTTGCTAAACCCAATTTATTTCCTAAGAAGGACTCTTTGAGTTCTCTCTGTAATACTTCCACCTAGCCTTTGAGTCTGTTTGTTTTAGTTACATGTGAACTGTCTGCTAAGGACTTCAGAAGCTGTAATTGTTTGAGTTCATCCTTTAGTTTATTAATTTCTCCTGTCTGGATAGACAAGTTCTGAACAACTTCAGTAAGTTGTTCAGCTCCTTCTGCTGTACCTGTTGTTGATGTAGAAGCTCTTGTGATAGGAATTGCTGCAAGAAAGACTGCATCTATTAAAGTTTGAGTCTTCTTGACAGCTTCATCCTTTTCCTTGACCAATTTCTCCATATGCTCCTCCAGTTGCTTGATTTGCAAATTTTGCTCTATGATGAGCTTCATCATATCAGAATTTTGAGTTTCTGTCTCTTTGATTTCTTTGGCCATTGGATCCTTAGAGGCTGGCAATTTCAACTGTTTCTTTAATGCTGCAACTTCAGTGTTCTTTTTCTTAATGAGCTCGTCTGCAGCGTTTATGTTTGAGGGATCATATCTTATCTTTAGCATTATATTTTCCAAGTATTGAATCTTGGTATCCTTGGCTAATGAGGATACCTTCTCCAACTTTAGCCGTGACTGTGTGTTGGCCAATGTAACCTGCATTTTTGACAAACTCATAGCAGTGTTTGTCAAGTTTGAAGCAATCATCTGCCAAGTTTGTCTGTGCATCTCAATTTGGTCAATTGGATGCACATCCTTCACATTGAACTCAAAAGAAGTGTGTTTTTGATATTGTGCAATAGTCCTAGGCTGAGGAACTTGGGCCTGCAAGAAATCCATCTGCATCTTTCCCTTCTCAGAATTGAAGACTAAAAGAAGCCTAACTTGAGAGCTGGAAGAATGCTTCCAGAACTGGGTGTAGGTATTCAATTTCAATTCTTCATTCTTTCTTTTGATTTCATTGAAGACATGGAAAATGTCTTCCTCCTTATTCTCTGGAATGTATCTATTAATTTGAACTATTTGTTGTTCATGAGAAGTAGTGGAATGAGTTGGAGATTATGTAAACTATCCACTAGACTGTGCATCAACAGTCACAGAGATCCTTGGTCTCTTTTTCCTATGAAAAACCTTAAAGCCCTGGCTTGTTGCCTCTGTTGCAGGTGAGGATTGTTCTTCCCTCCCTCTCTTGGCTGTCTTTTCCTGTGCAAGTGGAGTTTGCACATTCGATGCAGAAACTGCCTGCTCCTCGGCCTCTTGGAGGGTGTTCTCTATCCATTCCAACCAATTTTTATATTGTTCTATCTCAGGCCTGGTTGTATGATGATATGGTGTAAATTTATTCTCCACCCTGAGTTTGGAGATGATTCCCAATGGGTCATATGACCAAGTAAAATTGAGAGAAAACTTTAGCTTTGAGCTTGAATTGTGACTTCTTCTTGGCAGCCACAAAGTGTACTTCATTTGCATTTAACTTTTGCCTTAAGTACTCCAGTGAAAATATTCAAATAGGGAGCTACTTTGGCAGTTTGTAGGGTGGAAGCTCACAACCATAAACCCTGATTTCTATGTAGTTTTGGTAACAATACCAATCCCCTGTTGTAGCTTGATCTATGAACTGTAATTCTTTGACAATCTCCTCATTGATCCTTGGTACTAGAGTGTTGTTCATAAGGCTAATAGCAGGATGAATAAACAGTTCTATGAACTACTTGTATGTGAACTCTTCTTTCTCCTTCATCCCCATTGAGGTCCAGAATATCAATGATTGTTGTTTTCATTCTTCATTAAGCTTCTATAAAGAAAATGGGAATTTGTCTCCCTGAAAATATACAAAAAGATAAACAAGTACTGAAGCATACTTGAATACTTCTTCAGTATTAAATTTGACAAATTTTTCATGTATGGCTTCAGCTATGAAATGACTGAAATCATAAATAACAGTAGGCTTAGAATCAACAGAAAACATGGATAAGAAACCAAGGATGGCTTCATTGACAAGCTGATCAGAGTTATAACCAAGCAAATAGGAGAGGATAATGGTAATATGCTTTGTTCTATCAGGAAACATGGATGCATCATAAGGAGGATTTCTTTTTGGTAGAGGACTACCAATTGCTAAAAACAGTTCCAGGGTCTGGGATCTTTTGGTAAAGTCTAGTTTCTGATAAGCTTCCATCAGGTTTTCATGGGAAAAAGGATGGGTTGGTGTAGTGGCAGGGGCCTGCAACATTTTCTCAATGGAATCAGAATTAATGGGACAGAGGATTTCTCCTGTGGGTGAGATAATTGCTCTCTGGCTGGGATCATAAGACTCATGGCATTTTCTTACAAATTTTGGTGCTCTATGTATTTGTGGAAAAATGTAATGAGGTAATTGAGATTCCCAGAGCCCAATTTCATCAGTTTGGTCTATTAGCTGATCTTCCCACCAGCAATAGATTTCAAATAAATCAAATTGAGAAGAATTCTCAATGATTTTACATTCTTTGTTGACCAATGGGACTTGATGGAAGTCAAATTGTGGGTGAATTAAAGGATTTGGGACCTCTGCAATTGCTTTTCCCTTGGGAGGCATTTTGTCAAACAAACTTCAAACTGTAAATGGAAAGAATGGTGTGAAAAGAATTACCACAGTGAAAACAAATAACTGACAAGTGAACCTGGATGATGTGTTGCGAACATGACAAATGGTTGCTTTGATGTCGGACAATGGCTGAGCTGTTGAGTAGGTAAGCTTGAAAGATTAATCTGGTCACAGAGGTTGACTATGTAACCTTTCTAATGAATAATAAAATGTTTATGAACAAAAATGTGGAGCGGGGGTGGCGCTGAACATTTGATTTTTCATTAATTACCCAACGGATTAATTAATGGATGTATGAGTTATAAATGCGTGGGAGCGGCAATGAATGGGCAACAGATAGGCGACAGTTGATTGGACGAGAGATGTGAGATGGAATGTGATGTGGAGTGTGACATGGGGCTTTACGTGGGTGGCGGTAAACAATTATGTGACATACCACGTTCAGGGGTAAGATGAAGCAGTAAGTGGTTTCGGGATTTTAAGTCCTAAAACACTAAAAGGTGCAAAAAGATGTTTTGGTGGGAGGTATTGAAAATTGTCGATTCCCCCCGATAAACTTCAGACAGTGAATGAGGGCTGAGGAGGGTCACAGGCCATCGGTTTGTGGAAGAGTATGCGGGATGAGAGGTGAGATGGGGGGTTTTTAACATGCGAGCGGGAATGATGGTGGGGTCACAATATTGTAGGCGGATGTGACGGCTGTGGGTCCGGGCTTTTAATAAATGGACGATGATATATATATGAAATAATTTTGGCTTATGAAAACTTTGGTTATTTGAAGTCCGTCACCAAAATGCTTTTCCCAATGTTTTGAACTTTAGAAAATAATCACCTAATATTCCAAATTTTCACATTTCTACCTACCCTTTTACCCTAACATTTTCACTTATCCTTTCAGAGTGCATTTGAGCTAGCAACCCAATATTTCTTTTTATAAACAATCTACTTCTATACCTTATTTCTCCATTGGCTCAGATTAAACTGTTGAGCCAATTTTATTTTCTACCTATGACAATCAATTTAAAACAAATCCAATTATGATTAAACAATATAATTGGATTAAATAAACTAGTGTGGAATTTAAACAAAGTGCACACAACTATTATTTTCAAACTGAATTAAAGTAAAAGTAGTGGCATTTAGATTTGCAACAATTTAAGAGTTTATTTTCTCTTCTTTTTTCTCTCTAATCCTAACATTTTATTTTTGCCTTCATTTTTTAGGGCATCTATCCTAACATTTTCTTTGATATGGACATATAAATGAAAATACTTCCTAACATTTTTTATTCAATATTCTTTTTGTCCATATCCTAGCTTAACATTTTCTAAAATATATTTTCATTTCATTTTTCCTTTTTTTTTTGTCTAATTGTTTCTAACTTACCAAAACCAAAAAATGCTACAACATTGGCTCCATTTGGGGACTACTTTCTCTTGTAGAATGCAGAGAACCTGCAGATCCATGTGCCTTCTCCTCGGGCTATGGAGTCTTTTGCTGTAAAAAATCACACTGACAGCTTGAAAAGTAAAAGAAACCGGAGTTTTTACAATGGTAGTAATGAAACCTATTCCAACTTAGTATTGAATGTAATGTTTGAGAAACCTTCCATTTACGAGATAAGTGGAATATAGTCCCTCAAGATTTTGTAGCACAAAAGTATTGTTTCCCTTTACTTCAGCAATTGCTAAAGGACCAAACCATAGGTTTTCAAACTTGCCATGCTTTCCCTTTTCTTCTCTCCTGTAATCCCATCTTAGAACTAGATCACCTTCCTTAAAGTCCCTTTCCCTGGCTTTTTTTTCAAATAGGTTCTTCATCTTATTCTGATATTTCTTCAATTTGTATTGAACTTCATCTCTGTTTTCATTCAGTTCAATAATATGATTTATTCTTCTTGAAAAATCATCAGGCTCATCTGTTGAATGCTGCAGTAATTTTAACACCGGGAAAGCCAAATTGGTAGGGAAAATTGCATCCTTCCCATAGACTAACTGAAAAGGAGATTTTCCAGTAGATCTTTTTGGAGTAATTCTGTTTGCCCATACTGCATAAATTAAATGAGAATCCCAGCTCTTTTTATGATCTGCTAGAGTCTTTTTTATTACCTTTACCAGACTTTTATTTGAGGATTCTGCAAGGCCATTACCTTGAGGGTAATATGGAGTTGAATGATGTAACAGAATCTGATATTTCTGGCAAAAATCAATCATTTTAACACTAGAAAATGCTATTGCATTATCTGTGACAATTTGAGTTGGGAAACCAAACCTAGATAAGATATTTTCTTCAATGAATTTGATTACTACTGAATCAGTAGCATTTCTTACTGGAATTGCTTCCACCCATTTAGTGAAGTAGTCTATTGCTGTGAGGATCCATCTATGCTGATTACTTGAAGTGGGATGGATCTCTCCAATAAAATCTAATCCCCATTGAAGAAAAGGTGTTGAGACTATTGATGGAACCAGTGGAAGAGCTACTAGTTTTTTCTTACCAGCAAACATCTGACAAGGAACACAACCTCTGACCTTTGCCCCTACTTGTAAGAACAATGTTGGCCAATAAAATCCTCCTCTTAAAATCTTATATGTTGTTGCTCTCCAAGCATAATGTACTCCACAAAATCCTGTATGAAACTGATTAATGATTCCTTCAGTCTCTGATTTTCTTAAACATAATAACAAAATATTCAGTGGATCTTTCCAATACAAATTTGCATTTATGATGAAGTACTTGTCTACTTTTAATTTAAGAGTTTTACACTGGGCTTTGGAGAAGGATGTTGGACATTCAAAATGTATCAAGAAATTTACAATGTCTTGATACCTATTTGATAACAAAAATTTGTCATCAATGTGTAAAGGGATAATATGATCTGAAGGTAAAGGTTCTTGTGGGTTCTTTTCTTCAGGTTGAAGAGAAGGTTCTTGTGTATTCTCCCCTTTTGCAAAGACAAAAGGTTCTTGTGTATTATTCCCTTGTATTTCTAAAATAGAATTGATTCCGAGCACTTTACACTTGGATTCAGCTAGAAGCTTAGCTAATCCTTGACCTTTTACTAGCTTTGTAGTTTTGATAGTTAGCTCACTCCAGTATTTGAGTGATCCATCTACCTCTCTTCCCATTAGTGTCTGGTTGGGTTAAAACGATTTTCACAGCACTGTTAGGAACATAAGAAGTAATAGGTGAATGTAGGACATACATTCTAAATGATTTCAGGGCTTAAATGAGGGAATAGGCTTGCTTCTTGATTATGTCATACTTAAGCTTGACATCTCTCATAACCTTACTGAAAAAGGCTATGGGTTGGTCATGGGAATCTTCATTCTTTTGCAATAGAACAACAACAAGGGTTGTTTCTGAAGCAAAAGAAAAGATACTGAATGGTTTAGCATAATTAGGGCTGGCCAAGGTGGGAGCTTCAAAGATAGATTTCTTGAACTGATCAAATGCATGCTTGGAAGAGGCAGTCCATTTAACTTCATGATCATTTCAGAGCATGTCAGTTATATCCTTTACAATATCTGCATAATTTGGGATGAATCTCCTTAAAAAATTAATCTTGCCTAGAAAGGCTTGAATCTCTTTCTTGTTTCTAGGTAAGGTTAATGTTTCAATGGTAGACACATGCTTGGGATCAATCACCACTCCTTCCTTTCAAATTATATGGCCCAACAGTTTTCCTTCTTTGATAGAAAACAAATACTTTTTAGGATTCAATGATATCCTGAATTTTCTACGCCTGTAAAAAACCTTCATCAAATGCTTTAGATGTTTCTGATCAGATTTAGAAAAAACAGTAATGTCATCAAGATAAATAACCAAAAATTTATTTACCTGACCCAAAAAAGCTACATCCATAGCTCTCTGAAATGTTTCTCCAGCATTGGATAAGACAAATGGCATTCTAGCATACATGAATGTACCAGAGGGTGTAGTAAAGGTTGTCTTCTCTCTGTCTGCTAGATCAACATTTACCTGATTATAACTTGAAAAGCCATCAAGAATTGAAAGTCTTTGTGATCCTAAAACCATTTGAAGTAACTGATCCATTTTGGGCAAAGGATAATTATCTTTTAGTGATGCTTTGTTCAAATTTCTAAAGTCCACAACACAAAGTTTGATTTCTCCATTCTTCTTCCTAACAGGAACTACATTTGCAACCCAATTAGAATATCTAAGAGGGAGAATGATCTGGGCATCTAGCATTTTCTTAATTTCCTTTTCTACAGTTGGTAGAAGAGTTGGATTAATCATCCTAAGTTTTTGTTGATAAGGTATTGCTTCTGGCTTCAAAGGAATCTTATGCTTTATTAATGAAGTCTCATATGTTTTTAGATCAGCATCGGTCCATGCAAAAACATCCTTATAGTTTTGAAGTAACTTAAGATATTGAGCTTTGATCTTAGAATCTAGAGATGCATAGTTTTTTATGTTTTTAACATCATCTTTTGTCCAATATTCTATGTCACCTTCTGAAGAAATGAACTTAAGGTTTCGAAGGACATCATTTTGATCAAACAATTTTTCTAAAGGAATTAAGCCTTTGGGAATAAAATTGTTAGACAATTGTTTAATATCATGATCAACAATTTTTGAACTGAAATCTGAAGTATCATTTCCACTTGTATTTTCATTTATTTTGGTTCTATATTCATCAATTTGTAGAACAGAAAATGATCTACAACCTACAGAAAAGATTTCAAATGTTCATCATCTTTAAATATCTGCCAATGTTTTAGATTGTCTGGGATGGATGGCCTATATTTGACTTGTATTTGATAGAGTACATCAATCTGATCAGGAATTTTAAATGAACCTGCAGAAACAACTAAGGCATATGCATGAATATTATGATCTCTTGGAATATAAGTCAAATTAAAAGCATCAAAGAAATTCTCAACTGAATCCCAAACTTCATTTCGGTAAGACCTGAGTCTAGGATGTTTAGTTTGACATATGTTTCTTACTTACTTGACAATAAGTTTTGAATCGGTAAGAACACTTAAGTTTTGAACCTTTAAGCTTGTGGCCAATTGTAGTCCTAATAGGAAAGTTTCATATTCAGCCACATTATTTGTAACTTCGAATTTGAGTTTGCATGATTGGGTAATATTTTCTTTTTCTGGTGAAATTAAAACTACCCCAGCTCCTGCTCCATCTTTTGTACAAGATCCATCAAAGAATAGTTTCCATATATCGGTTTGATTTGGTATAGGAATTTCAATTACATCTTCAATTCTAACTTGAGTTTCATGTACTTGGTTTTAAGAGAGTTGAAAGCAACCAAAATCTTGATCAATTGCATAAATGGGATGGTTCCTTGGTTGGTCTGTCTTGCAAATAGTGTGCACAAATCTTACCTCTCTACATAATCTTAGTTGTTCTCCCCCATAAATTGGAATAGTAGCATAAGACATATCCATATGAAGAGTTCCCCCTAATTTGGCACAACAAGACCTAGAAAGGAGCATTCCAAATTTGGGAGGGATATATGTGACGACTGTATCAAGTACTACACTTTTCACTAGAATTTGGGCAAGGGTGACTGCTAAATCCTTAATCAATCCTAAGCAAGGCACCCTTTTGGAATCAAAGGTGTACAAGTCATGATAGGATCTAGTTATTTCAGGTTTCAAATGGTCCATGATAGTTTTTGGCATGAGGTTATGTGATGCTCCAGAATCAAGCATACAATTATATAACATGGGATCATTTGTCTTAAGAGTTACATAGAAAAGAGGCACTATTTCATCTATCATATCTGAGCTAGGGCCAAAGACAACTGTTGGTTTTTCATCTTGCAGACTACTGATATCACTTTCAACATCAACTGAGGTGTTTTGTATCCATTTGGAGACTTTATTTTTATACCCAGGGTTTTTAGAAAGTTCTGAAAGTGGAATTGGGATTTTAACTCTTTCTAACTCTTTTTCAACATTAAATGTAGTCAAAGCGTTTTTATCATTTTGTGCAGTATCAATTGACTGATTTAATTTTCGAATAACAGTTGTTTAAGTTTCAGCAGTTTTGGCATGAGGTTCAATTACTGGAGTTTCCTTAGGAGGTTTTCTAGGGCTAGGTCTAGGTCTAAGATCATATCTCTTCTTGAACTCTGCAATTAAAAAATCATAGAAGGCATGGTATTTAGAAACCTGTGAAGATTCTTAATCTTCTTGAACCTGATTTTGTTGTGAGAGAGGAATAAAAATTGTTTGATTAGAAGAAGTATCCATACTATTGATATCTTCAGTAATTGTCATAGTATTATCATTAGGTTGTTGGTCATCTATCAATAAAGGAGTGGGAACTTGCTGATCATTACTAGGCCTCTGAAGAATTTGTAATGGTGGATTTCTTTTATACTGACCTTGATTTTGATTTTGGGGTCTAACAATTGTTTGTTGAATTGTCCTAGGTTGAGTCTTAATCTTGGAAATTATATTACATAGATTTCTAAGAAGAGAAGTTATTTCATCTATTTTAGAATCTTCCGTTTTAGTCTTAGAGGAACTAGAGGCCTCTTGAATCGATTTGAGTTTTATTTGAGCCTGTTCCTCTTTATCTTTAAAATAATTTGAGGTAGCCCTATTTGCTTCTACCTCTATAGCATTTGTTAGCATATCTTCAAGAGTTCTTGAAGTTCTCTCTCTTAGCATTACAACAAAATCATTTTCAAAGGCTTTAGAAAACCTAGACTTAGCTGCTGCTACATGGGGTATAGAATTAGGGGGAATTTTATGATAACGTTTATTGAATCTTTTGATAAAATCTGATACAGGCTCACCAAAATTTCTTTTAAGTTCATCAAACTTAGTCAGAAAGTAAAGAGGATCTTTCTTCACACCCCATTGATTTTTAAATATGTTTATAAGTTCTTCCCAATTTCCAATGGAATTTATAGGTAACTGCCTAAACCAAATTATCACATTTCCTTCAAGTGACTGTACAAACAATCTCATGTAAACATTTTCCTGTTTGATATTCATGTTGTCTGCAAAGTCTAGGAAATCTTGAAGATGGTCCTCAGCTAAGGGACCAATTTCTCCATTATACCTAGGAAGGTATTTCAAGTATCTAGTTGGAAATGCATCGAGGTTAGGAGGTAAGACTAAAGATGCATATCTAGCCTATACAATAGGTCGGAAAGCCATAGTGAGAGGTGGTGTATGAGATGTTTGTGTGGATGAAGAAGCTAAAGAAGATGAAGAAGAAGTAGAAGAAGGTGATTGAGGGGGTGAAGAACTAATTGGAGGTGAAGGAGGAGGAGGGGATTGTTACACTAAAAAATGTCACCATGGCTATTTACAGTTAGTATGGCTCTATCAACAGTCATGCTATCCTCTTAGGCAAGTCTTATGCCTCTGCTCTCCATGTCAAACTCCAAAAAGAGAGAAAGTCTTTATAAATATATTTATCTCTGGGTATGCAGGTTCTCTCAACCTTACCTGCGGGTACGCACCCAATGTTCACAAAAGCTGCGTCCTTGGACGCTCTGTATGTAAAGGGGCAGGTGCGTCCCCCTGTAAAGGTCAAAATGCACAAGTTTCATCTTTAAAAAGTTACTTGTGGTCATTTCTAGAGCATTCTAGAAGGTTGTTCGACGTGTATTGAGCGCCTCCAGATGGTTCATGTACCCCTACCAAAGAGGAACTTATCCCATCAATAAGGGAGCTATCCCATCCAAAGAGGGGATTATCCCATTAATGGTGGACCTGATTAACTTCCTCTTGAGCACTATAAATACAGGCATTGGGCCAGAAGGAGGGGAGGTTGGAAGCTAAACATTTCTAAGGGTAGATGCTGCAGGAATTAGGACTCCCATTTAGAAGCTTGTGAGGAGAGATTGCCATCTTTGCTTGTTCTATTTGGAAGTGGGTGAGCTTTGTCAAAGTAAAGGAGAACTCTTGATGGACCCTGGGAGGGACTTGCACAACACCAAGGCTCAGGTTGTATTTGTTCCTTTTGTTACCTATTAATGCAAATGAGTCCATTCTTCTCAATAACTTGTTATTTATGAGTTGTTTCATGTACTCCTTGGTCTATGTGTTAAATATGTTTTATTCTATGAGATTATCAAGTGCTATTTAATCGTTTGATCGTTAGTGGATGCAGGTTTCAAAGTGAAGGAGGAGCTCATCCGGATCAGCGGAGCTGGACTGCTACAACAGCGTTGGACTACAGGTAGGATCTAAACACTTGATTTCTTATATAGTAAATGCATGTTTAGAGAAGGATTGTTCTTGTTTGTCTTGTTTGTCACTAGAGAGTCTTAGGCTCCTAGGGAGGTTGGTTGTGTCCACACAATCGACTCTTTCCGCCTGACAGGGATCTCCTGAATGATTTTAAATGAGTCTTAAGAACTAACTTTTGGACTTGTGGATGAATCACCTCTTTTGTTTCAAAGAGAGGATTTGAATATTCAGAGAAGATGTCTTCAGGTTGTTCAGAAGTAGAAGCTTTAGGTCGTTCAAAAGTGGAAGGAAATGAATAAGTGGTAGGGGATATGAAATCTGTGGGTTTATATTCTGGTAAATTAACACCCAAATCAGACTCAGTTTTAGGGGATCCTGGTGGTAGTGAGGGTTCTGGATGAGATTCAAATGAATGAATAAGGAAAACTGATTTAAAATCAACTTCCCTATCTAAAAGTTCAGCAACCCTAGGTGATAAGTGGGAGTAATCTGGATTGGATGGAATATTACTATAAGGATCAAATGACACTAAATCTTCAGACTGTAAGACTGAAGAGGAAGAAAAATATGGTTAATGTCCCCTTTGAGAACTGGATTTTCTCAGAATTTTTTCAAGATCCGACAGAGGATTAACTAAGTTAGCCTTTGAACGAGATCTAGTGTGTTTAAAAGGTGCCAGTTTGGGAGAGTGGAGTCGCCAAGTGAAGGATTTTAACCTTTCTAGACCTTTAATCACCTTAAAGGAATAGAATGAATATTGTTGTTCTAGGAAAACTTAATGAAATTTGAATCCCCGGCAACGGCGCCAATTTGATGTTGTATCTCTAAGATAATAATGGTTAGCTATTATGCTAAAGCATCTAAGATAATTGTTTTGGGGGGTTTTGTTTTAATCTGGAGGACCAATGAATGAAATATATGTAGAACTGATATGCCTAACCTTTTGAATAATATTAATATCTCAGCAGAGGGATACTATAAATATTTACACAGTGATATAGCTTATATGATGGTGAGAAGAAACAGAAAAACAATATGATTATCACAGTTTTCAAATTGAAACATTAAATAAGCACAAGTATGAAAACATTTAAACTATGTTTAAAGGTTTAAGAAAATATGCTTAAGCTGACAAAAGATTTTGATGATTTATTAATTAAACAAACAATCCACTAATTCATTCTCTTTATAGATTATCACTTCAGAAGTTTAGAGGAATAGATTGAAATTCAATTATTCCTACCTAATTATCTCTGTAAGACATAAGCATATGAAGAAAAACATAATGAGAAAACACTGGAAAAAACTTACAGGAAACACAAACCGTATAAAACATAATTCAAAATCCTTTGCTTTGCATTAATGATCCATAAAAATTAAGTACATCAAAGGTCTAGAAATTCTTCTTCAAGGGTGCAACGCTTAATAACTCGTGAAGAGAGTTATTTATATAACAATAGAACGAGAAAATATCCTAAACTTCTTTTACAAAAATAGATTATTACAAAATCAAAATAAAAACTTCTTGTTGATCTGGCACTATTTTGGTGTTGGGATGTTGATGACTATTGTTGAAAAAGTTGAAATGGTTGAAGCTAGTTGATTATCCCTTCAAAAGCTTAATGTTGTTCAATTTTTCCTTAATCAAGTATATCTATCAATTCTTCCCAGCGTTTCTTATCTGGGATAGAAATCTTGGCTACCCTCCTGTAGATTTCATCCATCTCTGTATATTTAGTAAAAGTAGGCTTTACGAAAAATATATGTTTAATTTCATCTAGGATGAAAAAAGTATCCTGAGTGCATTTGCTATGAGTGCTGGTGTTGTTGACCCTCTGATATTTGAAACCGAACCTGCATGGGTGCCCACCGCTGTTAACTTCTTAACATAATCCTTGATTGGCATTAATTTATCATTAATAACCATCATAGAAGGTAATACCTTGCTGACCAAGGGTTCTATCCTGTTGAAAAAGCTCTGAACTATTGAGTTGACATTACTGCACTTTTCTTGTAGCTAGAGGGTGAGATTTTTCTTGGTGATAATCTTCTTTACCTCTAATATCGTTGTAGTTCTGTCACTTATTCTTAATTCCTCAAGCTCATAGTCATCTTTGGAATTTAGGAATTTGATTATATCAAAGGCAGTCTCTGGCATATCCTCTAGCTACTTAGTTATGGTTTCCATTGCTTCCTGGGTCCTTTCTAAGAGATCTTTCTTATTAAATACAATCTTGATGCAGGGCCAAATCTCCTTGATTGCTTTTGTGATTTCTTCCCACAGAATTTCTTTTTCTTAACCCAATTTATTTTTAAGATGGAATCTTTGAGTTCTCTTTGTAATACTTCCACGTGGCCTTTGAGTATGTTTGTTTAAGTTACATGTGAACTATTTGCTAAGGACTTTAGAATCTGTAATTGTTTGAGTTCATCCTTTAGTTTATTAATTTCTCTTGTCTGGATAGACAAGTTCTGAAAAACTTCAGTAAGTTGTTCAACGCCTTTTGTTGTACCTGTTGTTGACGTAGAAGCCCTTGTGACAGGGACTGTTGCAAGATAGACTACATCTATTGAAGTTTGAGTCTTCTTGACAGCTTCCTCCTTTTCCTTGACCAATTTCTCCAGCTGATCCTCCGTTTGTGTAACTTGCAAATTCTGCTCTATGATGAGCTTCATCATATCAAAGTTTTGAGTCTCCGTCTCTTTGATTTATTTGGCCATTGGATCCTCAAAGGCTGGAAATTTCAACTGTTTCTTTAATGCTACAACTTTAGTGTTATTTTTCTTAATGAGCTCCTCTGTAGCATTTATGTTTGAGGGATCATATCCCATATTTAGCACTAGATTTTCCAAGGATTGAATCTTGGTATCCTTTGCTAATGAGGAGACCTTCTCCAACTTTAGCTGTGACTGAGTGTTGGCCAATGTAACCTGCATTTTTGACAAACTCATAGTAGTGTTTGTCAAGGTTGAAGCAATCATCTGCCCAGTTTGTTTGTGCATCTCAATTTGGTCAATTGGATGCACATCCTTGACATTGAACTCAAAAGAAGTGTGTTTTTGATATTGTGCAGCAATCCTAGGCTGAGGAACTTGGGCCTGCAAGAAATCCATCTGCATCTTTCCCTTCTCAGAATCGAAGACTGAAAGAAGCCTGGCTTGAGAGCTAGAAGAATGCTTCCAGAACTGGGTGTAGGTATTCAATTTCAATTCTTCATTCTTTCTTTTTATTTCACTGAAGACATGGAAAATGTATTCCTCCTTATTCTCTGGAATGTATCTATTAATTTGAACTATATGTTTTTCATGAGAAGTAGTGGAATGAGTTGGAGATTGTGTAAACTGTCCACCAGACTGTGCATCAACAGTCACAGAGATCCTTGGTCTCTTTTTCCTATGAAAAACCTTAAATCCCTGCCTTGTTTCCTCTATTGTAGGTGAGGATTGTTCTTCCCTCCCTCTCTTGTCTGTATTTTCCTGTGCAAGTGGAGTTTGCACATTCGATGCAGAAACTGCTTACTCCTCGACCTCTTGGAGGGTGTTCTTTGTCCATTCCAACCTATTTTTATACTGTTCTATCTGAGGCCTGGTTGAATGATGATATTGTGTAAATTTATTCTCCACCCTGAGTTTGGAGATGATTCCCAATGGGTCATATGACCAAGTGAAATTGAGAGCAAACTTCATCTCCTTTAACAATTTGTTTGCTTCCTCCCCTGCTGCCTGGTATTACAAATGAATGGACCAACTTGAGCTTTGAACTTGAATTGTGACTTCTTCTTGGTAGCCACAAAGTATACTTCATAGGCATTTAACTTTTTCCTTAAGTACTCTAGTGCAAAGATTCTAATAGGGAGGTACTTTGGCAGTTTGTAGGGTGGAAGCTCACAACCATAAACCCTGATTTCTGTGTAGTTTTGGTAACAATACCAATCCCCTGTTGCAGCTTGATCTATGAACTGTAATTCTTTGACAATCTCCTCACTGATCCTTGGTACTAGAGTGCTGCTCATAAGGCTGATAGCTGGATGAATAAATAGTTCTATGAACTGCTTATATGTGAACTCTTCTTTCTCCTTCATCCCCATTGAGGTCCAAAATATCACTCATTGTTGTTTTCCTTCTTCATCAAGTTTCTGTAAAGAAAATGGGAATTTTTCTCCCTGAAAATATACAAAAATGTAAACAAGTACTGAAGCATACATGAATACTTCTTCAGTATTAAGTTTGACAAATTGTTCATGTATGGTTTCAGCTATGAAATGACTGAAATCATAAATAATAGTAGGCTTAGAATCAACATAAAACATGGATAAGAAACCAAGGATGGATTCATTGACAAACTGATCAGAGTTATAACCAAGCAAATAGGATAGGATAGTGGTAATATGCTTGGTTCTATCAGGAAACATGGATGCATCATAAGGAGGATTTATTTTTGGTAGAGGACTACCAATTGCTAAAAACAGTTCCAGGGTCTAGGATCTTTTGGTAAAGTCTAGTTTTTGATAAGCTTCCATAAGGTTTTCATGGGAAAAAGGATGGGTTGGTGTAGTGGTAGGGGCCTGTAGCATTTTCTCAATGGAATCAGAATTAATGGGATAGACGATTTCTCCTGTGGGTGAGATAATTGCTCTCCGGCTAGGATCATAAGACTCATGGCATTTTCTTACAAATTATGGTGGTATGTGTATTTGTGGAAAAATGTAATGAGGTAATTGAGATTCCCATAGCCCAATTTCACCAGTCTGGTCTATTAGCTGATCTTCCCACCAGCAATAGATTTCAAATAAATCGAATTGAGAAGAAGTCTCAACGATTTTACATTCTTTTTCGACCAATGGGACATGATGGAAGTTGAACTGTGGGTGAATTAAAGGATTTGGGACCTCTGCAATTGCTTTTCCCTTTGGAGGAATTTTGTCAAACAAAATTCAAACTGTAAATGACAAGAATGGTGTGAAAAGAGTTACCACAGGGAAAATAGATAACTGACAATTGAACCTGGATAATGTGTTTGCGAATAGGATGAATGGTTGCTTTAATGCCTGACTAAAATATATCTTATGAGATAGCTTGAAGAGAAGGGTCGAATCATGAAAACAGGTATACAAAAATTCTTTTCCGCGCTAGAGCCTCTCTGCAAGAAGGGACTTTCAAACCTGTCAGTGATTAATTACAAACTTAGTACGTGTTCATATTACGATAAGCATATTATGACAAAGGAAAGAGACAGTTCAAAGGTTACAGTTAGAAGACTCAACATGACAGGAAAGGTGTTCCTGGAAGCATTATCATACGATCTCGATATTCAATATGAAATTCTGAATATGTTCATCACTCAACCAACATGAGCCAAATATATTGAAGTCAACAAAGTGTAAAAAAAGTTGATGAAGATAATATCCCTAGTGAATAGTGTTGGGATAAACTCTATGAGTTATTAGAGTAAAAGGTAGTTTCGGTGGCACAAATCAGCGTTACAGCACATGTAGAATTTGAGCGCCAAGAAACCAACTATTCCACCATCTCAGTGCCACCACTTCAGACAGTTCGATTTCCCTAATATGATTGTAATAAGTTAGCTTGGTTCAATTCTATTATTTTGTAGATACATCCTAGTCATTCTAACAAGATATGTTTTGTAAATTAGCTATAAATACTTCAAATTTTGAAGTAATAGAGGTTGGTTTTTGTACGAATAACTCTATTGTATATCTTTCTGAAGCATCATCATATTTTCTAGGTAATACATAATCTCTTTATGTTGTGGCCAGCAACAACCCCCCTTTTTATTTAGCATTAGTAATAAAACAAAATAAATGGGGACCCTTCTAAAAAATGACAATAGCACTTATATTTCCCTTTGAATAAAACATACTATCATAAACTTAGGAAAACACCCGCTAAACACAAAAAAAATTAAGTTTTATGATAAGTTCAGAATAAAATCGTTCTCTCAACAATAAAACATTGCATCACAAAGGGTAATGGAGGACATCATATAAACAAGCTTTCAAAATTGCGAAAACGTGATGCGAGATCGCGTGCCTTAAAGACTCATCGCACATCGCGGATTTCATATGCTGCATGTATCACCTAAATGAAATATCCCGATCCAGCGATATGTGATAGGGCATCTCGCAGACGCATAAGGTGATAAATGATTGTTAATGAAATGGATTAGCGATATTGCGATATGCAATATTGCAAAGGAAATAACAAAATCGCTTTATCACAGGGCCGATTGTTCAATAAACTAATTCTCGTAATCCGATACCAAGTTATGGGCATTAGTGACAATTTAGTGGCTAGTTGATGGTCATTTATGAGATAATATTTAGATCTGATCGAAAGGTTGTTTCACATAGGGTGATATATCTAATATGATTTTAGAATTAAAGAGCTTTTCTGTCACCTTATCTCTTACCATTATTCTTTCCTTAATTATAAATTTGCAGAAGCGACAAGCAAAATAATATACGTAGCAGTTTTCAGAGCATAATGGGAAAGAAGGGAAAAGCTCTGGTTGCTGAGGACAAAGAGATGACGCCCTTATAGACAGACACCAGCTGTAACAAAGATGTTGGCATAACCACTTGGGAAGGAATGTATAATCTGCTCAAAGAAGAAAATCCCAGAGTCATGGAAGTTAAAGCAACAACAGACTCACGCGAGTCGTTTGAGGCATCGATCACTGAAATTTCATGTTCATTCCTTCATCGAATAGTGACAAGACCTAAGATTATTCCATACACATACATGGTCAAGTGGGTACTGGACAGTGCTGATATAACAGACAGATAATTCAAGACTCAGAGCCAAGACCTCATTGGGTCATTCACTCGATAAGCTTTAAGGCTTATGTATCATCCACTAGAGCCACAGGCAACCTACAACAAATAGTTCGTGGAGAAGTTCGCCAAAGAAAACAAATATTTGGTGGAGTGCACCAAGAATTGGTCAGCAAGGGAAGAACCATTAAAAAAGGACAAACACGGTATGTACAGTACTGGTTCCCTCTCCTCCCCATATTTCTTTGCTACTGCTATGCTATGTAGACTATTTGGAAGGCCCGACATCAACAAGTTCTCATCTGAGTGGCTACCCCTATTAGATGCAACCACTAATGCCACTATCATGGATTGGGCTCGGATTTTGTCTTATAATTTAGCTTCGGCTATTTGGAACTACCGGTCCAAAAGAGCTACCACTCAGAGGATTTATCCTCCTTTCTATTTAACTGCTTATGTTACGGATGCAATTTGTTATGTTTCCAAATTTCCTTTAATGGGTTGCAAGTGGACTATGCAGAATCCCTTGCCCATTCACATTTATCATAAGGAATTGTGGGATTCCAAGTTTATCCTATATTTTTGCAAAATTTGTCATGGAGTCATGTTACCTCTGTACAAAATGTTATATAATAGGGACGCCCCAAGATTTCCCCCGAAGTAGAAGTTGACATTCTCCCTGTTGCATGATGGTTTGGGGAAGAGTTTTTCACCTATGTTAGAGTATTTGGAAGCATTGCTTCCCCTCATGTGCTACCCTTATATGTTTATGATAAGTTGTTGGCTCGAGAAATTGCTTACCAGACCTCTGGGGTGGGAGGAAATGAGCAAAGAGTTGAAAGACAAGAAGACGGCCATTTGGCCGCAATTTCCTGTGGCCTGTGGGGCCTTTTCGCTGTTTGATTTAGGTCATGCATTTAAAGAAGTAGACAATATGCTGTGTCTATGACTGTTCAAGTTTCCAGGGAGACAATTTGACCCTTTTGATGTCATTAAGAATTTTACTACTGCTGTCAAGATAAAGGTATTTTCTAAAGAAGATGATCTTTTTTATGATACCTTCCAACAAAAAAACACACTGAAAGAAGTTTTGCATATGGCTCAAATTCAGTTTCCCCCAGCAGAATTCCAAGAATTCAAATTGTACAGAGAAAGGAGACTAGCTAACATCCCCTTGGATAAGTTACGCTTGGAACCAATAAGGGAGCCAACTCCCAGTATCAGTTTAAGTGGAAGTTCAGGTACAGACAAGTCCAGGTCTAAGTCTGGGAAAGAATCACCAGAACGCTCTAAACGGTCCGAGAGTGACCATAATAAAAGTGAAGGATCAGTTAGAGATACTGCCCAATCTAAAGAGCGCCCAGAGCAACAGGTCTTGACTACACCACAGGTAAAGGTTCCCCCTCCCCTCATCCAACCACCAAAGCTAGTCAGAACTGAGCTGGATAAAGAGTGGGAAACATTCAATGAATTGATTAATACTGAAGAGCAGAACACAAAGACACCCGAGAGTACAGTGCAGACAGTGACAGATATGGTCATTGGAACAATCAGCAATGCTCCAGAAATGGAGCATATTCCCATTACCCTATCTTCTAAAATCATGCTCAAGATAGAGGAGATTCCTCCTCTAGATGTATTTTATAGCCCAAAACACAAGGCAGTGGTAAGAAGGCAAAGAAAGAAAAGGAAACTGGACAACGTGCTCTCACCTGAGGCAAAGTAGCTAGACGTCCTTCAGTGAGACCCTACCACTGACCCTATTGAAAATCTGACTAAGTTATCTCAGATCGTAGGAGCATATGCTTCTGCTACCATTGATAAAGCGTCTGAGGTACAACAATTACTTAAGGATAGAGAGGAACAAATACAAGTTTTGCAACAACAGCTACAGCAAGCCAGTGCCCACCGCGAAGCAGAGGAAAAGTTAGAAAAATTACAGCAAGATTTTCAACAGATGCAGCTGGGATACCAGAACAATTTGGCCGAAAAAGAAAATCAGTTGCAAGCTATGCTAGAAATGCATAGAGATGATCCCAAGCTTACAGAATTTGTCTCAGAATCCCTTGCCTTAAACGACCAACTCTTGCAACAGCAAGAGGCATTATGCCAAAGAATATCGCATTGGAGTTCCCATTGCGAGATGAGCGATAAAATTACCAATCAAGTCGTGGACTTGCGACATGATTATGATTTAATTGACAAAATAATTTCTGATTATTTGACTTGGCAGGAATCAGAAGAAGGAAAGAAAGCAGGTGCGCTCAGAATCAATGAAGCCCACAAAGAAATTCTATTTCATAAGTGGGACACACAAATTAGGAAGGCAGAACAGGCAGCAGAAGAAGCAGCTACAACGGAAAACAACGTCATTGACTGTGTTAATGAAAACCTACAAAGAGAAAACCTCATATTAGAGACCGCTCTGAGATTTCTCCCAAGGGCACAACAACTGTAGATAAGCTAGAGACAAAAGGCCGAGGAAAAGACCGAGTCCATCAAAAAGTTAACCAAGTTGAATTGGGATACCTACTGGCAGTACTTGGTTAAACCACACAGTCAATGCATGACCCTCAAATGCCTTACAAACTCTGCCGAGAATATAGCTCCAGCACTTGCCGATTCTGTTTTCGCAGGAACCCTAAAATCGGAGGTTAGCCAACCGATGCTCCTCAAGCTGATGTTGAACGCTTGCGATCTCAGAGAACAGATACATAGATAGTTGATTTCTAGATACAGTTTTAGTTTTATTTTTGATTTATTTTTTCCTTAGATGAGGACAGTCATTTAAACCTCCTCCTATACTTTTGTAATAAACTATTTTTAGTATTTAGGTAGTAGTATTTTAACCCCTCTCATGCATTTAGAGAGGGGTCCTGAAATTTGTCAAAAACGTTTCCTCAGAACATGCACTTCTGCACCCTTGGAGGAGGTTTTGATGAATGAATGGAATAAGATTTATTGATATCTGTTGTTTAATGTCTACTTCTGAAATGCATTTCTGTACTCTTAGTAGATATTGAATTAGGAAGAGATAAATCTATATTGCTGAAGCTCATGAGTAGGAATTGTTATCAATGGTACTTTTATCTCTTAATGATTTTTGCTTATGTGTCAAAGTAATATTTTATGCTCAGTTATTTATATATGAAGGCTTGAATGTTTGAGTTATCATTTGGCACTTTTGTACGGTGATGACTATTTTGTTTATGCTTAATGTATGAATGACTTATTATGCGATATGCTTCTCACAATTGTTTTGGCTAATTTCTTATATGAAACAATTCATTTTTAATGAATTCTTTTCTCATAGTGATTGAATGATCTTTATTACCAATTGCTGTTAGAAATCATTTTAGATCGCATAAGTGAAAAGTTAAATCTTGGGTTAGTTTTAGAATTAGATGTTTCTGTCCATTAGAATATAATTGCATGTTTTAAATTAGACTTAGATTAAAAGCATTTTATTTAGAAATCTTTAGAAAAGGAAACATCAACTCTTATCACACACACACAAATTGGGAAATTGGTCCCATTATCCCCAGTTGGACCCACCATCCCAAACAGAAAAGGAGCTGCTTTCAAGGTCCAGACTGGGTGGGTATCCCTCTTGTTGTAGACCCGATTTTCAGGGCTTCAACATATTTGTCGCTAGAAGGAGGGGCCCGAACTATGAATGGCTAGTAAATATAAATCTAAATACCATTCTGAGAGTAAATCACCCTCAACATCTCCCCCAACTTTCCATCACATTCCAAATCTTTAAATCCTAAGTGAGAAGTTGATAAAACAATAGCCACTGCCACAAACCCAAACAATTCAGAGAAATCCACCATCGAACCTCTTGAAGTTGAGTCTTTGATTCATAAACTTCAAGGATTTTGCATATCACTGCAAAAGTCTGAAATATCTCAAGGTAGTGTGACTTCACACTACAATCCTTGTCATCCTCTTACCAGATTACAGAGTGAAAATTTTTGTATCAAACCAACTGAATTACCTCTACCTAAAAGGAAAAGAGCAAGGAAGTCACCTCAAGGGTCTGATAGTGAGACTCTTTCATCATCAACATCCATTTCAACTTCTCCATTGCAAAGTCAACCATCCACCCCTCCACTTCAAATTGTTGTCCATAAGAGTACTAGAACTTCAACATCTACTTCTCATCCATCTGGGACTGTAATATCCTCATCTTCCCAACCATAAGGAACATCTTCTGCACTTTCCTCTGTTAGTAGTTCAACGATGGCTCAAAGCCCATGGAATAATCCAGGGGCAGTCTCAATGCTTGCACCCTTGAGTCAATTACTAGCCCATCCTGAAAAATGGCTACCTAAGTTTAATCCTGAAGCAGCCATGCTAGCAGAAGAACACATAAAAAACTTTATGTTATCTATAAATCTAAATGGGGTTACAAATGAAGATGTTGTTGTTAGACTTTTTCCTTATACTTTACAAGCAACAACCAGATCTTGGTATTTTTCACTACCATCAGGATCCATTACTAGTTGGGACATTTTCCAAGAACAATTCTTGACCAAGTTCGGCGATGATAGATTTACGGTGACATTGATTAACGATCTATTGAATCTTAAGACTGAGTCTAGAGAACCGATCAAAGATTTTTACTCGCGTTTCAATAAGCTTTTGAATAAAATTCCAACCGTTTCCAAGCCTAGCAAAGAAGTTCGAAGTGAATGGTACATATCCATTTTACCCTCGAATATAGCAATCTTTATTGATAGGGCTACCAAGACAACATTGGATAAAAACATGAAGGAAGTGATAGCGGTAGAAAAATGAATCTTAGCTTTAGAAAAGAAAAATGCTGTTGATGAGAGAAAATCTAAGAAGGTTACTTTCAAAGATGATCCTAAGAAAAAGCAATCAAAAGGACCATTTGATTTAGAAGGATTGCAGAAAGTCTTAAAAACCATGTCTAATGAAATGGTTGACATTAAGAGAAAAGTAGTAGAGGCTCCTATTAAAAAACCCTACAAGCCTTATAGAAAAAATCCCTCAACTGATTCGAAGCCTCCCAATGCTATAACAAATGTAGAATCAGAAGGAGAAGAAGAGGAGGTTTCTAACGAGGAACCTACTGATGAAGATGAATTTGTTGAGTCACAGGGAATGTGGGACTTCATCCTTCCAGATGAGGAGGATCAAGAGGCATCACCAGTTAGTACCAGAAGTAGAAATCAACTTGATCCTCCAAAACCTAGTTCAAAACAAAAGAGCGCCTCGACATCTAAAGATAAAGTCGCAGGTAAGAAATCATCACCTAAAGCGACTCAGACAAGCCCAGTCCAATCCGATTCACCAACTCCTTCTAAAACACTGATTGTTTCTGATGAGATGGAGTACAATATCGTTGAAGACATGAAGAAGACTAGGGCTAACATTACCTTTCATGAATTGAGAAAATTGAAACATCAACAGAAGCTACTTTTGAAAGAGTTACATGCAATACCTGTTGCACCTCTGCGTGCTGCTGTAATCTCGTAAGCTTCTCATGAGATGGGAATACCTCCAACTAATATGGAAAATAAATTTGATCCAAATGATATTTCTTTAATTGGAGGTAGGTCAAAATCCCATACTCCTCCATTCCTTCTTACTTACGAAATTTTCAATAAAAACTTGCATAATTGTTTGGTAGATTCAGGAGCTTCATCTAATATTTTGCCTAAAACAATATGCGCAAAGTTAAATGTCCAACCTCAAAAATCTGCAGTACGCATAGTTCAGCTGGACTGATCGCAGGTTGAAGTAATTGGTGAACTAAATCAATTTACCATAAGGTTGTCATCTAATCCAAAGGTATGTCAAGTCATTGGTATTCTAGTTGCAGACATTCCTGAATTTTATGGTTTAATTCTTAGTAGGGATTGGTCTAAAAAGCTTCATGGATACTTTGCAACCGACTAGTCACATATGTGGCTCCCTTATAATGGTAAACTGAATCAGATAAAGGTTGAGCGAGAAAGACACCAAAAATACATAGTGACGGAATTGGAAGGAGAAAATGAACCTGTAGCATACAACAATATAATTGGCAATTATTTTGTTGACTCTTTCTTAGGAAATTTTAATGCTTATACTTCGCCTTACTTAGAACATTCTGTTTTGTCTCAAGTAGAAAACTTTTCTCAAATAGATAGTTCTAAATGCATTAATTTATAGATAATCCTGTAAATACTTCTTTATTTTGGAAATTATTTTTTGATGGTTCTAAGTCTAATGATGGAGCAGGAGCAGGATGTGTATTAGTTAGTCCAGAGGGAAACAAAACTATGCTAACATGTAGACTCGAGTTCGATTGCACAAACAACAATGTAGAGTACGAAGCTCTAGTCCAAGGACTATACAAATCAATCAGATTAGACATCAAGTATCTACAAGTCTTTGGAGATTCTGAGATCATTATTAAACAGGTACGAAATACTATACATTGTTTATCAGGTCATTTAAAGCATTATCAATCTTTAGTGCAAGATTTGACTGAACATTTTATAGCATTCAATATTTCATCCATTCCCAGACTCCAAAATGCTAGTGCTGACCTTCTGGCTAATGTAGCTTCCAAGCTCATTCCCTCAGAAGACTATAGCCTAGATAGATTCTCAATCAAATTGATCTTTAGGCCGTCTATCCCTGATAATGTTACAAACTGGATAATTTTTAACGATGATCCTGATATTGTAAGTTTCTTAACATCGGAAGGATCTTACACTAATCAGATAATTGATGAAGACCAACATGACAAGCAATTACAACAAGAAAGCACCAATAATGCTATACCAAAATCTATAGTCAAGTTGGAAGACCTATACGATTTGAAAGACTGGTTTAAAAGGTCTACCAATTCAAAACTCCAGGGCTCAACTCTGAACTATGAATTAGTAAACCTAGGAATGGATACCAAGCCACAGAATATCAACCTAGGCCTTGTCCTAGCCCCTGAAGAAAATTAGCCTTTGTTCGGCTCTTGAGGCAATATAAAAGTGTCTTTGCCTGGAATTATGATGACCTTAAGACTTATGACACTTCAATCATTCAGTATACTATCCCAATGATAGTTAATGAAAAACCTGTCCAGCAAAAGCTGAGAAAGATCCATCCAAATCTGGAAAGTCAGATTAAATCTGAGCTCAATAAATTATTGAAAGCCAAAATTATTTTTCTCGTTTGACATTCTAGATGGGTTTCCAACTTGGTTCCAGTTAGAAAGAAAAACGGAGACATTAGAATTTGTATTGACTTTCGAAATCTTAACAAAGCCTGCCAAAAGGATAATTTTCCCCTGCCTCCTATGGAACAAATATTGCAAGCGGTTGTAGGATCAAAATTAATGTCCTTTTTAGATGGTTTCTCCGGCTACAAGCAGGTTCTAGTCCATCCTGATGATCAGCTAAAAACCACGTTCAGAACCAAATGGGGTACTTATGCATATCAAAAGATGCCTTTTGGTCTGATTAACGCTGGCGCCACATTTCAAAGGGCCATGGACATCACATTTAAGGGATTAGTAAACAAATCAGTGGTGATTTACTTGGATGATATAATAGTATATTCTAAAAAACGTGGTAATCACCTCATAGACTTAAAGCAGATCTTCCAACGTTGTCAAAGGTATGGAATATCACTTAATCCAAAAAAGTAATTTTTTCCATTAAGTGAAGGAAAAATTCTTGGATTTATAGTGTCAAAATCTAGAATCCTTATTGATCCTGATGGAATTAAGGAGATTTCCGAAATATCCTTGCCTCACAATAAGAAAGCCATGAAATCCTTTCTTGGCCAGATTAATTTTGTCAAAAGATTTGTTCTAGACTTCTCAAGGATTGTGTCACCATTACAAGTAATGATCATGAAGAATTCACTCTTCAAGTGGGGTCAAGAAGAATATGAAGCGTTTAATCTGATTAAGAAAGAGATTGTTAATGCCCCATCCTCAGTGACTCCAAATTTTTCTGATCCTTTTATTTTGTATACATTTGCCTCTGAAAAATCATATGCTGCAATACTCACTCAAGCCAATCAAGACAAGGCGGAAGACCCAATTGCCTTCTTTAGTTCAAATTTGCAAGGGGCTGAATTAAATTATTCTGACGTTGAGAAACAAGCTTTTGCTGTTTTCAAAGCGATCAAACATTTCAGACCCTTTCTTCTTAAAACCCATACAAAAATCATAGTGTCGTTTCCAGCGGTAAAAAATATCTTAGTACAGAAAGAAGTGGGTGAAAAAGGAGCAAATTGGGTCACTGCCTTACAAAAATATGACGCTGAGATCAAGCTAGAAAATATTGTAAAAGGTCAAGGCTTTTGCAAGATGTTGGCTGGAGCATCTCTTATTTCCGAAATACCATATCTTGATCAAGAAATACAAATGTATGAGGTAAACCTAAACGATATTGAATCGAGATATGCTGATATCATATTTTATCTAAAGAATGGATATGCTCCTTCAAATCTGAATTATACAAAGAAAAGAGCTTTAAGATTGAAGGCTAAGCAATATCAACTCGTAAACGATGTACTTTTTAGGATGAATTATGATTCTGTTCTCCTTTGATGTCTTGAGAAATCTGAAGCTGAAAAGGTATTGCAGGAACTCCATGATGGACCAACAGGTGGACATTATGCGGAAGATGCTACAACACATAAAATTTTGCGCGCAGGATACTATTGGCCTACACTATTTAAAGATGCGCATAGCTATGTAAGGAAATGTCAAGTTTGTCAAAGCTACTAGAAGACATAAGAAACCATCGTTGCCTTTGCAACCAGTCAATATTGATCAACCTTTTGGTCAATGGGGATTGGATATAATAGGTGAGATCGTTCCTCACTCTTCTAAACAACATAGGTATATCCTTACAGCTACAGATTATTTTACTAAATAGGTAGAAGAAATTCCTCTCAAGACAGCTAATGCTAAACACATCATTGATTTCATAGATCAATTCATAATTACTAGGTTTGGTTTACCCTCTTCTTTAATGTTTGACAATGCATCATATTTTTCTGGTAATGCTATGACTGAATTTGCACTTAAAAGAGGTTTTAAGCTTAAATATTCTGCCAATTATTACCCACAAGGGAATGGGTTGGATGAATCAACGAATAAAAATTTAATCAGAATCATTAAGTGAACCATCGATTAGAATCATAAAAATTGGCACAAATCTTTGATGTATGCTCTTTGGGCAGACCGAATAACACAAAAAGCCTCCATTGGCACTTCTCCCTTTAATTTAGTTTATGGGAAAGAAGTGGTTCTCTCAAGTCACCTAGCAATTCCTTCTTTGGCCTTAGTTCAATTTATTGATGAAACACCAAGTTCATTTTTACAACTAAGACAAATGCAGATCCTTAAGCTAGAAGAACAACGAGAACATGCTAAAATTACACATGCACATCATCAAGCATTAGTAAAGGCTTCCTTCGATTCAAACATGGTATCTAGAAAGGATTTTCAAATTGGAGATTTAGTATTGAAATGGGATAAGGCTCATGAAGAAAAAGGCAAACATTCTAAATTCCAACGAATGTGGCTTGGACCATTCCAAATTGCTGAAATTATAGGTCCATTGACTTTTATGTTGCAAGATTTAGCAGGGAAAAAAGAATATTTACCTGTTAATGGGCAAATCCTTAAAAAATACTTTCCATAGAAGATGACCTCTTCTATTTTTTGTAAATTATTGTTTATAACTTTATTTTGAAAATAAAACAGGTTGTAAATGGTTACCTTTGGAATTCACGAAAAAGATTAGTGTTTCTTTTAGATTTTGTTTTTCGCTTGTATAAATAGAACTGATTTGGAAAATCGATCATTATTATTGAAAGATACAGTCAAATGCTATAAGTCTGGAAATGTTACTAGTTTCATCCTTATGAATTTTGATAAAAACAACCTTTAGTGGGAATTTGTTTTATATCAGTCATGAACAACATCAATAACGAAACAAAGGTTCTCTGTAGAAAAGCTACTTCAAAAACTCTATAATTGTCATCCAGAGCTATTCTTAAGGAACCAATGACTTCCTCCCCACCTAGGGAATTACGAGTTTCAAGGAATAATCTAATGATACACTATAAACTTAAAGAATAAGAGGTCTCATCATGAGCCGACTTATCATGATCATAGATATTATAACTCGCTGACATTGCCAAAACTGCATACCAAAACAGGGCAATGACTCAAGATTGTTGCAATAAAAAGACAAGGGGTCTCATCACAAGCCAACTTGTTCAGAAAAGCTATAAATCAAGTGAATGGCACTGTCACAATTTCGCTATCAAACCAAGACATTGTTCTTTAAGAATTAAAAGAAAACAAAAGAAATAAGTGTGGATCTGGATTTATCTTTGAAATTTGTATATTTCTCCAAGTAGGATACATGATCATTGCTAGGTAATAGGTAACCCTATCGAGGCTATGAATGCCTGCTGGCAGCAGAGGCTCTACCTACGACAAATGAGCATACTTAAAACTGATCTACAGAGAAGTCTTTATTTTTATCTTTATAAAACCAAGTAGTGGTTGATGTAAATACAATGACTAGCTTGGGAAGTAAATAATCAGAGTTAACACAGAAGAAACAAACTACCATTAATGACTGAAAGCATGATGCACTTTATATTTCTATAATAAAGTTTGATTTTCCAGAAAACTTTTCTGTTTTGGAAATTTAGAAAATTCAAAAGATAATCAGATATAATTGGTTCTTCTTAGTAAATCGCCAATTGTTGTGGCCAACAACAACCCCCCTTTTTATTTAGCATTAGTAATAAAACTAAATAAATGGGGACCCTTCTAAAAAATGAAAATAGCACTTATATTTCGCTTTGAATAAAACATACTATCATAAACTTAGGAAAACACCTGCTAAACCCAAAAAAATTAAGTTTTATGATAAGTTCTGAATAAAATCATTCTCTCAACAATAAAATATCGCATCGCAAAGGGTAATGGGGGACATCATATAAACAAGCTTTCAAAATTACAAAAACATGATGCGAGATCGCGCGCCTTAAAGACTCATCGCACATCGCAGATTTCATATGCCGCAAGTATCACCTAAATGAAATATCCCGATCCAGCGATATGCGATAGGGCATCTTGCAAATCGCATCTCGCAGACGCATAAGGTGATAAATGATTGTTAACGAAATGGATTAGCGATATTGCGATCTGCGATATTGCGAAGCAAATCGCAAAATCGCTTTATCGCAGATCTGCAGGGCTCATTGTTCAATAAACTAATTCTCATAATCCGATACCGAGTTATGGGCATTAATGTCAATTTAGTGGCTAGTTGATGGTCATTTATGAGATAAGATTTAGATCTGATCGAAAGGTTGTTTCACATAGGGTGATATATCTGATATGATTTTAGAATTAAAGAGCTTTCCCGTCACCTTATCTCTTACCATTATTCTTTCCTTAATTGTAAATTTGCAGGAGCGGCAAGCAGAATAATATACGCAACAGTTTGCAGAGCGTAATGGGAAAGAAGGGAAAAGCTTCGATTGCTAAGGACAAAGAGATGACGCCCTTATACACAGACACCACCTGTAACAGAGATGCTGGCATAACCACTTGGGAAGGCATGTACAGTCTGCTCGAAGAAGAAAATCCCAAAGTCATGGAAGTTAAAGAAACAACAGACTCACGCGGGTCGTCTGAGGCATCAATCACTGAACTTGCATGTTCATTCCTTCATTGAATAGTGGCAAGACCTAAGATTCTTCCATACACAGACATGGTCAAGTGGGTACTAGACAGTGCTGATATAACAGACAGACAATTCAAGACTCAGAGCCAAGACCTCATTGGGTCATTCACTCCACAAGATTTAAGGCTTATGTATCATCTACCAGAGCCGCAGGCAACCTACAACAAACAATTTGTGGAGAAGTTCGCCAAAGAAAATGAAGATTTGGCGGAGTGCACCAAGAATTGGTCGGCAAGGGAAGAACCATTAAAAAAGGACAAACACGGTATGTACAGTACTGGTTCCCTCTCCTCCCCATATTGCTTTGCTGCTGCTATGCTATGTAGACTATTTGGAAGGCCCGACATCAACAAGTTCTCATCTGAGTGGCTACCCCTATTAGATGTAGCCACTAATGCCACTATCATGGATTGGGCTCAGATTTTGTCTGATAATTTAGCTTCGACTATTTGGAACTACCGATCCAAAAGAACTACCACTTAGAGGATTTATCCTCCTTTCTATTTAGCTGCTTATGTTATGGATGCAATTTGTTATGTTTCCAAATTTCCTTTAATGGGTTGGAAGTGGACTACACAAAATCCCTTGCCCATTCACATTTATCATAAGGAATTGTGGGATTCCAAGTTTATCCCGTATTTTTACAGAATTTTTCATGGAGTCATGTTACCTCTGTACAGAATGTTGTATAATAGGGACACCCCAAGATTTTCCCCCAAAGCGGAAGTTGACATTCTCCCTGTCGCAAGATGGTTTGGGGAAGATTTTTTCACCTATGTTAGAGTATTTGGAAGCATTGCTTCCCCTCATGTGCTACCCTTATATGTTCCTGATAAGTTGTTGGCTTGAGAAATTGCTTACCAGACCTGCGGGGTGGGAGGAATGAGCAAAGAGTTGAAAGACAAGAAGAAGGCCATTTGGCCGCAATTTCCTGTGGCCTGTGGGGCCTTTTCACTATTTGATTTAGGTCACGCATTTAAAGAAGTAGACAATATGCTGTGTCTATGACTGTTCAAGTTTCTAGGGAGACAATTTGACCCTTTTGATGTCATTAAGAATTTTACTACTGCTGTCAAGATAAAGGTATTTTCTGAAGAAGATGATGTTTTTGATGATACCTTCCAACAGAAAAACACATTGAAAGAAGTTTTGCATATGGCTCAAATTCAGTTTCCCCCAATAGAATTCCAAGAATTCAAATTGTACAGAGAAAGGAGACTAGCTAACATCCCCTTGGATAAGTTATGCTTGGAACCAATAAGGGAGCCAACTCCCAATATCAGTTTAAGTGGAAGTTCAGGTACATACAATTCCAGGTCTTAGTATGGGAAAGAATCACCAAAATTCTCTAAATGTTTGAGAGCGACCATAATAAAAGTGAAGGATCAGTTAGAGATACTATCCAATCTAAAGAGCGCCCAGAGCAACATGTCTTGACTACACCACATATAAAGGTTCCCCCTCCCCTCATCCAGCCACCAAAGCCAGTCAGAACTGAGATGGATAAAGAGTGGGAAACATTCAATGAATTGATTAATACTGAAGAGTAGAACACGAAGACATCCAAGAGTACAGTGCAGACAGTGATAGATATGGTCATTGGAACAGTCAGCAATGCTACAGAAATGGAGCATATTCCCATTACCCCATCTTCTGAAATCATGCTCAAGATAGGGGAGATTCCTCTTCTAGATGTATTTTATAGCCCGCAACAAAAGGTAGTGGTAAGAAGGCAAAGAAAGAAAAGGAAACTAGACAACGTGCTCTCACCTGAGGTAGGAAGCTAAACGTCCTTTGGTGAGACCCTACTACTGACCCTACTGAAAATCTGACTAAGTTATCTCAGATCGCAAGAGCCTATGCTTCTGCTACCATTGATAAAGCATCTGAGGTACAATAGTTACTTAAGGATAGAGAGGAACAAATACAAGTTTTGTAGCAATAGCTACAGCAAGCCAGTGCCCACTGCGAAGCAGAGGAAAAGTTAGAAAAATTACAGCAAGATTTTCAACAGATGCAACTAGGATACCAGAACAATTTGGCCAAAAAAGAAAATCAGTTGCAAGCTATGCTAGAAATGCATAGAGATGATCCCAAGCTTATAGAATTTTTGTCAGAAGCCCTTGCCTTAAACGACCAACTCTTGCAACAACAAGAGGCATTATGCCAATGAATATTGCGTTAGAGTTCCCATTGCGAGATGAGCGATAAAATTACCAATCAAGTCATGGACTTGCGACATGATTATGATTTAATTGACAAAAGAATTTCTGATTATTTGACTTGGCAGGAATCAGAAGAAGGAAAGAAAGCAGGTGCGCTCAGAATCAATGAAGCCCACAAAGAAATGATTTTTCATAAGTGGGACACACAAATTAGGAAGGCACAACAGGCAGTAGAAGAAGTGGCTACAGCGGCAAACAATGTCATTGACTGTGTTGATGAAAACCTGCAGAGAGAAAACCTCATATCAGAGACCACTCCGAGATTTCTCCCAAAGGCATAACAACTACAGATAAGCTGGAGTCAAAAGGTCAAGGAAAAGGTTGAGTCCATAAAAACTTTAACCAAGTTGAATTGGGATAATTACTAGCAGTACTTGGTTAAACGCACAGTCAATGCATGACTCTCAAATGCCTTACAAACTCTGTCGAGAATATAGCGCCAGCACTTGTGGATTCTGTTTTCACAGGACAACTAAAATTAGAGGTCAACCAATCGATGCTCCTCAAGCTAATGTTGAATGCTTGCGATCTCAGAGAACAGATACATAGATAGTTGATTTCCAGATACAGTTTTAGTTTTATTTTTGACTTATTTTTGCCTTAGATGAGGACAGTCATTTAAACCTCCTCCTATATTTTTGTAATAAACTATTTTTAGTATTTAGGTAGTAGTATTTTAACCCCTCTCATGCATTTAGAGAGGGGTCCTGAAATTTGTCAAAAAAGTTTCCTCAGAATATGCACTTCTGCACCCTTAGAGGAGGTTTTGATGAATGAATGGAAAAATATTTATTGATATCTGTTGTTTAATGTCTGCTACTAAAATTCATTTCTGTACTCTTAGTAGATATTGAATTAGGAAGAGATAAATCTATATTGCTGAAGCTCATGAGTAGGACTCGTTATCAATGGTACTTTTATCTCTTAATGATTTCTTCTTATGTGTCAAAGCAATATTTTATGCTCAGTTATTTATATATGAAGGCTTGAATTTTTGAGTTATCATTTGTCACTTTTGTACGTGATGACTATTCTGTTTATGCTTAATGTTTGAATGACTTATTATGCGATATTCTTCTCACAATTGTTTTGGCTAATTTCTTATACGAAATAATTCATTTTTAACGAATTCTTTTCTCGTAGCGATTGAATTATCTTTATTATCAATTCCTATTAGAATCATTTTAGATCGCATAAGTGAAAAGTTAAATCCCAGGTTAGTTTTAGAATTAGATGTTTCTGTCCATTAGAATATAATTGCATGTTTTAAATTAGACTTAGATTAAAAGCATTTTATTTAGAAATATTTAGAAAAGGAAACATCAACTCTTATCACACACACACAAATTGGGAAATAGCTCCCATTATCCCCAGTCAGACCCACCATCCCAAATGGAAAAGGATCTACTTTCAAGGTCCGGACCGGGTGGGTATCCCCCTTGTTGTAGACCCGATTTTCGGGGCTTCAACACTTTCACAGGATTCATGGTCAAGTTGTTATTGAAGTACATTTATCTATTTTATGTGTTTATACTTCTCTGTTTATAGTACATATTTGTTTTCCAAATCTGAATTATTAAATAGATAAATAAAGCACAGAATTTGTTTAAATCTACACTCTGCACCCGACTACGAATAATTTATATGTTTTATTCTAATCTTTAAATATAGAATTTAGGTAACAATGCTCTATATTTTATAGTGAACCTTAATATTTTCTTCTTCTCCATTTCACAGACTTTAAGCAATCCATTCGGTTTGGCTACCTTGCCTTGTGAGATCTATCTGTACGCACTGCAGTCAATTTGTATTTTATGTAACATACTCCATAGCCCAATGGTAATCTAGTTATCAACCAACAATTCAAATACAAATCAAACCCCAAACTTCATAACTATCCTAATATTCAATCAAAAAAGGTTAAATCTTATAGAGAGAGCCCTCTCTGAAGGTGGCAGGGCTAGATCCCAGCTTCCAAAGTTGGTTTGTGGTTACCTTGGTGATTTTCTTCTGCAACCTTAGAAAATTACTGAGTGTTAACACAACCAACCTTCCACATGGACTTTCTGAGGTGAGATGAGGTTAAATATTACAAGTTCGATGCCTCAACTCCTCCACAAGTCTACACACAAGTACAAAGTATGTAGCTCCATAGGTGGCTATATAAACTAAGTTTTGTAGTTCAACTAAAATAGAATTATCCCACAATTATGTCCTCTCGGCCTTCTTAGTTCATGATATGTGAACTCTCCTTGCTCTTTTATCTTTATGATGATCTTCACTAAATGATGGATTGAAATGAAGTGTTTTGACTTGTATCTATAATGATTTCGGCCTTCAATGAAGATACCTACCTCTTTGCCATGGAGCCGACATATATAGGTAGGCTTAGGTTGGATAGGGTAATATTTATATCATCTTAAAAAATCATTTTCTCACAAACTAGGAGGAATTAGAGGGTGATTGATAGCTCGTTAGAAAGGGAAATTTTACCTCTACAAGTTGGTGAAAGAGTCATTTTAGGACAATGTCTCAAAATGTTAATAAAAATATTTTTATTTATGACTATTCTAGGATTTTATTATGGAATTTAGGGTATAGGATTCTTCATGCATTAAGTCATTGGGACTAGGATATTAGAATTAGAGAAAGGTGACATGAATCTAGGAATAAGGGTTAGGGCATCTTCATTAGGGATCCAAGTGTGACTTTCAACAATTATCCATGTCATCATTATCTTAATCATTTCTCATTATCTCCCCCCAACCCAAGTTGGGTGTGTATCGGATTTGTGACCTACTCTTTGATACCACTTGTTGGGAATCACGATTGTTGTTAGACCAAAACTCCTAGGTGTTGGTTAGCGATCACATCGCCAAAGATAAGGATCCATGAGAGGCGGTTATTCCATGTCATGAAACACATAGGGAGCATTGGTTTATCTAATCTCCAACAAATAGGGGTTTTGCCTTGGGAGAGTGCCGACATCTTGTGTCTTGTTTTTTTGTGATCTTCATGCACACATAATTTGATAATTTCTTGATGAAAGATAATATAACAAATAAGTAAAAGAAGACAACACAATTCACAAGTAATTAACAAGAAAGAGAAATCTAACCTTAATCCTAATAGTGTTGATTTCTCAACATGGTATCATAGCTAAGGTTGAAGAAGATTGAAGATCACTTTGTTGGCTTAAAGGAAATGATTACTCCCTCTATGATAAGAATGGGATTCACTTCTACAGGAGGATGGATCAAGAAGATTGTCTACTATTATTCAACAAGGTCAAAAGTCAAGGGTTCTTAATTGCACATACATGATCCCCCAATGATCATAATGCATGGATCATTGACAGTGGAGAATCAAGGCATATGATAGGGGAAAGTAAGCATCAAAAAAATATATCAAAGGAACCATCCTCTCATGCAGTGGAATTGGGATACAACAAAAGCTATGCTGTTAGAGGCATGGGATCAACATCTTTGAAGTTGGAGAATGGAGAAAAACTACATCTCAACAACATACTATATGTTCCAGGTTTGAAAAAGAATTTAATTTCAATTTCTTGCTTAGAATATAAATGAGATAGAGTTTCTTTTGTTGATGGAAAGGTCTTGTTCGAGGGAAAGGATTCTAGTATTGATAAAGCTAGGGTCATTGGAGTTCATGAAGGAAGTTTGTATAAAGTGATTATATGTTGGGTCCCTATAATACTAGTGATTACCCCATTACTATTGTAGTTATACCCCTTATTTATATTGTTGTGCCCCTATTACCCACATATTGTTATTTCTGTGCCCATAGAATCCCTCTATTATTATTTTTGTGGCTTTATATTATTATTGTTAGGTCGGCTGGATTATATTGTGACTCCTTAGACTCCTATATATAGAAAGGAGGTTTTGTCATTTGTATCATCCAAGAATTGTTCATTTATGTAATGTAAAGGAGGTTTCCCCCTCGAAGAGGCTGAATTCTAAGGCGTTGATCTTTCTTTTCTATCTTTTCTTGAGCTGGTTTCATAACATTTGGTATCAGAGCTTTGGATTCTAGGGTTTCGCTGCTCCAAACAGGTCATAGTGGCATTTTCGCTATAATTTTTTTCTGGGACGTTTCAGAAGTCGCAAAAAAAACCCATTTGAGAAGAAATCGCGCTGAACCTTGGGTCCGAATTTTAGAGTTTTTCGCACGATATTTTCGGAGATATGATCTGAGGAAGTTGGTCTTTTTGCAGACTCCTGAATTACACTCAAAACAGGTGACCTGGGGAAAATCGTCATAACTTTCTTTCTGAGCATCGGATTGAAATTTCGTAAGAAGTTGCAGAAAGAGGACAGACTGTAGTTTTCTTTTCTATATTTTTCAGAGTCAAAGGTTGAAACAGTGACACGTGGCACGTCGTACAAGTTCGCTCTACTGAACTAGTCTATAATCAAGTCACTGTGGGAGATTTCACATAACTCTTCCTTGGAGAATCCAATTTGGGTCAGACTTGTGGCATTGGAAAGAGGACACAGAGGGCTACTACAAGTCACAAATTCAGAACTAGATAATCAGAAAGTACAGAGATACATCAGAGGCAATATCGAGCTCCTACAAAGTGAAAAAAGGTGTGTAGATTTTCTTTAATTTTTGCTTAAGCTTGGTTTGAAAATTTATTTTGAAGGAATTCAAAGGGCATATTAGAGAATTATTATCGGTAACTGATGCCCCGAGGAAAGAAAATGCAAACACCTAGTAAGGAGCCTGAAAGCTCTAGCATGACTCATGAAGAAGAAGAAGAAATGCTATATGATATATCAAAATTACAAGAACAAGTGCAACGAGTGTCACTTGCACAAAAAGCAACAGAATCTAAAATGGATGGTTTAAGGAAAGATGTAGAAGCTAAGATGGACGGTTTAAAGAAAGGTGTAGAAGCTAAGATGGATGGCATGGAAGCTAAGGTGAATGGCATGGACGCTAAAATTGATGGCATGGATGATAAGATGGATAAGTTGCTACAAGAAATGGTCACTAAGGGTGAAAGAGTACTAAAGGAAACTCATGATGAGAACAAAAGAAATGTTAATCATGATTCCATAGACTCTAATGTTGGATCGAAGACTCACCATGTTCCAAAAATCGATATGAGGAAGTTTGATGGCAAGGATCCCGCCACATGGATATTACAGATGGAGCAATTCTTCGATCTCAATAATGTGCAAAACACACAAAAGGTACGTATGGCAACTTTATAGTTGGAACCAAATCAGTTTGTATGGTATCAATGGCTTTGTTCTCGTAAACAGTTTATCACTTGGGCAATTTTTACGGAAGAATTGATAGCACATTATGAGGATACAAAAAGCAACACTTTTTTTAGCCAATTGATAAGTCTCAAACAAAAGGGTTCAATAATGGAGCACATTGAGGAGTTCCAAAAATTGAACATAAGGGTAAAAGATATTCCAGAGGAGCATAGGATTGATAGGGTCTTTAAAGGATAATATCCAACATGATGTGCGCCTTTGGGAACCTGATTCATTAGAGAAGGCATTCAGGTTAGCAAGAAAAATGGAAAGCAAAATTATGGCAACTAGGAAGCATACCATTCACAACTATAAAGACGGAAGTGTTGTTGCCCATAGTCTTCCACAACCTACAAGGTTGACACCACAACAATTGGAAGAAAAAAGAGCAAAAGGGCTTTGTTACAATTGTGATAGCAAATACACAAAAGGTCATAAGTGTGCTGAGAAGAAATTATTCTACATAGATTGTGAAGAGGAAGAAGAAAAGGAGCAAGAAAGGTCAAAATAAGAGGATATATTCCAGGAACAAAGCCTAGATGAAGAACAAATAAATCCGACCATATCTTGTAATGCATTGGCGGGAATTACCACTCCTCAAACCATCAAGATAGAAGGACAAATCAAGAAGAAAAAGGTAATAGTGTTGATTGATTCAGGAAGCACCCACAATTTTATTCATTGTAGGGTAGCAAAAGAATTGAATTGCTTCCTATATCCAGCACCAGAGTGTCAAGTGATGATTGCAAATGGAGGAACAATAAATTGTTCTGGAAAGTGCCATAATATCAAGCTATCCATGGGAGAATATGTATTGACTAGCCCAATGCTTTCCATTCCAATGGGAGGTGCTGATGTTGTACTAGGAGTCCAATGGCTACAATCCTTGGGTACAATAGCTTTTAATTTTCAAGAACTTTTCATGAAATTTTCTGTGGAAGGAAAGGAAGTTGAATTAAGGGGTATTGCAGGGAAACCAGGAAAGATAATCAGCTCTAATGGCATGACAAAGCTTCTAAAAAAGGAGAAAAGAGGTGTAATTGCACAATTATGTTCGCTAGATGTTTCCACATTGGAATCATCTATTTCTCCAGATCTCCAAAAAGTCCTGGACAATCATTCCAAGGTATTTGAGACTCCCAAAGGTCTCCCACCTATGCGTGATCATGATCATGCTATTCATCTGATTCCAGGAAGTGTTCCTCCAAACATCAGGCCGTACAAATATCCATATGTCCAAAAAAGTGAAATTGAACGTATGGTTGCAGAAATGCTAGAGGCTGGTATAATTCAACCGAGTCAAAGTTCTTTCTCAGCTCCAGTAGTATTGGTGCACAAGAAGGATGGATCATGGCGCATGTGTCCAGATTATAGGGAGCTCAACAAGCTCACTATTAAAGACAAGTTCCCCATTCCTGTCATTGATGAATTACTGGATGAATTGCATGGATCAATTTACTTCACCAAGTTGGATCTTCGTTCGGGATATCATCAAATCAGAATGAAGATTGAAGACATTCCGAAAACGGCATTTAGAACTCATGAGGGTCATTATGAATTTTTGGTCATGCCTTTTGGCCTTACCAATGCACCTTCAACATTTCAAGGTTTGATGAATTCAATTTTCAAACCATTCCTTAGAAAATTTGTGTTAGTATTTTTTGATGATATACTAATCTACAACAAGTCTTGGAAGGATCATGTTGAACATGTTGACAAGGTGCTACAACTATTGGAGGAGAAACAATTATATGCAAAAAGATCCAAATGTTTCTTTGGAGTCCAGGAGGTGGAATATTTGGGTCATATTGTATCTCATGAAGGAGTTAAGGTAGACCCTAGCAAAATTAAAGCCATTAAGGAATGGAAAATCCCCACATCCATAAAGCATCTGCGAGGATTTCTTGGGTTGACAGGGTATTATCGCAAGTTTGTTAAGAATTATGGGAGAATAGCAGCACCTCTAACAACATTATTGAAGAAAGATTCATTTTCATGGACTCCGGAAGCAACAAAGGCCTTTAAACATCTTAAGGAGGCAATGTGCCAAGCACCAGTCTTAGCTACGCCGGACTTCACAAAAACCTTTATTGTGGAATGTGATGCTTCAGGAAATGGAATTGGTGCTGTTCTAATGCAAGATGAAAGACCCATTTCTTTTGAAAGTCGTCCAATCAAGGGAAAGTTTTTAAGCAAAGCTATTTATGAGAAGGAAATGTTGGCAATACTCCATGCACTTAAGAAATGGCAACCCTACCTAATGGGAAGACACTTCAAGGTAAAAACGGATCATGATAGCCTTAAATACTTTTTAGAACAAAGATTATTCTCTGAAGAGCAACAAAAGTGGGTCACAAAGATGTTGGGTTACGACTTTGAAATCATCTACAAAAAAGGGAAGCAAAATGTGGTGGCAGATGCACTCTCAAGAAAGGATGAGGATATGGAAGCATTGTTGTGTGCCATTTCTATTATCCAACCAGATTGGATAAACGAAGCAAAGGAGGAATGGAAGAATGACGAAGAAGTGTGGGCACTTATTCGAAAGCTACAACAAGATTCAAGTACTTCTGATACATTTAGCTGGAAAAATGATTCGTTATGGTACAAAGATCGCTTATACCTCTGTAAGAATTCCTAGCTAAAACAAAAGATTCTTATGGAATTGCACACTTCTCCCTTAGGAGGGCACTCAGGATTTTTAAAAACTTACCACACGGTTAAGAAGGAATTTTTTTGGGATGGCCTTAAATCAGATATTCAAAAGTTTGTAGCGGAATGTTTGGTTTGCCAACAAAATAAAGTTGAAACAATTAAGACACCGGGTCTATTACAACCTTTATCCATTCCAAGCCAACGTTGGGAGGAGGTTTCAATGGATTTTATCACAGGTTTACCCAAGTCTGAGGGAAAGAGTGTCATCATGGTGGTAGTTGATAGACTTACCAAGTATGCACACTTTTGTGCATTATCACATCCATTTAAAGCCAGTACAGTTTCTACTGCATTTATGGAAACAGTTCAAAAGCTACATGGAAACCCAAAGATTATTGTAAGTGACAGAGATCCCATTTTCACTGGAAATTTTTGGACAGAATTATTTTCTTGTCTTGGTACTCAGTTAGCTCATAGCTCATCTTATCATCCTCAATCTGATGGGAAAATTGAGATAGTAAACAAATGTTTGGAAGGATATCTTCGTTGCTTTGTATTTGATAAACAGACACGATGGGTCAAATGGTTGCCTCTGTGTTATAGACATTTTTGTGCCTTACAGCATTGAGCATGAAATGTCCATAATCTAAGGGATCCAAAGTCCCTAAACATGTTGTTCCTACCCCTAGAGGAACAAGGCTAACAAACCACATCAATTCACAGAAGTTCTCCACCAGAAACTGCTCAAAAACAAGTCAATTCAGGATCATTTCAGTGGCTACACTAGCTGTTTGCGCTGAATGTCAAAGCCAACACTGGCTACCTACGTTGAATGTCAACTGGAACACTAGCTACCTGTGCTGAACGAGAATGGACAAGTGGCAGGCTCATTTCTCAAGGTGTCAAAACCCAGGAAGCTTCCAAAATGACACTTGCCTCAGGGAATTCGACTGGTGATGAGTAAGAGGTTCCAAATCTCCAAGTGGAAGCAAGAACCTCCAAGTGGACTCAAGAACTGATAGAGGGAAAGGACACTAGTCATATCTCAAGCTGACTCATCCTCTCTCCAAACATCTATATATGGATCTCTCCTCCATGAGATCTAGAGGCTGGAATTTTGTTATTGCAAAGAATTGCTGTTGGTTTGAGATTGGAATCATTGGGTGCTTAATGCTTTGAAAGGGGTGAAGATAGGAATTCCATTTGCTGGGAAGGAGATGCTGGATTGGAGCCCTCTGGGTTGTATCTCTTCCTGAACCTTGTTATTCATCAATAAAGCTATCTTGGATTCTCCTATATGCTGATGTATTTTGATGTATGAATGTGTTAGTGTATTTGGTTTATTTCTAATCCTAAACTAGTTATGAATGTGAACATCTGTCTTTGTGTAGTGTTCTTCTCTTGTCGCAAGTAGCTGTTCTCTTGTGATCTTACAGGAAGTTGAAGCTGGATAAGCAAGAAGGCAAGTAGCTGTGAACACCCAAAGAGAAGAGAGACCGGATCGAGGGACAAACGGAAGACACCGGTAAGTCTATTGATCTCTCTTCTTTCACATTTCATAAAGGAAGAAACTAGAATAGCTGTACTCGTTTGTTGCTAAGGCATTGTCACACCTTAGGTGGATAGGATCGTCCTGCATAGGCATTTTTCCCCACAACAAATTGGCGACTCCGCTGGGGAGATTTGTTTAGTCATTTTATTTGTGTTTCTATCATTGTTTTCATCATAGACTTGACAGCAACAATCGAACTGCATCTTTCCCGGATGCAAAGTAGAAAGTTGCTGCTTTGATCCAATCACTGGACTTGTCTATGATCTGAACAATGGATTCACAAATGATTTGATGATCCTTGTGATAGATCTTAGTAGCCCTTCAAAGCATCCCTTTGATTACACCTTGCTTGTTGCTTTTATTTGGCCTAAAACAGTTGATTAAGTAGCAATCTGTGACCCAGAACCTGAGGGAAACGAGAGTTTCTCCTTCAGCGCAGACCCAGTGAAGGGATTCTGCATTTCAACGCAGGTCCCGTGAAGGCTACCTGCGCTGAATGTCAAAACCCCTGTGTTGAGGTTGCGCTGAACCAGTTTGTCCTTGTGCAGCTGGGGTTCTCTGCTCTGTTTTGCCTTGTTTTGATCTCTGATTTTTGCAGCCTGTAACTAGCATAGGTACCAGTCTAATAACTCCTTTTCTCTGCTTAGATTCCGCCTCCTTTTGTACAAAAATACTGTGAGTGTTTTTATGTGTCTGTGGCGTCATTTACAGTTTTCCTTTGCATGAGTGAAATAGTCATCCTGTAGCCCTTGATTCAGATCTGTTGATTGTGATCTTAGAAGAGGGTTCATTGGATGTTTGCAGATTGATTATACATTTACTTTTGCTTATTGGTTTGAATTTGTCTCTTTTAAGTGTCGAAACAAGGCTTTATTTCGAAAATCGTTAAGTGTTGTAATCTCTTCTACCCTCTCTGATTTCGAAAAAGTAAACTTGTTTGTATTGATCATTTAAAAGCAAATTCAAAGTTGTACAAAAAGCTTTCTTTGTAGGCATCAATACTAAGAAAGCGGAAAATAAACACCTGCATTGTGCATTTGCATTTGATAGTTTGCATGTTGGATTTAGGAAAAGTGCATTAGAGTGTGCTGATTGCTCTTTGAGAAAAGATGGTGTCTTTCTTTTCCCTTAGTAGCTAGGATTTTCAAAGTTGAAAAGATATAAAGCTTGCTTATCATCTTTAGACTGCATTTAGGAATTTGTATCATACATCTCGTGGTGAACCTTGAAAGGAAAACTTTAAAAAGCTCAACCTAAAATAAATTGAATGAACTTAACAACGCTTTGCAACATAACGCACAACATAGAGGTCTAGGCTAGAGACGTGTTCCGGCGTCGTTAAGCCTGGTGACTGTCGATCTCGTGGATGGTGGGTGATTCCTCCTGAGGGACGATAGCGCCAGTACGGATTGTGCTCCCACGTACCGTCGCGTATATATTGGGAGACCCCTATAGGAATAAAACCTTTATCCTTAGGAAGCCGTGTCGGCCGCTCTACTGATCGCAATGCACTGAACACAACATTCAGGAAGATCGACTGCCCGTACCCTAAAAAGTATTCTACGGTTTTGCGAAAAGTTTGGCACACCCTCTGCCTAGAACTCCAGAGCAGTTCCTTTTGGCCTTTTTCAGACTCTATAACGGAAAAAGTCCATCCGAGAATTTGTCACTTCGGGCTCGTTAAAACATCGAAGGAGACTAGAGTCATCTTTAGCTTTTTCTCGACTCTTTAAAACTGAAAAATCAAGTTGTGTCTAAGCGTCGTTAAAAATTTATTTTAAACGGAACAATCACCCTTTAATTCCTGCGTTGATCTTTAGGTTGAAAAAATGGAGCACACCAACCAAGGAATTCCCCTTAGTGGAAATCCTAGTCTCTTCTCCTCTTGGGGAGATGTTGGTGCACCCCACATGGCCACATTGTCGCTTCCAGGACTGACAATTGGCCTGCCAGTCTGGCTCTTTTCAACCAATGTCGTTCAGAACATCACCATTCCTGAACAGTCGAGTCAACAGTTAGACCAGACCAGAGTCGCCCACCAGCCTTCTACTTCATCTTCCTCTCCTCCTTCCTCTTCGCTTGACGGAACTGGTAAAGAAAAAAACCAAGTTCCTAAGGAGAAGAAGGAAAAGAAGAAGAAGGAGCCAAAGGCGACTGGGGGAAAACAAGTGTCGTCTGACAAAAATCCACACACAGCACTGACCAGGCCTAAATCGCCATGTGTCATATGCAAGGGAGACCATTTCCACAGAGATTGTCCCTGTATCCCTCGAATACTAAGGGACTGGTCTCCCCGTTTGCACAATTCGGTAGCATAAACCTCTGATAGCCATGTTGACTGCTCACCGTCGACTAGTGAAAGTGAAGTCCTAGGACAGAGAGGGAAATCTAGATTTCCCTGCAAACTATGTGAAGGTGATCACGCCATCCACCGTTGTCCCTTCTTAGACGAGGCTAAAAGAGTTCTGGAAGATCGCCCGATTTTACAAGCGCAACTTCCTCCTGGATATCAAAAACTCCTGCCAAGTCCTTCACTAGTTGAGAACCCGGCTGGCCCGCCCAGGTGGTCAGCCGAAGCACCTATCATTGAAGATGAATCGTCTGGATCCATACCTGATGAAAGTCAAAAGGTTGAGACGGCAGTTGACCTGGTTTTGCCTTCAGAGGCTCTATCTTCGAATGATACCATCACAGAGGAGAGTAAAGACGACACCATCCAAGTTCTCTTCATCAACACTGACTCTGATGAACAAGGGGGCAATGCCCCCATTCCTTTATCGCAGGAAGGAAGTTTGTCAGAGGGATATCCGGCCGTTTATTCGGTCCCACCACCAAGCAACCTGGTTGTGTCCTTTGACTGGAACCAACTAGGCAGACCCCGGTTGCCAGCAAGCATACCATTCAGAATTATCGTTCAAATATACAGAATGGTGATGGCTGGCACTATCATTGACGAGGGGGAATCTGTGAGTATCCTTTCCTCTATTGCTTGGAAAGCGCTTGGTTCGCCAGCACTTTTACCTGAAATGAGAAATCTATCAGGTTTTGATAAAGGAACCAGTCGACCTTTAGGGATCCTCCCCAATTTGCCCATAACATTGAAAGGGAAGACCGTTCAAATGAACGTGATGGTCGTTCAAGGACCCTTGGATTATAACCTACTCCTTGGACGAGACTATATATATTGCATGGGAGCTATAGTCTCCTCACTCTTTAGAGTAATGTGTTTTCCGCATGGAGGAAGAGTGGTCAAGCTCGTGGACCAACTTTCATTTCCCGGATCACGCATCGCAAATAGTCATGTACCATCCCTAAATGGTCTATTCACGCAAGAAGTGTCTCAACCCACGGTCCGTCCTCCTGATGAGCGCGAGTAATCCGGGAGGATATGACTGGAACCCAGGGGGCATGCGTCCTGGTCTGCTTCGGCAGGGAAACTTTGGGTATAGATTAGGTTTCCGCGAGAGAATATGACTAGCCTGTACCCCGTCCGTCTAGGAAAAGGGTTATTCTAGAATAAGATTCTTTTGTCAAAGTTATGTGAGAGGGCGGGACCCGTCGCTCACCTCTGTCTATTTCGGTAGACATTGCCGAGGAAGTGTTTTGTTTGAAAGATTAACGAGACAATCTTTGGGTAACCTGAAAGAGGCGAAGTCTCTCTCTTTAAAACAATTGTTTTGAAGGAAGAGAAGTAGAGGTAACCTTGAAATTGTACTTTATACCTGGGGGCATGCAAACCTTTTGGAGTGCAAGCAAAGAGCAGTTATTTATCTATTTTTTGGGTTAGCCATTTCCTAACTTGCATAAAGAAAGGATGCGGAGCAAAGCTTAGTGAGATGAAGCTCCATAAAAAATAGAATCTTGATGAGACACTCTTATCATATGACTGGGTAATTCGAGCAGTTTTAGCACAAAGTTCATGCTCGTTAAAAAATAAACGCAAGATCCGAGCAGTTTTAGCACATAGTTCATGCTCGTTAAAAAATAAACATAAGTCCGAGCAAATGTTTCCACCCGCGTTTAAGCTCGTTAAAAAATGAACTATCCCGGTAAATAACCACTATGAATGTAATATCATTAGCCATTAAAGCCTTGGTCGTGTTTGCACCATCACCTCCACTTTTCGTTTGGCCGATCGTTCACCTCCATATGATTGTTTACCCATTTTGAGGAACAGCTGCGAAGAGTGATTTCACCTAGCCATCCTTGTGACACTACCCTGATTGGAAAATTCCAACCTGTACCTGGAATCAGCTGCTAACCCTGTTTATCACTCGTTCCTCAAAAGACGAGTCTTCTTTAAGCTCTTTTCAACTGACTCGTAAAATATGAAAAGATTGCCGAGTCCTTGGCCTTTCAGCTCGTTAAAGGGACAGGAAGTGCTATCCCTCCTCTAGATTTTAATCTTTTTGGACCTGAGGGATTATTGCACAAAAAGATCGAGCGCTTGTTTTGTTCGGCTCGTTAAAACTATCGAAAACTCATCCCTTCTGTATTGTTTTATACGTTTTCGGACTTAAGGGATTAGATGACGAAAAAGGACTTTTGGAGTTAACTTTATGTACCTTTTCAGACTCTCTAAAAATGAAAAGGACCGAGTTATCCTTGTCGTTAGACTCGTTAAAATCATTAAATAGCGACAAACTTATCTTTAGACGAGAACGAGTTTCACTATCGCTAGGCTCGTTAAAACATAGCGATGGGCTTGCCCGAAGGGCAGGTTATAGAACAAGCATATGTTATCCTCCTCAAGCTTGACAAAAATAAAGAGGTACTGGTCGGCAATGACTGGGGAAAAATTGGGAGAAACTAAAGAAAACTTTGATGGTAGCAGGTCGCTCTTGAACATGACACTTTTCCTCCGTACCACAATCGGGTTGGGTTGTTTCATTCACCGGTCACATCCATGGTCTCGCCATACCATCCATATTTGGGGTAATGCTACCGATCCATTGTATCAGTGTCGCCACATGTTCAAGAGAAGTCGTTCAGAAAGATTCAACCGTGTCCCATCCACTGCCATACATTATCCTTCATCCTTTCATGACCGCCACCCTGAATCATATGTCACAGATCGTTTTCACCTCCATTAAAATCATTAGCTCCGTTCTGTGTCACTGATGTGGGATTCATTAAGGCCCTCCTTTGACGGATCGCTTCTTGTCGACATCAGCTCATTATCCAAGAAGTTGATCTAGGAACAACCCCTTCAGTACTTTGAAGCTTGCATTCCACAATGGCAAGTTTCTCACTTCCGGCGACAGGTATACATCAATGACCTTCGACCGAAAGATTTTGCGTGGTGTTCGACGCCAAGTCCTTTATTCACACCACGTGAATTGTACTGCAGTACCTTGAGGGTCATTATCATTATCGGTGATTCCTCTCGCGCTTGTTAACGGTTTTCATCATTGACCAGTAATCAAGCGATGTCTTTCCATGTTCGACTTCAGAACATTTCTCACATGGATCGACTTGTACTTAGAGTGAAGATCGAACGAGTTTGAAGACCCCGGATCTAGTTTCATCCATCCGGGCTGCGATATATATTCAGGAAAGATAAAGACATTGACATGTACATCATTGCAGCAGATAATCATCCTACTCAAAGGATGATAATTTCATCAGAATTATCAGTCTACCATCAGACGATTGTCTGTTCTATGTACAGAAAAATGAATTTATAAAGCTGAGCATGGGAATGCCCGCCTCAGCTAGATCATGAAATCAGTATGAAAAATAATGTATTGTATTGTATCTTATTACAGGTCTCCTCCCAGCATTGGATGAACTTCGGATCCCCCTGATAAAGCATTTCACCCGATAAACAGCCTCATACTTTAGGGGGCAACTGTTATAGACATTTTTGTGCCTTACAGCATTGAGCATGAAATGTCCATAATCTAAGGGATCCAAAGTCCCTAAACATGTTGTTCCTACCCCTAGAGGAACAAGGCTAACAAACCACAACAATTCACAGAAGTTCTCCACCAGAAACTGCTAAAAAACAAGTCAATTCAGGATCATTTCAGTGGCTACACTAGCTGTTTGCGCTGAATGTCAAAGCCAACACTGGCGACCTGCGTTGAATGTCAACTGGAACACTAGCTACCTGCGCTGAACGAGAATGGACAAGTGGCAGGCTCATTTCTCAAGGTGTCAAAACCCAGCAAGCTTCCAAAATGACACTTGCCTCAGGGAATTCGACTGGTGATGAGTAAGAGGTTCCAAATCTCCAAGTGGAAGCAAGAACCTCCAAGTGGACTCAAGAACTGACAGAGGGAAAGGACACTAGTCAGATCTCAAGCTGACTCATCCTCTCTCCAAACATCTATATATGGATCTCTCCTCCATGAGATCTAGAGGCTGGAATTTTGTTATTGCAAAGAATTGCTATTGGTTTGAGATTGGAATCATTGGGTGCTTAATGCTTTGAAAGGGGTGAAGATAGGAATTCCATTTGCTGGGAAGGAGATGCTGGATTGGAGCCCTCTGGGTTGTATCTCTTCCTGAACCTTGTTATTCATCAATAAAGCTATCTTGGTTTCTCCTATATGCTGATGTATTTTGATGTATGAATGTGTTAGTGTATTTGGTTTATTTCTAATCCTAAACTAGTTATGAATGTGAACATCTGTCTTTGTGTAGTGTTCTTCTCTTGTCCCAAGTAGCTGTTCTCTTGTGATCTTGCAGGAAGTTGAAGATGCATAAGCAAGAAGGCAAGTAGCTGTGAACACCCAAAGAGAAGAGAGACCGGATCGAGGGACAAACGGAAGACACCGGTAAGTTTATTGATCTCTCTTCTTTCACATTTCATAAAGGAAGAAACCAGAATAGCTGTACTCGTTTGTTGCTAAGGCACTGTCACACCTTAGGTGGATAGGATCGTCCTGCATAGGCATTTTTCCCCACAACACTCTGGCTGAATGGTGGTATAACACTTCCTTCCATACAGCAACAAAAATGACCCCATTTATGGCACTTTATGGGTACCAACCACCATCAATCACATCATATTTAAGAGAAAATTCTAAGGTTCAAGCAGTGGAACATCTCATTGAACATCAACAACAAGTCCTCCAACTCTTAAAGGATAACCTCGTGTTGGCACAAAATAGAATGAAACAACAGGCAGATCAACATCGCAGTGAAAGAAGTTTTGATGTAGGTGATTGGGTATTCCTACGGCTACAACCATATAAGCAAATGTCCCTAAAGCAAGCTAAGAAGGATAATAAATTATCACCAAAGTATTATGGTCCATACAAGGTGTTGGAAAAGATTGGTACTATGGCATACAAATTGGAGCTTCCTGCAGCTTCTCGATTGCACCCAGTTTTCCATGTTTCATGTTTAAAGAAGGTTATAGGCGACAAGCTCCCAGTTCAAACAATATTGCCAGAACTTGACGAGGAAGGAAAAATTATATTGGAACCGGAAGAAGTCACAGAAGCAAGAACTCGGCAACTACGAAATCGATCAATTTCAAAGTATCTTATCAAGTGGAAGAACTTATCCGCTGAAGATTCCACATGGGAGGATGAGAATTTTATACAGAAGTATCCAAAACTGCTCAAGCGTTGAGGACAACACTTTTTTTGAAGGAGAGGGGCATGTTGGGTCCCTATAATACTAGTGATTACCCCATTACTATTGTAGTTATACCCCTTATTTATATTGTTGTGCCCCTATTACCCACATATTGTTATTTCTGTGCCCCATAGAATCCCTCTATTATTATTTTTGTGGCTTTATATTATTATTGTTAGGTCGGCTGGATTATATTGTGACTCCTTAGACTCCTATATATAGAAAGGAGGTTTTGTCATTTGTATCATCCAAGAATTGTTCATTTATGTAATGTAAAGGAGGTTGCCCCATCGAAGAGGCTGAATTCTAAGGCGTTGATCTTTCTTTTCTATCTTTTCTTGAGCTGGTTTCATAACATTATACCACCTCCTCAAGCCCGGGTTCATATGGAAATCTATCCTATTGAGCTATGTCATAGAAGATATGGTCATCTTCACTACAAAGTCATTCGTACTCTTAAACATCTAGTTCATGGAATCTCCAATATCATAGAAGACCGTGAAGGATTTTGTAAGGGATTCTCTTTGGGAAAACATACAAGAAAACCATTTTTAAATAGTGAAACAAGGTCTAAAGAGATATTAGACCTCATACATTATGATGTGTGTGGGCCCATGTTTGACAAATCATTTGGAGGTCATATTTACTATTTACATTTATTGATGATCACTCTAGAAAGACATAGCTCTATATTCTTAAGAAAAATGATGAACTATTTGAGAAATTCAAGGAGTTTAGATGCGAAGTGGAAACCCTAACCAAAATAAAGATAAAATCTTTGATATCTGACAATGGTGGTAAATACACTTCTAAATAATTAATTGAATATTCTAAAGAAGTAGGAATTAAGAGGGAGCTTATTGTTGCCTACTATCTCGAACAAAATGGAGTGGTTGAAAGAAAGAATAAGACAATTGAAGAAGTTGTACAAAAAATGTTACCTGATCAAGATTTTTCAAAGTTTCTATGGGGAGAAGCAAAAATGAAAACCATATATATTCAAAATAGAAGTCCTCATAGAATTCTTGATAATATGACACCCAAGGAAGCATTCATAAGAAATAAGCCAAGTGTAGACCATCTTTGAATCTTTAGGAGTCCTACATATATCCATGTTCCAAAGGACAAATGAAAGAAGTTGGATTCTACAAGCATCAAAGGAACCTTCATTGGCTATAGTCTCTCCTCAAAGGAATATAGAATCTACATCAAGAAAAGGAGATACATTGAAGTGAGCAAGGACGTTATATTTAATAAGAATCAAGCCTACAAAAGATCGAAGGATATTCCTATTGATTTCAATGACGAAGATCTACCCATATCTGAAGAAGGAGAAGTAAAACCCAAATACCCTTCTATAATTCAAGAGGAAGAAGAAGGACCAAGTGAGCCTATTCAAGTTGTGGTCATACCAAGCACAACAAAGAGGCCAAATTGGTTAAAATCCACTCTTGAAGATGATGAAAGGCATGGAGTTGCGAAAGGAACTTTCAGAGAAAGAAAAAGGACGAAGAGATATTTTGGATATGCTACATATATGACAAGACTAATTGAAGCAAAACCGTCTACATTTGAATAATTTTCTCATCAAGAAGTATGGAAGAAAGCTATGCAGGAATAATATCATCCATAATGAAGAATGGGGTTTGGGAAATTGTTCCTAGACCTAGTGAAAATTCATTTGTCACCTCAAAATGGATCTACAAGATCAAACACGCTATTGATGAAAGCATAGATAAATAAAAGGTCATTTTGTTGCACAGGGTTTCTCTAAAAAAGAAGGCATAGATTATGTCGAATTATTTGCACCCACTGCAAGGTATACTACCATTATATCTTTGGTTTTGTTGGCTGCTAAAATGGGATGGAACCTTGATCTAATGGATGTGAAGACAACATTTTTGAATGGGACCATCAAAGAGGAAGTATACATTGAGAAACTTGTAGGTTTTGAAGAAAATTGTAGGGAAACTCATGTTTGTATGCTCAAGAAGGCCCTGTATGGTTTGAAGCAAGCTCTTAGGGCATGGTATGCAAGAATGGATGCATACCTTCTGAGAATTGGGTTCGTGAAGAGTTTCGTGGATCCTAATCTCTACATCAAGGTTGTGAATAATGAGCCAATTATTATTCTATTGTATGTGGATTATCTATTCATCATAGGTGAGGAGAGAAGGATACAATAATGTGAGAAGACGCTGGTAGCCGAATTTGAGATGAAGGATCTAGGACTGATGCACTATTACCTAGGTCTGGAAGTATGGAAAAATCTTGGGGAGATATATTTAGGTAAGGAAAGTAGATCATAAAGTTGTTGTAGAAATTTGGGATAATATATTCCAAGCCCATGACTACTCCTATGATCACCAATCTCAAGAAGTTGAGAAGCTCTGACTCAAGTCTCATGGATCCTACAACAAGTGCCTGTAGTGTTCCAAGTATAGGAACAATTAACTCATTACTCGGGGAAATTATTTGTAATTACCAAATGATTATAAACTTGTAATCATATCCTTTAGATTTATTTTGTCACCAAAGAAAGTAATATTTTATGATCCAACTCACTTAATGACTTCATGTCATAATTCCAGGAACTTCCTATAATCACAATTGTAAAGCGAACTTGAGAAGGAGGTTTTGTGTGAATGGATAATTGTTGGTAACATTAACAACCCATCGACAATTTGTTTGCACCAAGTGGTATTAGAGAACATGGTTATGCTCTTTGGAATAAAGTTTACTCTTTAGGAAAATTGAATCAAACACAATGACATTGTAGCAAGATCAGATTTGGGAGGAATCTGATAGGTAAAATGGTTTTTCATTTTACATTTATTTGATCAAAGAATTGATAATTGGAGGTTGAGCTCCTAAGAGGAGAATAATTTAGAGAAAAAATATGTTATTTTATACTTCGGGAGGAAAGTAAAACATATTTTTCTTTAGAAGAAAATAAGAAGAAGCACGAAGATAAGATATTGCAGACAAAAGATAGTTGGGTAGAAGGAGTGGAAAGATTGTAGTAGTGCATGTTACTATGATATAAGAAAATGGGTAATTGGTCTTATGTTTTCAACTAATTAAGAAATAAATTTTTGATTATAGGTAGTAACAATGGAATACAACATTATGTCTTTGATGAAATCTAGGAGAGTTATAAGAGAGAACAATTGAAGTTCTCCAAAGAGGTGAGCTAAGTTAGTGCAACAACCAGAAGAGTAAGGAATGCTCAAGGAGGTTCCAGGTGAGAGGACCATTGAAATACTAAGAGGATAGGCTAAGGAGAAAGATCGGTGAGGTGTTGGGTAAGGGGTTGATGGATAAAGATTTTTACATAGGTTTCACTGCACCTCATAGTGGGCAAGATGAATCTCACAAAGGAGGAAGGAAAATGACTATTGATGGTCATAATAAAGGTTAAGGGGTAAGCCAAAAAAGAATCATTGATGAGGATTTTGATAGGGAATTAGATAAGATGAAAGTGAAATTGAGTGTATTAATGGAGCTACTATAGGAAGGCGGGGAAGACAAAATATGTGGATGGACTCTGTAGAAGAAGGTGAAATGGAACAAGTTGCGAGTAAATATGAAACACAGGTTGAACATTAAGCTGAAAAATGAAGAAATCAAGGCAACAAAAATGAAAGTTCATTATTGTGAACCTAAACAAGGACCAATCCTTAGTGAAGACGTGGATGAAGAAGTTGATGAGATCCAAGAATCTCATGTTTTTGAAACTAGTGAAATTTGTATGCATGCAGATGTTGCCATGTATCAAGGTGAAGGATAGTAATTGAAAACTATCACAAGGTTAGAGAAAGAACAATTACAAGAGCCTGTTGTTGAAATGAACGGGGATATGTTGGTTTACGAAGATAACGAATAGAAGGATCGAGGAAATGAATAGCAACATTCAGATATAATACTGATGAAATTTGAGGAGGGAATCAAATTACTAGAAAGGATGTTGAGAGAACCTGCATTAGAGGAATTTTGAAGTCTAAATTAGGCCTCCTAAGAAAAATGTACAACAAAAATAAAATTTATAAGAACCAATAGGATTCAAGGTGATGATGTCAACCATGGGGGACGATTCAACATTTTTGGAGTAAAAAATATTTAAAAATTAAAATAATAAAACTACTTTTTCAACTTATCTCCATAATATTTTACTCAAATTTCAAGTGGGAGTACTTTTTGGATGAAAAATTTAATTCCACATCCAAATAGTACCCATGTTTCAAACTTTCGATGGACCTTGCTACACGAAAAATGCGAAATACATGAAAAACGTGATTGCAATCACGTTTTTCATGTATTTCTCATTTTTCATGTAGCGGGGACTATCGAAAGAATGCAACATGGGTACTCCTTCGATGAGGAATCAAATTCTACATCCAACGAGTGTTCCCACTCGAAATTTGAGTAAACCCATGGGGAGATAAGTTGAAAATATGAGTTGAAAAACTAATAAAGTATTATTTGATTATTTTATAATTTAATTTCCCTCTAAAATTTTATGACTTAATCTAGTATTATTTTATTATTTCCACTATTATTTTATAATTTCCTTAGGAGGCCCATTTTAGACCTCCAAATTCCTCTAATGAGAGTGAAATTTCAATTCATTTAATGCAAGAGGATGATGACAACAATGAGAAGATTCTAGCATGTGTAGCAAATGATGACAACCTTATAAATGCAATTTTGAATGTAGAATTAAGGATATTAGAGGAATGGTTGAAAATGTACAGTTTGTCACAACATATTTGATAAAACTATATTTAAAATCTAAAATCTACACTATTAGGGTTTTATTTTTCTTTATATTTATGGATCTCTAGATTGTGGTTACTTATGTATGCATGCAAATTAAAATTATGCAAAAAATATGGAACATAAAAATAAAAACTCACAAACCACGATTGACACAAGATATTACCCGGAAACTATTTTGAGAGAAAACCCAATTAGCAGGTGAGACCAATCTGTTCCCTTTTTCTAAATAGAAAATGGATGTGATTATAAATAAGTATGGCATGTGGCCTGTGGGTTACTACAATTCTCAAATCCTCTATGTATTCTCTATCTCCTATCACTCTTGGCTAATTTATCTCATCTATGGAACAAATGCACTAGAAAAAACGAAACCCCTTTTCCCCCTAGTGGCTCAGTTATAACACATCCCGATATCTTACTAGTGGTTAGGTTTGACTACCTCAACTCTTAACCAAAGTTATATTATGGACTCTTCTAGAGTCTTATTCATCATACTCATGTGGCTAGCCCATTTTCCATGAACGATGGGTGCTGACATGGCATCTTATCGAATTATGGTGGTGAAAAGAAGAAGGTCAACTTATGATACGGGTGATTCTTATGCCATTGGAAAGGTCTCTGTGTGTATAATATGAAAATAAGGTGCTCCTCTAAAGTGGAAAATTTGATCCCATCCAAAAGAAAAGGTCATTTGATGCCTCAAAATTCTCTTGGAAGGTTTTAGACCCTACTTTTTGAAACCGGGTCCCTCCGGTAAAAATAGTCCTACAAGTTCATTCCTCCATATTTTCCACTATGAAAGCATTGAGATGGATTAAAAACAATATAATGATCTAATTTGGATCACACCTTCCCATTTTGGGAGGATTTTGATCCCCAAAATATTCTACTTAATGAGGTGAGAAAAATCCACACCCCCCCCCACCTTCTCTCTTTTGATTGGAAGTTTTCCTTTCAAGCCAATCTTCCAAAGGTCATTTTACCCCTGTCTCATAGTTCTGAACCTCTTTTGCAAAGATGTTTTTTCTGTCAACTTTCTCTGAGCATCTGGTGCCAAATCCTTTATATTAGGTAGAACCCGTTCCTCTCCTTATCTAGCATGGAAGGCTCATAGAGTTTTAGATTCTCTACATTCACAACTCAGTAAATGCGCATGTATGGTGGTAAATTGAGTTGATAGGAATTATTGTTGGCTCTCCAAAATATCATATTTTTCACTCTCTTTTCCTTCACTTTTCTTTAGTATTTACCATATTCTACAGCTCTGTCACCTTACACTAAGACCATTTTCATGATCATATATGGGTTTATAGTTATTATTCCAAAGCATTTATTTTAGTATTTTGAGTGAATTTATGGTTAAATATTAGAAAAATAACATGTATTAACTTATATCTAAAAGTTGGAAGAGTTTTGTGATGTTTGTAGGCATATTTGAAGGTTCCAACAAAGTCATATTTGGCCTCTAAGTCTCAAATTCAAATTTTCTCTTCGAACTCATGAATATTTGAGATCATTGATCAGATACATTTCATGAAGAAGAGTCATGGAAGTTCTCATAAATGTTTCCTATCAAATATTTATGAGATTTGTGAGAGGATATGAAGAAATGTTGCTATATGTTAACACATGGTTGTAACCACATGAAATATTTGTGGATCTAGGAGATCTTTGTGGATCTACATTGATTAATTAGTGATCTTAGTCTTTGTATAAATAGGAGTTCCTTTTCCATTCAAAGGTGTGTTAAGTTTTGAAATGCTAAGGATTATCTATGCTTATACTTGATGTTATGAATTCTATTGAAGTTCACTTCAGTTAATAAAATCATTTGATATGGTTGTGCCTTCATTATGAGTTCTGGTATTAGATCAATAATTCCTAAACTTTTGACCTCTCGTGCACTTCAAAAAGGCCACTTGATGAGTACACGTGTCTTTTAATGTTTCATTTTTGCAAGATAGACTATTTTATTTTATGCTCATTTTCTGCAAAGTTTATTTCAAGTCTTTTGATTAGATGTTGTGTTTTATATTCACTGCCTTTACACTCTTTTGTGATTATTTTATTTATGTTCTTTTGCAAATCAAGCACTTGAGAAAAATTGAAAATAACCAAAAACATTTATTTTATTGCACTTTACATTTCTTAGTCTAAGATTCATAGATAATTGATAGTTGTGATTGGCTCTAATTTGGTATGCACACATTAGTAATCTCAATAGGCTTTAATTCCAAGTCATTTGCTTCTCGCTTTAGAATAGAGTTTTATTGCTTTCCTAGAATAAAGTCTTGTTGATTTCTATAGATTAGATTTTATTTTAAGTTCAATAGATTAAATCTACTTCCAAGTCCAATAGATTAGATTTGTTTTCAAGTTCAATAGATCAAATTTATTTCCAAAGTTTGATAGACTAGATTCATTTCCAAGTCTAATAGAATAGGATTTGTCTTTATGTTCAATATGATAGAATTTCAAAATATTTCATAGTATAGAATTAGAATAACTTGTTTCAATTCAATGCATTACTTTTCAAGTTCCGAATTTAATTATTTAATAGGTATAGTCTTTGAGAAAGAACGTACGTGTGTGCTCATTTAGATATTTTCATGAATAGGATTTCTTTTAACCTCACAATCATTTCCATATGTCAATTTCCTTTTTGATTGAGAGTTAATTCCTGACACATATAGTTTAGTGTACTTCAAAAGTATACGAACCTGGATTGACATTTAATGCAAGTAATTTAACTGGAAATTAAATTACCCAACAATTATCACCCACCTTTTCCAGTATCTTGAATGGACCATACCACAAAACCTTGATTTTCTTACCAGGACCCTTTAGCCTCTCCTCATTCAATTGTAGCCATACTCTGTCTCCCACTTTAAATGATTTCTCTCTTTTGTGCTAATAATGTCTGGCCTTATATTTTTCCTATAACTTCTGCAATGTCTCCTATACCTATATATGGATATGTTTGATCTTCTCAACAAAATTTTCAACCCTCAAGGCATCCCCTGTAAGATCCTCCCTCACTCCTCCCCACTTCCCATATGCAATATCCAAAGGTGAGGGAAGTACATATCCAAAAAAAGTTTCAAATGGGGACTCAACTATAGAAGTGTGGACTGCTTTGTTATAAAAGTGTGTATATATACTAGATTTTCATCCCAAGTCTTTGGATGCTATTATAAGCCATCAAAAGATGCACCAAAGTCTTGTTGATTACTTCTATCTACCTATTTGTCTATCGATGGAATGCTTTAGACCTCTTCAACTTGGTGGCCATTGTCCCCACAATGTAGTCCAAAATGCACTTATAAATATCGTTTCCCTATCCGAAATGATGCTTCTTGGTATCCCAAAGTGCACCCAAACCTGTCAAAAGAACAAGTTTGTTGATTTTTTCCTAGTGATGGTATTTTTACAGGGCATCGAAACACACATCTTGCTAAACCTGTCAACTACCAAAAATAGGTAGTCAAGTCCCTTCCTAGTTGTTGAAACTGATGAGCCCCAGAAATGGGTAATTATATGGGCTCATTTTTCCTCTTAATTCGACTTAATCCACCATTATCATTATTTTATATTTATGCTAATAGAATGAATTGGGTTAGTCATTTTGCCATGTAGTCTAATGTGTGCTTTATGAAGACTTTTTGGTAAATTTTGGACAAAGTCAAAGGATTTATGAGAAAATGGCAGCAAATATTCGAGGAAAACAGAGAAGAGGATTTGTATGGGGTTGTCTCCTTCATTTATGACCCCTTTCCTTGAATCCTCCATCATCAACTCAAAGCGCAAGCAGCCACATTGATGCATCCAAGGAGCAGCCGAGCAAGTAAAGGAGGACTGTTGTTTACCTCCAGTTCTGGGAAGCCGAGATCCTTGATTTTAGGAAGGCTGTTGGGGAATCCATTTGTATAAATAAGGGGCTTAGAGCCTCAGTAGGTTAGCCAATCATTAGTAGAATTTTGTCACTTAAGTGCAACATTTGTTCAACTCATTTTCGAGTTTCTTTTTGAGAACAATTTATGTAATGTGACTTTTATTTTTGATAATGGAGATGAAACAGTTTTCGGGCCGGCACTGATCTCTTTCAGAGGGCTGAAGCTCTTGGGTTAGGGCCCAACCAAAGCTGGCCATCACATCTTGCCTTGTACTTGTATGTTCTTTTCTTTAGTTCATGAGTTAATTTCTGTTACGTAGATTCATTTTACCTTGTTAGAATAGGTTGCTTTTGATGGTTTGCATAGCTATTTTTGTTTCAGTTGCTCAAGTAGGTTAATGCAGTGACAGGCTAAGATTCAAAAAGGCCAACATCAAGCCTTGATCTCCTTTCTCCCTTTCTGGGACTATGATTTGAGGTCAAGGCACTACTGCTGCCACCAAAAACACAGTTTTGCTCCCTATGCAATTTCTAGTGTGATGACTTGATTTGGAAAGATTAATTGATTGCTTCAGATTCAGTTGCCTAGATCATTTCCTGTTCTTTTACAATATATCTCTCTACATGCTTTTCTGCTTGAAGGTTACTGTTTAGCATTTTCTGTTTATACGTCAGAAATTAGGTCAAGCTAGAGAAAGATCTATTTTCATGGTATAGTTAGTCCTTTCTTTGATTAGTTTTCGTAAGTAGATGTGCAGATATCTTGCAGGGCACCTCAGCTCACCATACATCCATAAAGTAGCCAACATCAACTCACTTTTCACAGATTTCCCAAGTCATTCACAACATTTCACCAATCTGCGCTAATTTCTTCATTTTTCTCCATAAGCTTCCCTCCTGCCATTTGAACAAATCCAATCATCATATTCCCTCTTGATCTTCCTTGAAAAGCTCCAGACACCTCAACACCTTCATCTAGCCTTCAGTTACTCTTTCCCATCATTTTTCCACCTTCAAAACCTCCAAAAATAGCTCTCGGCCTCCTCTTGTAGATCCTCCTGTAGATCCCCTGCAGCCTCCTGTAGAATTTCCTGTGAGTGATTTTTCGAAGTCTGATTGCAAGGGAAGTCTTTAGAAAGGTACCAGGGGATTCTTAGGACCTATCCACACCTTCCTCCACCTCTGCAAAAACCAAATTCATCCTCCATCGCCACCAAACCTCTACACAATCACAATCCGATAAACTACAAGCATAATAATTTCACCTAAAAACACTCAAAAACTACAAAAAGATGTTCTTTTCTCATTTTCTTTTGGGAATAGCTTAAGTAGATGTGATTTACCTTTTTAGTAGTCAATGGCATTCATCTCATTAGTTTCTATCTCTTTTTCTGCAAAAGTAGGGTTAGTTGGATAAATTAGGGTTTGCTAGGGTTTGCGTTACATTTTAGTCTTGTTTCTCTTTTTGCAAGTAGAATAGCCTCTTTCGAGTTAGATTTCTTTCATCACAGTTAAAAGATTTCTCTAGAAACTCATAGAAGTTGGCTTGAGCTCCTAGTGATCTTGCACCAGTTGACCAAGTGACAGCCTGCAGTAAGAGCTAGTACTTGTGCATACAGCACCGTCGCTTCCAAGTTTGTTACAAACTACCAGGTTGATAAAAGTAAAGTAGGAAGCCCTAGGAGTTGCAGCATTATTGTTGCAATATTGGTGCTCACCACTTTTTGGCGCCACTGTCGGGGAAGCGTCAGAGTATTTTGTGATTACTTCTTTTCTTCTACTTTCTACTGCAACATTCTGCTAAGTAGTTTATTTCAGCAAAAGTAGAGTAGTTGTTTCTTTCAATTTATGCATTTCCTTGCTTTCATTTCAATTCTGCAATTTCCATTTTAGCAAAAGTAGATTAGTTCTTTCAATTCTGCAATTTCCATTTCAGCAAAATTAGATTAGTCATTTCCTTGCTTTCATTTCCATTCTGCAAATTTTCATTTCAGCAAGTTCATTTTAGTAGTTGCAATTTTTTTGTTCAATCAATTTCACTTTTCCAGGTACAAGCAGAAAAACAAAAAAATCACCCAAAAAAAGATTTATTTTCATGCCTTGTAGGAATAGAGATAATTTAGGGAAATTCCTACCCAACAACCCCACCACATCACAAAGCCACCCTTCTCTCTTCTTCGGTGGTAGTGATCCAGAAGAACCTATAGGTGAACAACCAGAGATATACGGAGATCCTATAGCAGAAGAAGAGGAAGAAACCATCCCTCTTGAGACCATGGCTGAAAACAGAAACGTTAGGGGGAATGGAGAAAGAGTAGAGGGTACCTTTCCCATCTGAGAGACCAATGGGGACACTAAAATGAAGAACATAAGCCCTTCAGCCTTACCTCACTTCCATGGGTTGACTACCGAAGATCCTGATACCTTTTTGTTTGAATTTGTTGTTATCTGTCGAACCTATGACTATGTAGAAGATGAGAAGAAGTTGAAACTATTTCCTTCTACCCTCAAGGATGTAGCATTGCGCTGGTTCATGGGGTTACTTGGCAACAACATCACAACTTGGGCTCAGATGCAGCAAGCCTTTAATAACAAATACCGGGACTACTGTAGGTCAAAGGATACCAAGGAAGAAATCTTCCGAATGACCATGGGAAGCGATGAATCCTTGGAAGATTATGAAGAGAGGTTTCAGCTCAGTTATAAAAGGGCCAGATTCACACTTGACCCCCGAATCTCTGAAGTTGGTCCTGCTCAGAGGAGTCCCGAAAGACCTTCTAGACACCCTTCATTTTCTGGCTGGGGGGGACATCCACCAACAACCTTATGAAGACATAAAGACTGTGTTTAGAAACCATTCTACGGTAACCAGAAAGAGAGGTAGGTGAAGTCAACCCCTAGCCAGTACGTCCTCATCCAGTTCATCCCTTAAAGGAGAATTTGGAAATCTGCTGGAAGATTTCAAGAGTGAGATGATGCAGACTCTTGCCATGTAAATGGATACCTTGCATATCAAAAGGAAACAGGAAGAAGTAGAAAGGACCTTGGCCATTTTTGTCCTAGGTGCACTAGAAGGCATCCTAGGAACGAATGTCCATTGAACTCTATAGAAGTGTGTTCAGTCTGTGAAGAAGATCATTCTACGAATCAATGCCCTTCCTTGCCTGGACTTAAAGCTGTATACCAGGGGGCTGAAGGAGCCACTAAACCACTCTATTTCATGAACCAAAGGAGGCCACATGGACCCAGACCTTACTAGCAGAGAATGCAAGGGACATCCCAGGCATATTACAACCCCAATCAAGCCACTTCCATGCCTTCTTGGGGTCCCCCTGCTCATCCTTCCTGGTCCACACCCCCTCCTTCGTCATATCCATCTCAATACCATGCTTAACCAGCTGCTCATTCGTTTTAGTCTTATGCTCAGCCATAGCCTCAGTGGAATGCACCTCATCAAGGGTGGAGGCCCTAGTACAACTCTCCTCCCGCTCTTTTGCCTCCACCACCTGCTCAACTGTAACCATTGCCTCCTGCTCCACTAAGGAAACCCAAAATACGTGCTCAACCGAACCCGAACCCGAATAACATATAGGCCTAGCAAGTATATAGTGGGGAACCATCATGCCCGACCTATGCTGTGGAGATTCAGGAGATTAACCTACGATCTTGGAAGGTTCTCCCAGATAACCAACCTCCCCCTAAGGAGGATGAGGAAGAAAAAGAGGAAAGTAAACCAAAAGCCATTCCACCCTTTCCTGAGAGATTATCTGGAACAACACAACCTACCCCAAAAGAAATTGAAATTCTGGGAGAATTGAAACAATTCTGTGTAAAGATACCACTTCTCCAAGCCATAAAGGTTGTGCCTATATACAACAAGATGATAAAAGAGAAGTGCTTCAGCATCCAGGCAAGTGCAGGAGAGATGCCCCAACTATCAATGTTATAGGACAACTGTCCGACTTGATGTTAGGGCAGGTAATCTATCCAAAATATCTAGACCCAGAAAGCCCTGTAGTCGATGTCCACATCAATGGCGCCATAATCCCCCATACCCTGATTGATCTAGGGGAAACCATTAATGTGATGACCAAGGACACTATGCTCAAGCTCAACCTTCAAGGCTACCTAAGAAAGACCACAACAGTACTGCAGTTAGCAAACCACTCCACCGTGACCCCTGAAGGGATTGTGGAAGATGTAATGGTCTCCATTGATTCTTGGGAGTACCCTGCTGATTTCTTGGTTCTCCAACCAAAGGCAAAGCTCACTGGATATCCTCTCATCTTGGGAAGATCCTGGTTGGCTACTGCAGATGCCTACATCAGCTGTCGAGCTGGGAACATGACAATCAAGAATGGGCATATGTCCAAGCAGCTAGTCCTATATCCTCCTGCCCAACCTTTGTTAGAACATGATTTACCTCTCTGGTTGGAGGAGGAAGATGAGGATGAAGTCTATTTCGCACTACTATGTGAAGTAGAAGCTACCATGGGGGGGGAACCACAAAATGACGATGATATTATTGAAAACTTGATTCAGAATCCACCCCCCAGTATGTTGTCATTAGAGGAGCTAGTGAAAGAAACCCAAGCCAATCCTTTAGTTGATCTCTGTGTGGTTGGCCTGACCTCTCTTTGAGTTAAGAATATGGAGTTCGGCCCAGAAAGAACCTTGAAAATCAACTCATCCCTATCCACCTCTCAGGAGAAGGAACTGTGTAGCTTATTAAGAAACCACTTGGATGCTTTTGCTTGGAGCTATAAGGAGATGAAGGGAGTGCACCCTTCAGTCTGTACTCATCACATTTACATTAAAGAAGATTGCAAATCAGTCAGGCAACCTCAAAGGAGGATGAATCCATCCCTTAAGGACATTTTCAAAGAAGAAATGCAAAAGTTACTAGATGCAGGGTTCATATACCCCATCTCTGACAGTGAATGGGTCTCTCCTTTGGTGCTAGTACCAAAGAAAAATGGGAAGTGGAGAATCTGTGTTGATTATCGTGAACTAAACAAGGCCACCGAGAAGGACCATTTTCCTTTGCCTTTTATAGATCAAGTGTTATGCTCTTAACCTGCAAAGCAATACCCAAGCGAAGAAAAGATACCGAGAACACAGAATATGCGAAGAAAATATACCCAGAACACAGAATAGAAATGATTTTATTATTCAGAGAGAAATGTTCACAGGCCTCTTCGAGGGGGCAACCTCCAATAGAGCAGAGCTCGATTACAAAACAAGACACAATGCTCCTCGCAGGGAGTCTCTATCCTTTATATATGACTCATACATGCAATACCACGAGCCAATATCGTGGGTTTTATTAATACCATCTATCTAATACTACCACCTATTTACCATCTATCTAATACTTCCGCCCATTTGCAACTAACTGTGGTCCCGTCATTAATTGCGGGTTAACCACTTACAAATATTAATATGGGCTTTATTGACTCTTGACTATGACGTGATCCCAAGACATAAATAAGGGGGTTAGGGTGGGACCCTAACATGCCCTCCCCCTTAAGACTAGCCTTGTCCTCAAGGCTAAAGCTGCGGAAACTGCTGAAGAATAGTGGCTGGTTCCCAAGTTGCATCTTTCGGAGAGGTGTCTTTCCATTTGACGAGGACCTCCTTAATCATGCGGCCGCGCAGGTGCTTGTCTCGTGTGTCTAGAACCTGTTCAGGTTGAAGCCAGATTGACCCTTCTTCGTCCAATTCAGGTAGACTGGTTTGAACTCGGCAATTGTTCCCAATCACTTTCTTGAGGCACGATACATGGAAAACTGGGTGGATTTTTGCTGTAGGTGGCAAAGCCAACTTGTAAGCCACTTCTCCGATGCGCTGAAGTACTTGGTATGGTCCATAGAATTTTGGGGAGAGCTTTTGACAACCCTTGTCTTTGAGTGATGTTTGCTTATATGGTTGCAGCCTCAAAAAGACCTGATCCCCTTCTTGAAATTGGTGCTCTGAGCGATGTTGGTCAACTTGTTGCTTCATACAGTTCTGAGCTTGATGAAGATTCTCGCGCAGATGGGCAAGCATGGTTGCGCGGTGTTGTAGGAGTTGATCCACGGCTTGTACTTTGGAGCACCCCGTGAGATAAGAAGTAGGGGAAGGTGGAAGTTGTCCATAGAATGCTTCATAGGGAGTCATTTTGGTGGTGGCATGATAGTTGGTGTTATACCACCACTCCGCTAGAGGTAACCACTATACCCAAAGGTGTTGCTTTTCTGAAGTGAAACACCTAAGGTAGGTTTCTAGACATTTGTTGACGGCTTCGGTTTGACCATCTGTTTGCGGATGATATGAAGTACTGAGTTTGAGTTGAGTGCCTTGTATTCTGAAGAGCTCCTGCCAAAAATTACTGGTGAAGATTGGGTCACGGTCGGATACAATAGAAGTGGGCATGCCATGCAATTTGAAGATCTGATCCATGAAAGTTTGAGCAACCAAGGTTGGTGTAAATGGGTGGGGTAGGGCACAGAAATGAGCATACTTCGACAGTCGGTCCACAACCACCATGATGACTGACTTGTTCCCAGACTTTGGAAGACCTGTAATGAAATCCATGGAAACCTCTGTCCAAGTTGACGCCGGAATGGGCAATGGTTGTAATGTGCCTGGTGTGTTGACGGTTTCCCCTTTGTGGCGTTGACAGACGTCACATTCTGCTACGAAAGTAAGGATGTCCTGTTTCATGCCGGTCCAAAAAAATGATCTTTTGGCATGAGCATATGTCTTCTGAAAGCCCGAATGTCCTGCAATGGGAGATGAGTGCAATTCTGCCAAAATGCGACTTTTGAGGGTGGATGTTGGTGATATTACGACTCTGTCCTTGTAGCGAAGAATATCATTCTGCCACGAGTAGCCCTTGCTGGAATTAGGATCTACCTGCAATTGAGAAATGAGTTGGGAGAGCCCTGGATGTGAAAACCATTCCCTGCGAGCCTCTTCAATCCAGTCTGAAATGGGGAGGGAAATTGCGAGCAGAGTACTTTCCTCCTCAAATTGGCGCGACAATGCATCTGCTACCCTGTTGTCTTTCCCTTTCTTGTAAATGATCTCATAATCATATCCCAGCATTTTGGCTAACCATTTATTTTGTTGAGGGGAAGATAGGCGTTGCTCCAAAAAATATTTAAGACTGTGATGATCTGTGCGGATTTGGAAACGTCGCCCCAAGAAGTAAGGTCTCCAGGTCTCGACTGCATGTAAGATGGCCATCATTTCCTTCTCGTAGGTAGATTGGCCCAGATTCTTCCCACTTAGTTGTTGGCTGGTGAAGGCCAATGGTCGCCCTTCCTACATTAATACCGCTCCAATACCTGTTCCCGAAGCATCACATTCAGTGACAAATGATTTGGTGAAGTCCGGTAGTGCTAAGACAGGAATGGAACACATGGCGGTTTTTAGAGCGGTAAATGCCTGTTGTGCTTCCTCATTCCAGAAGAAGGAATTTTTCTTTAGGAGTTGCGTTAGGGGCTTCGCTATGCAGCCATAGTTGCGGACAAATTTACGATAATAGCCTGTGAGACCCAAAAATCCTCTCAAGCTTTTCAAGGTCTTAGGTTGAGGCCATTCTTGCATTGCCTGGATCTTTTTGGGGTCCACCTTGACACCTTCGCGCCCCACAATGTGGCCCAAATACTCAACTTCTTCCATGCCAAACGAACACTTAGACATCTTGACAAATAATTTATGTGTTCGGAGCAGTTGCAAGAGTAGATCTACATGCTGAAGATGTGCCGCCCAAGTGCCACTATAGATGAGGATGTCATCGAAGAAGACAAGGACAAAGTTTCTGAGATATGGTTTGAGGAGGTGATTCATAAGGCTCTGAAAAGTAGAGGGGGCATTACAGAGACCAAATGGCATGACGAGGAACTCATAATGGCCTTCATGAGTTCTGAAAGTTGTCTTGGGAATGTCGACTTCCTTCATGCGAATTTGGTGATAGCCTGAGCGAAGATCCAACTTAGTGAAGAATTGAGCCCCATTGAGTTCGTCCAGCAAATCGTCAACCACTGGGATGGGAAATTTATCTTTGACTGTTAACTTATTGAGGGCCCTGAATTCGGGACACATCCGCCACTCCCCATCTTTCTTGAGGACCATGACCACTTGGGATGAATAAGGACTAATGCTGGGACGAATGACACCTACTTCCAACAATTCCTTGATGATTTTTTCTATTTCATTCTTTTGGGTGAACGGATATCTGTATGGCCGCAAATTTGGGGGTTGGGCCCCTGGAACCAATGTGATGCTATGATCATGTTCCCCTCGCGAGGGTGGAAGCTCATGAGGCTTGTCAAAGACCGTCCGATGTTTATTTAAAATCTGTTGCATCTCAGGATGAACTGGCGGAGACATGGTGTCTACTACCTGGATGGCATTAAATTGAGCTACCACTCCATGATGGCCCTTTTTTAACAATTTTTCCATCCTATGCGAGCTGATGATAGAGGGGGCTCCTGCCTGAAGTCCACGGAGGGTATGTGTGGAGTTGTTCTGCTTAAAACTCATATATAACTCCTGGAAATCCATTGTGATTGGCCCAAGGGTGCGGAGCCATTCAGCACCTAGGACAATGTCGCATCCCCCCATGTGTATGGCAAACATGTGGGTTTTCAACTGATAATCCCCCATTTGAAGTTTGACATTTTCACAGCGGCCTTCACATTTCATTGTGCCCCCATCTGCAATTTGGACGTGGAAGTTAGAGACTGCCCGTACATAACAATGCGCTGCTTCGGCGATTTTTTGATGGATGAAATTATGGGTACTTCCACTATCAATCAAGACTATTACTGGGCGATGTTTAAGAAAACCCTTGATTTTGAGAGTTTGAGGGGAAGAGATTCCTGCCAATGCATTGAGCGAAATAACTGGGTCATCAGATACAATCTCCTTTTGGTTGTCTTCTTTGATCGCCTCTGGTTCCTCAAGAGGTGGATCTTCCTCGGTGGAGCTGTAGTCAGTGGCATCTATTTGAAAAAACTTGGGCTCCTTGCATTTATGCCCAAGGGAATATTTTTCATCACAGTAGTAACATAGTCCTTGCTTCCTTCTCTCGGCCATTTCCTGAGGTGACACCTTTTGGACCTTAAGTGTCTGAGTTGTGGTATGAGCTTGTGGGGGACGACCTTTAGTGGGGAAATTGGGGCGGTTGTATTGGGCTGTTATGGCACGCTCCACCTTACGGGCTACCTGGCAAGCCTCCGTCCATGTGGGAGGGTGGTGGAGTAGAACTTGAGCTTTGATGGCTTCTTTAAGACCACTGATAAAACATTCTGTGTAGAACTCATCTGAGAGATGCTAAGTGCGGAAGGCCAAGGCTTCAAAAGAGGTGATATATTCATCCACTGTACCCGTCTGTCGGAGCTTAGTGAGACGGCCCAAAAAGGAGTCTCCCTGTTCAAAGCGATCTCAAAGAGCTTTGGCAAATTGGGCCCAACTCGAAAAAGGTGCATTGCGACGTTGATGCCATTCCGCCCATTGCCATCGTTCATTGTCCAAGTACATGGTCCCCACTCCAATCTTAGTCCAATCATCTTGGAGACGATTCAATTTGAAATACTGTTCCATTTGTGCTAGCCATGCGGACGGGTTAGAACCATCAAATTTTTGCATATCCAACTTGGGAGGTTGCTGACTATCCAACTTGGGAGGTGGTGGATGGGTGTGCCAGACGTGAGGAGAGTGGCTAGACTCACCCTCATGGTGTATATGGTCATTATAGGGTACCTCAAGAGCTGGCTCCTTGCCCTTATCGAGTGCTTGCCGTACCAGGCTCGATAGGTCATCAAGCGTATTTTTGAGCTCGTTCATATCTGTTTCAAGTTTGTCTAGTCTTTCATTGGCCATTGCTTGAGCTCTAGTTTCTACCATACACCAACTTGATGAAAAATTGGGACCGCCAAAATTTTTTTTTCTAAGAAATTGAATGGTACCACCGTGCTCAGCTCGTTGTCCTGATGCTGATGGGCTAGGTCACAATTTTTTTTTTTTTTTTTGGAAAACTCCTAACGGAGTTTTACTCCTTCCTGATCAATACTGCAGTCGCCAAATCCTCAAACTGTCAATGCCGCCAAAAGTCCTGCGAAAATTATATCCAGGTACAGGAACCCTTCACAACTACTCCGATCTGGTGGATCTGAGATATCTGAATGGTGGAACAACTGCTGCTGCTGATCTAGAATATCCGATCTGGTGGATCTGAGAGATCTGAATGGTGGAACAACTGATGCTGTTGATCTGGAATAGATGATGTGTGATCCCCGATAGAAAGGGAACTATGGTCTTGGGGAGTGTCAGGTGCTACAGATCGCAATATACATAAGGGTCTGACAGTAGTACTCGGCCCAATGTTTCAGGGCTCTAACTAAGGAGGATCGACCGTACCCTTAGCCGTACAACCCGACTACCCTATCGTACGGGCGAGTAATCTCTCCGAGTGCTGTTCTCGGTGTACTGTAGCCACAAGACGGCCGAAGGTTTATCTATGGCGAGGTTTCAAGGGAGCTAGGGGGCTTCCTATATACCCAGAGGGTACGTGGAAGACAGTCCGTTCGCGGTTCTGTCTAATGCGCTACTACTCGAAGGGGTACCCACAGGGGTTACAAGGGAGTCCAACAGACGTGACCACCTCTTGTATTTCCTGCGTGCATGCTTCCCCAAATCCGCAGGTTTATGTGCTTAACGACAGATCCCGTGGTTTAAAGACGCCGGAACACGTCTCTAGCCAAAAAAAAATTTTGCTAAAATTTGGAGATCCCACCGAGCCCTGGAAAGTGCTCTGATACCACTTGTTATGCTCTTAACCTGCAAAGCAATACCCAAGTGAAGAAAAGATACCGAGAACACAGAATATGCGAAGAAACTATACCCAGAACACAGAATAGCAATGATTTTATTATTCAAAGAGAAATGTTCACAGGCCTCTTCGAGGGGGCAACCTCCAATAGAGCAGAGCTTGATTACAAAACAAGACACAATGCTCCTCGCAGGGAGTCTCTATCCTTTATATATGACTCATACATGCAATACCACGAGCCAATATCGTGGGTTTTATTAATACCATCTATCTAATACTACCGCCTATTTACCATCTATCTAATACTTCCGCCCATTTGCAACTAACTGTGGTCCCGTCATTAATTGCGGGTTAACCACTTACAAATATTAATATGGGCTTTATTGACTCTTGACTATGACGTGATCCCAAGACATAAATAAGGGGGTTAGGGTGGGACCCTAACATCAAGTGTTAGATGGCTTGGCGGGGAAAAAGTTTTTCTCCTTCCTAGATGGGTTTAGCGAGTACAACCAAATCCAAATCAGCCCAAAAGACCAAGATAAGATCACTTTCATTTGTCCTTGGGGTACCTTTGCATATCGGGTCCTTCCTTTTGGATTGTGCAATGCTCCCGCCACTTTCCAGAGAGTAGTATTGAGTATATTTTCTGAACTGGTTCATGATGTAGTTGAAATCTATATGGATGATTTTACCCCTAATGGTTCTAACTTCCAGGAAGCTTTGGATAACCTGGGAAATGTTTTGGAAAAGTGTATTGAAATGAGCCTATCCCTTAGTCCTGAAAAGTGTAAATTCCTGATGACTAAAGGGATGGTGCCAGGTCATGCAATCTCTCAGCAAGGATTACAGGTGGACGCCAACAAAATTGCCATCATACAAAAGGTCCCACCTCCTCAAAAGGTAAGAGATGTCCAAAGTTTCCTAGGTTTAGCAGGGTATTATAGAAGATTCATTAAGGATTTCAGTAAGATAGCCTCTCCATTGTTTGGTATTTTGGGGAAAGATGTCGAGTTCATATGGACTGACAATTGTCAAGAAGCTTTGGATACCTTGAAAAGTAAACTTGTGACTGCCCCAATTTTGAGAGGTCCGAACTGGGCCCTACATTTCCACATTCATATAGATGCCTCGAACAAAGTGATAGGAGCAGCCTTAGGGAAAGTTGATGAGAAGCTACCTTATGCAATATACTTTGTAAGTAAAAAATTGTCGAAGGCAGAATTAAACTACACTGTAACCGAGAAGGAGCTCCTAGCTGTAGTCCATTCCCTAAATAAATTCAAACACTACATCACCAGCTATCAAACATTTTCACACACTGATCATGCTATAATTAGGTATTTAATGAACAAACTAGATGTAAATGCTCGCATTATTAGATGGTTTCTTTTATTGCAGCAATTTGATTTAACCATTGTTGATAGGCTGGGTAAGGAAAATGTTGTTGCTAATTTTTTGTCTAGAATAGATCTGCCTGCAAGTGAAGAAGGAATGGTGGATGATCAAATGCTAGATGAACACCTATTTGCTATCTCATTACTCTCTCCATGGTTTGCTGATATAGCAAATCACTTGGTTTTCGCACAGTTTCTGCCACACCTGTCCTCAAAAGAGAAGAGCAAGATCATGAGGAAAAGTGCCCCTTTCACTTGGATTGGGGGCGATCTCTTCAAACTTGGCCCAGATCAGGTTTTGAGAAGATGTGTCAAGAAGGAGGAAGTTTTTGACATTCTCTTGACCTGTCATGATGGGCCCTGTAGGGGCTATTTTGTAGCAAAGAGCACTGCCTTCAAAATTCTGCAAGCAGGTTACTATTGGCCCACTCTTCATCAAGATGTAAGGAGATATGTCAACCAATGTGATCGGTGTCAAAGGATGGGGAAACCTACTCCAAGGGATGAGATTCCCCTGTAACCTCAAGTGACTTTTGAGCCATTTGAGAAGTGGGGCATGGACTTTGTGGGTCCTATCAACCCTCCTTCAAAGCAGAAATATTACATCATCATGTGCACTGATTATCTGACAAAATGGGCAGAAACAAAGGTGATCAAGGCAACAACAGAAGAAAAAGTAGCTGAGTTTTAAATGGAGAATATATTCTATAAGTTTGGGTATCCAAGAGAATTAGTCACAGATCAAGGGAGTTAGTTTACCTCCAATCTGATTGAAGACCTACTCACACATCACAAAATTAAGCATAGAACTTCCACCCCTTACCATCCGCAAGTAAATGGACAAGTGGAAGTCAGTAACAGAGCTTTGGAAGGAATTTTGACCAAGGTAGTGAGCATCAACATAAAATATTGGGCAGATCGATTGGTTGATGCCACCTGGGCCCATAAAACCACACGGAAGACCACCACAAGGTTCACACCCTATGAGCTAGTCTATGGGAAGAAGGCTTTGCTGTCAATAGAATTTGAATACAACATACTAAGGATGGCAGCTCAGCTGGACCTATATCACAGCCATGCACAGAAGGAAAGGTTACTCCAGCTAAATGGATTAGATGAACAAAGATTGCAGGCCCTTCTCCACATAGAGGTAGTCCAGATTCAAAGGAAAATATGGAATGACAAACACCTCAAAGAGAAACAATTCTAGGAAGGAGATTGGGCATTGCTGTATGACTCAAGATATAAAGATTTCAAGGGAAAACTGAGGACAAGATGGTTGGGACGGTACACACTAGAAAAGTGCAGTGACAATGGTTCAGTTCTGATCAGGACCATCGATGAAGAAGCCATCCCCATACTTGTCAGTGGGCATAGGTTGAAAATCTACAGGAATCCCCTCTCTAAGCAAGAATTCATTGAAAATTTGAGTAAAACAGTGTTGGTAGTGGAGCAAGTCTCTGCCTCCACTCCACCCATTCCCTAAAAAAAAAAAAGAAAAAAAAAAGAAAGAAAAGAAAAATGAGGAGAATAAAGATTCCTAGGTGAAAACCTTCCCTTAGAGGCACCCAAGGCAGGCAGGTAGGGTGAAAACCTTCCCTTAAAAAAAAAATTAAAAAAAAATGAAAAAAATAGAAACAGAAAAATTAACTTCTTTTGAATGCATTGCAGGTTGTAGGAGGGCCACAAAAGAAAAAGGGACATGGCCAAGTCGAATACACCTCCGATAGACCCTTTCTCCATTGCTATTGTCTTTTCCTAGTCTCTGGTCTCACTTTTTCTGGAAAAATATGCATCCTACAGGAGGCTCTGTGCATTCTACAGGAGGCTCCTGTAGAAATCACAGAGAGCTCGAAATCAAGTCAAGAAAAGGATCAAAGGGATAGAAACTTGTCCAGAAGACTTGTGGACCCCCTTACCATCATTCATCCTCATAACTCACCATTCCATACCTGCACCACTACATTTCCACTCGCTTCTTTCTTCCCTGCACAAAAAACACAGAAATCCTGTTTCTTTTGTTTTTTTTTTTTAATGAAGAATAAACAAGCAACATGCTGAACTTAACTCTTACCTAGTGCATACCAGCTGCTTTTCCATGACTAACAAAATATTCCTTAGCTACCTCTCCAGTCCCTGCTCAAGCCTTAGCCAAAATTTTTAGAGGGAGAAGCAGCTACAAGAAATCCTGTAGGATTCTTGTAGCAGTTGATCCCCTTAAAAATCAAGCTCCAGAGGCAGGGTTAGTGTAGCCACAGATGTGTAGAATGCACAAGGAGTTTGATCCTGATCGAAGATCACCAGTACAAGGTAGTTGAGCCACCAATCTAGAAGCCACGGGTGCCAGCAGCAGAAATCCATGGATAGAATGCCAAAGTCTGAGCATGCAACAGCACGGTAGCACGCAATTCTTGACTAACAGGTGAGTGACTAAACCCATTCCTTTGTTGCATGGTTATACTTTAAAAAATACATGAACAAGTGAGATGGTTTTGATTAAACCAGATTAGTTGCCAACTAACTGGCCACCCTCATCTATTTTAAGCTGTGCTCAGCGGGTGCACTCAGCACATGTGTTCAGTCAACTCAAAAAAATTTCAAAATAGGGAGTGGTGGAATCTAACAGGAATGATTGAAATGATTGCAGCAGACAGCATAAAATTTTCATAATGACACTGAAGTAGGGACCAACGCTCCAGATGAGGGTAACGTACCATGCCTACCACCTCACCTCATCACCGCAGAACGCTCCCGTAAGCTTAAGTACGCTGCAGTCCATCGCCTTCACCACCTTTGTTCTCATTTGTGTCAACGAGCTGTCGACTATAGCAACCTACCTACCACCTCCAGAGCATCGAAACAGCCAAATTTTGTCATTTTTAGGACCTACCCACTTATCGAGCTCCACAGGAGCATTATCGGGCTCTACAGGAGCGGAAACACAGTCCTACAAGAGCCTTTCTACAGGAGGGCCAATGAGCACCATCACAGAGGAAAATTCAGGATTTTATGACAAATTTGGGTTGAAGAAGGTAGGCTTGGTGAAAACCCACTCTGCATTTCCATATATATACAAAGGGTGGTGTGATTCCAAGCGAGGCATTGAGTTGAAAAGGGAAGGAAAGTGAGAACACAGTCTCCTCGTGTGTTTATATATATATATATATATATATATATATATATATATATATAGAGTTTCTCCATTTTCTCTTTGCACTGAAATAATGTCTCTTTCTCCTCCGTTGTATTCTCCTATGTAAAGAAATGATGCAACTCTAGAAAATTAAGCTGTAAAGAGTGAACATGCATTGGGTAGTCTACTTATGTTGAAAATTGAAAAAAACACAGTTCTGTATGTTCTCTGTTTCTTTAAGGTATCGTTTCCCTCAAACAAACAGAGAAGTAATGTGAGTCTAGAGAATGGAGTTTGGAAGGAAGGAAAGTTGCAGTTTGTTTTTGTTTAAAAGAAAGAACACAAAAAATCTCTCCCTGTTTCTTGAAAAAACCTCAGCTGTTCCTTTTTTTTTCAGGAATGAAACTTGCTGCCTCCCTCTTCAACTGAAATATTCCAGCAGAATCTAAAACATCATGACAGGGGGTTTTATGAGGAAGGAGCCTCTGAATTCAACTAAGCTGCATGAACATCTAGAAGTGGTAACCCTATTCACTAGAGCAAATTGGATGCCTTTCCTTGAAAAGTTGCATGGATATGATGATGAAGTCACAGAGGAATTTATATTGTCTTTAAAACCTCACTCAAAAACCCATACCATTATCAGTTTCAGGGGTATAACTATAGAAATCACCCCAGATTTCATCAGCAAGATTACAACTCTCCCACTTGGACTACCGTCAAGCAAGGAAGAAAAACCACTAGGCCAAGTTGCCAAGAAAACCTTTTTCCAGCCTAATGAACACGTTGTGTAGGACAAGAATGGCATCAAGAGAACAAGTATACCTTACCCATGGAATGAGGTCAGTTATCAGATTATGAAATACATCTCCTGTGAAGGAAGATACAACATAGTTTATGGGTACCATTTTAGACTGTTACATGAACTAAGATATGGCATGGACCTTCCTGCATCTAGAAAACTCAGTATTCCATATTTTCTCCTCCAATCCTTAATAGAGTCTAACACCAAATTGAAGGCAGGAGTTCCAGACTAATTGGCTCACCATGGGCTAATTAAATTGTTGGTGGAGGATGCCCTCCACACTGTCACAATCCCCATATCCTGGGAGATTTTCAGAAACATGACTAAAGAGAATGATATAAAAACTCTCACCTATGACCTTAGTCCATATGAAAGTGAAGAGGAAGAACAAAAAGGGGAAGTTGAGAAGGAAATCCATGAAGAAGAAAAGAACACTCAAATGGAATAAGAGGAACCCCACACAGAAAAAGAAGAAAACCAGATAGGAGAGGAGAAACATGACACCACCAAAGATGAGCCTAAAGCAGAGAAGAAGAAAGAATCAAAAGCAGAAAAGGGTAAAACCACAATAGAGAAAAAGGAGAAGCCAAGAACTGAAAGGAAGAAGCCTAAGACAGTTCAGAAAAAGGTTGCCACAGGAAAAGCAGAAGCTAAGCAAGTAGAGGAGCAAACCAATTCAGAGATAGCAGAAGCAAAACCACCAGAAACAGGAAAAACAACAGATGAAGAAGAAGAAGCAAAGCTGGAAGAAGTGTCTCCTAAGACACTAGCAAGAGAGGCAGCAACTATTCTTGCTGCACTTAGTACTCCAGCCAAGCCCAAAGGAAAAAGGAAAAGATAACCATCCATGTACTTCAAGGCTTGAAAAAGCACCAGAATAAAGATGGGGAAGCTTCAACCACCTTCAAAGGGGCCCATCATCATTGAAGATGCCCCTACTGCAAAAAAGGAGGAATCTCCATCCAAAACCCCCATTACCTATGAAAGGGGAAGCCCTAGAGCTTCTACTTGGAAAGAAAGGATCAAACTTATGGACTCTAAAACAATCCTACAGGAGGTGCAGACCGGCCTACAGGAGACATTGACAAAGCTTCAAGAGACTAAGAATCTTGAAAAGAAGGTAGAAGAACAGACCAAGGAGAAAGATAAGGCAAAAGAGATACCAGAGCCTGACCCTTAGCCTAATTTAGGCTCTTATTACAACCTTTTGGATGGAGGGAAGATCATCCCACAAAGGTTTGTAGTCCTTTTCTTTGAGCTGGAAAAGGAAAGAGTAAGGACCCATACATGGATGCAGATTGCAAAATCAAAAGGGGTGGAAGACATTGGGCACATGGAAAACAAATTGAGAAAAATGGGCAAAGAATTGAGCATGGTCAGGCATACAGAAAGCATCAGAAGAGCTCAATTGGAGGCAAAAAATGAGTTGTTAATCTTAAAAAGATAGCAGCAGGAAAAGGAACCCCAGGCAGAAAGTGAGATATTAATAAGACAACAACAAGAAGGTGAACCCTAGGCAGAAAATGAGGTATTGATCTTAAGAAGACAGATACAGGGAAGGGAAGCCCAATTAGCCTGCATGGCTAGCTAGGATATGGAGGCACTACAGTGCAGGCAGCCAGCCAAATCATATGCAATATACCTCAAGGATCAGTGGCTCCAGTTCCAAATCAAGACTCTGGCCCAGAGAGGCACCATCCCTTTGCAGGATTATGGCCAATTCATGGACCTATGTGATCACAGTTCAGCTGAGAACAACGTGAAGTGGGCAGAGTTTTATTTGCACAACATCGCCCTTACTGATATGAACCTCTGGGACCCCAATGCTGTGTTAGGAGACTTGCAGCTGATGGCCATGGCATCTTGGATGAGCCATGAAGAGAAAAGGGAAACAAAAATCTAGAAAATGATGGCAAAAGAGTTGAATGAACCTCTGATGATTAGAGCAGAGCCAACAGACCCCATGGCTCTCATCAATGCCCACCAACACCTTGTAGCTAATCCTCAAAGTGTCCCCAAACATATCGATGAGCAAGCCCAAGCTATTGCACATTTCGAGGATATGGAGAGATTGTTTGGAGATGACTCCATTCATGCCTGCATGAGAAGGTGGAGCACATTTCCACATAGCCTATAGATCAGGGAGTATCACTCCCCAAATAGGATGAGAGAAGCCTTGAGAAGAGTGCCACTATATAAGTACTCTATGCAAAGTTTGAAGGCCAATTGGATTGGCCTCAAATTCAGTCCTTCCAATGCTGCTAGGACTATTGGAAGGAGTAAAAGAGGAGGAAGAACATAAACAGTGGGAAGAGGTGGATAGAAAGGTAGGATTCCATGATAAAGAGGAAGATATCACATTAGAAGCATGGTATGTCAGGGAATCTATCAGAGCCACCAAGGATGAAGAGATAGACTAGTTGCTCAGAGGATGAGCAACCCATTCAGTAGGGGGGTGATGATGGGGTAATTATATGGGCTCATTTTTCCTCTTAATTCGACTTAATCCACCATTCCCATTAGTTTATTGCATGTTTTTTATTATATTTATGCTAATACAGTGAATTGGGTTAGTCATTTTGCCATGTAGTCTAATGTGTGCTTTATGCAGAATTTTTGGTCAATTTTGGACAAAATCAAAGGATTTATGAGCAAATGGTAGCAAATATTTGAGGAAAACAGGGAAAAGGATTTTTAGGGGGGTGGCTCCTTCATTTATGACCCCTTTCCTCGAAATCCTCCATCAGCAACTCGGAGCACAAGAAGCCACATTGATGCATCCAAGGAGCAGCTGAGCAAGTAAAGAAGGACTGTTGTTTACCTCTAGTTCTGGGAAGCCGAGCTCCTTGATTTTAGGAAGGTTGTTGGGGGAATCCATTTGTATAAATAAGGGGGCTTAGAGCCTCAGTAGGTTAGCCAGTCATTTGTAGAATTTTCGCACTTTTGTGCAGCATTTGTTCAACTCATTTTCGAGTTTCTTTTTTAGAACAATTTATGTAATGTGACTTTTGTTTTTGATAATGGAGATGAAACAGTTTTTGGGTCAGCACTAATCTCTTTTAGAGGGCTGAAGCTCTTGGGTTAGGGCCCAAACCAAGCTGCCCAGAACCTCTTGCCTTGTACTTGTATGTTTTTTGCTTTAGTTCATGAGTTAATTTATGTTACATAGTGTAGAAATTTTGAATAATTTAACACATATTCAACAGAGATTATCCTGATCATGTACGATTGCGGAATACATACACAATACATAATCTCCTCTACGTTGATCATCAATATAGCAGCATCAATAACAATAAAACATCAAGAGCTTTCACACATTAACAATATGTAACCCGGGGAAAACATCTCGCTAAAAACCCCACACTATCTGTATATTAATGATTGAGAACATGTAATATTACAAAGTACAATGCTTATCACAAGCAATCTAGTACCAGCTCCACCTGTTACACACAATACAACTCAGATCTGATCTCCAAATCTATTCCACTGCTTGCCTGCCTCTCCAGCTCAATACCTGCTCAAGAAATGATGAGAATGGTTTACCAAAATCGTATTTGACCTGCAAATAATCACTCACACTGTGTTGGACGTGAGCACAGGCTACAAATTTTGATATTGGCCAATTCATTGGCATACTCAATCGCTTTGATTGTGCAAATCATCATGCACAACTATAGTCACAACTGATAGCAATCTGATCCTCTAACACCTGTCCCTGCTGAACTGAACATGCACTGACATGCAACTGAGTTAACTGATGTATTCTATAGTTGCATTATGAGTTAATAACTTGTGAATTAATTAATAACTAATTCACCCAACTCATCTCTAGTCTATTTGCCAGTTAGACTAAATACAACCAGTTTAACAAAGCTAAACTGAACACAACTCCATCAACTGCACCTCCAATCCACTAAACTCAACTCACTTGAGTTCTAACTGAAGTCCTGCATGCAAATATTAGTCATCCCATAGGTAACCACGTATTTCCCTCTGGGATCTGCATGTACCACATCTGTAGCTCATCCTGAAGTGCTCCAAGAGAATAAGATCAAGTTTATAGTCCAAATATTATTATGAGACAATAATATTTGACTTTTCTATTTTTGACAGCCAGTCTAAAAATAGACTTTGATCACTCATACTGTGGTCACTCATACTGTGGTCACCCATACTGTGGTCACCCATAATGTGATCACCCATACTGTGATCACCCATAATGTGATCATCCCTGCTAGGATCAAAAATAGAACTTGCGCCATAATTTTCCTGCAGGCCCACTTAGTGAAGGCGACTCTTTTCACTAAGTTCCATCATCTTGTTGCAATCTCAACACATAGATTCATTTTACCTTGTTAGAATAGGTTGCTTTTGATGGTTTGCATAGCTTTTTTTGTTTCAATTGCTCAAGTAGGTTAATGTAGTTACATGCTAAGATTCAAAAATGCCAACAACAGGCTTTGATCTCCTTTCTCCCTTTTTGGGACTATGATTCGAGGTCAAGGCACTATTGCTTCCACCAAAAACACATTTTTGCTCCCCATGCAATTTCTAGTGTGATGAATTGATTTGGAAAGATTAATGCATTGTTTCAGATTCAGTTTCCTAGATCATTTATTTTTCTTTTACAATATATCTATCTGCATGCTTTTCTTCTCGAAGGTTACTGTTTAGAATTTTCTATTTGTAGGTCAGAAATTAGGTCAAGCTAGAGAAAGTTCTGTTTTCATGGTAAATTAGTCATTTCTTTGATCGGTCATAGTAGATGTGCAGATCTCTTTTAGGACACCTTGGCTCACCATACATCCATAAAGTAGCCAAAATTGGCTCACTTCTCATAGATTTCCCAAGTCATTCGCAACATTTCACCAATCTTCCCTAATTTCTGCATTTTTCTCCATAAGCTTCCCTCTTGACATTTGAACAAATCCAATCATCATGTTCCCTCTTGATCTTCCTTGATAAGCTCCAGACACCTCAACACCTTCATCTAGCCTTGAGTTACCCTTTCCCATCATTTTTCCACCTTCAAAACCTAAAAAATAGCTCTCGGCCTCCTCCTGTAGATCCCCTGCAACATCCTGTAGAATTTCCTGTGAGTGATTTTTCGAAGTTTGATTGCAAGGGAAGTATTCAGAAGGGAACTAGGGGCTTCTTAGGACCTCTCCACACCTTCCTCCACCTCTGCAAAAACCAAATCCATCCTCCATCACCACCAAACCTCTACACAATCACAATCCGATAAACTACAAGCATAATAATTTCACATAAAAACACTCAAAAACTACAAAAGGATGTTATTTTCTTATTTTCTTCCAGGAATAGCTTAAGTAGATGTTATTTACCTTTTTAGTAGTAATGGAATTCATCTCATCAGTTTCTATCTCTTTTTTTTCAAAAGTGGGGTTAGTTGGATAAATTAGGGTTTGGTAGGGTTTGTGTTACATTTCAGTCTTGTTACTCTTTCTGGAAGTAGAATAGCCTCTTTCGAGTTAGCTTTCTTTCATCACAGTTAAAAGCTTCTTCTAGAAACTCATACAAGTTTGCTTGAGCTCCTAGTGATCTTGTGCCAGCTGACCAAGTGATAGCCTGCAGTAAGAGCTAGTACTTGTGCATACAACATCGTCGCTTCCAAGTTTGTTACGAACTACCGGGTTGATAAATGTAAAGTAGGAAGCCCCAAGAGTTGTAGCATTATAGCTGAAATACTGGTGCTCACCAGAAACCTCCCACAAAGTCCATGGAAATGCTTTACCAAGAACAAGTGGGTATAGGTAAGGGATGATATAAACCTTGTTTCATTTTGCTAGGCTTGTTAGTACAACAAAGAATGCATCCTCTTATAAACCTAGCTACCTATGCTTGCATCTTGCACCAATGCACATACCTTTGCAAGTTGACCATTGTCTTCCCTACACCGAAGTGCCTTTCAACCTTGGAGGTGTGATCCTCTCTAATCAATTGCAATCACTGATATTTAGGAACGCATAACTTATCTAGAATGTAGAGTAACCTATCCTAGAGATGATAGTCAATTGTGTTGTCGTCATCTTGCACATGAATACGGTTTTGTAGTTGATGAAACACCTCCTTGAAGTCCTCATCCTTTGAATATGCCTCTTTTTATGCATCATGGGTGAAAGTCTCCATGTGCATCAAAGTTCTCAAAGTTGTGATATTTTATTTGGGTGGCATTGAAAGCATATCGGCCAAATTGTTTGTGCTGCAATTATTGTACTTAATCACTAAATGAAACTATTGTAGAAAATCCATCCACTTTTAATTCCTAATCTGCTATAAATTACCCTTGTCTTGCAAGTTCTATAGTGGCTAGTGATATGTGTGGATCACTGTCTCCTTTCCCATCAAATTGTGCTTCCACTTCTTCACAACTTGCACCATGACATAGAGCTCCTTGTCATAAGTAGGGTAGTTAGGAACTCCCCCATGAAATACTTCTAAATGGAAACATACAATCCTTCCTCTCTGCATCAATACCACTCCCATAACATACCCACTAGCATTTGTATTCACTTCAAAGGGATGTTGTGAGTTTGATAATTCCAAAAATTGTGCTTGACTAATCTTCTTCTTTAGATCCTCAAAGGCCCTCTACTAATCATTTCGCAACTGGAAAATATTTCCACTTTTTATGGCATGGAGTGGTGTTGCTACCATTGAGAATGAGGCTATGAACTTCCTTAGGTACCGTGCAACCCAAATGAAACTCCTAACCTCAGAAACATTAGTAGGCACTGACTATTTCATGATATCCTCCATCTTGGAAGGATTCATCTTCAGCTGTCCTCTACCTATCACATACCCTAGATACACCAAAGAATGTTGTGCAAATTCACATTTCTTGAGATTTTCTAGCAATTGGTGCTTCTTTAATGTCTCCAACACTTGTGTCAAATGTGAGATGTGTTGATCTTAGGTAGCACTTTATACCCGTATATCATCCCAATATAAAATAACAAATAAATTTTAGTAAAAGGGTGCAATATATCGTTAATTAACCTCATAAATGTAGCTAGTGTATTGCATAAGTCGAATGTCATGACTAACCACTCATACAAACATTATCTGGTTTTGAAACCAGTTTTCTAGGTATCTTCTTCTTTGACTCAAACATAGTGATATCCAGACTCTAAGTCCATCTTGTTGAAGTACTTTTTTTTTCTACAACTGATCCATCAGATCATCTATCCTAAGCAAGGGGTACTTGTTCTTAACCATGATTTTTTTCAATGCCCTATAATCAATACACATCCACCAAGTCCCATCCTTATTCAACAAAATGATAATGGCTGACCCACATGGTGATGTACTCAGTCAAATTACACCTTATTCTAGTATTTATTGTAATTTTTTCTTCACGTCAATTGCTTCTATAAAATACTGCTTGTATAAACCAATATTTGGGAATGGGGAGTTTGGCAATAAATGGATCTCATGCTCCACTTCCCTCTTGGGTGGTAACCATTTATGCTCCTAAATATTCTTGTAGAAACTCTTCTAGTTTCTATTTATGTTTCTTTTTACACCCTTCATAGCATGCCTTTCCTCTTTCAAATTCTTGTACAAACACTTTTTCTCTTAAAAATAGAAAAACATACTTCTTGTTGGAATTGATCAATTTCTTGGCTTAGTTGGCACTTACCAATGAAATTTTTGATGCAGGAGCATCTAGCACCCTTAGTCAAAGGGAAGAATCCAAAGTGGAGCAAAGAGGAAGACGTGGATCAGGGGAGAAAAATAGGGAAAAATCTGTTTTAAAATAGATTTAAATATGGAATGGATAAAGTCTCGAGTAGACTTATTAATGTAATATTCCATGTGTTCATATGCATGTACGCATATGAGAGCTTTAGGGCTTTTGTTGGAGGATTGTTCGGATCCTTCCGTGATCTGATCCAACACTTCTTATATATATATGTTGATGAACCTGCATGTTCAGGGAGATCGTGAGATAGATACAATGTAGTCTAAAGGAGAGTTTTTCCTAAGGCTGAAATGCCTTAGAATTATAACCATTTTGTGTTAATATAATATGTGTGTGTGTTAAGTGTTGATTGTGCACCTGCATGTATTTCATATGTATATGTGTTAATGGCTTGAAAGCTAGTGTTTATAAGTGTGCTCAAATGTTACAGGTTGATCGACCATCAGTCACGGAAAGGATCGATGGTGGCCCAGAGATACAAATGGAAGTTATGCGTGAATGACAGAGTGTGGCAAAACTGTGTTTAACATAGAAACCCTTCAAAGGAGAGCAAGATTAAGTTAAGGAGGAAGCGAGCAAGAATATATAGGAGCCGTTGGATCTCTTATAGATCAACGGTTCAGATGAAATCACAGAGGGGTGGAGAACTCATATGACATCGGCGGAACCATTATAATAATATCGGAACAACCTTTGTAATAAGAGTGATAATGATATGTGATTAAATCACAACCGTCGGATTGGAAGTCAGATCGACGGCCCTGATGGGATCGCTAATCGCATTTTGAAAGGTGAAAGGTTGGCAGCGATGGAACGTCGATGGGTGATGTGCGATGTGGCGAGATCGGGCAGTTGGACTTTCGGAGAAAGCAGAGATCATCACAACAGAAAGTGACAAGAGTGGACCCGCCAATTTTATAGTTGCGGGCTTATGATATTTGAAATACGACATATATGTTTGGAGCAGGGTTTCCCTCGTAATCCTGTGTAACTCGATATGTTGTGTGCCCCGAGTTTTTAAAGAAAAAGAAATGTTTAATGCTTCCCATAAGCAATGAAAGCCTGAGAAGGTTATATGGCTCTAGTCCAATGTAAGTCCGTGATTTAAAAGGCTTAGAGCCTAAAGAAATGCTTCCGATAGGCTTTATGGGCCATAACCCACAGGCCTCAAGATCAATTTTTTTTAGGGAAAGGGATTTTGATTAACCCCCAAAATTCCTCTTCCCATCATTTGGTATCAGAGCAGACGAAGATTATGCATGCAAAGGAAGATTAAAGAAATTCCTAAGAGAAGGAAGAAGGAGTGCAAGCAGAGGATAAGGAGGTACCGTTGTTAAAGTATGGAGAGTTATGGTCTTACTGTCACACAGAGAAAGACAACAGAAGGTGAGAAGATTGTAGCAAACCTAGAGCATGGAGTGCTCATATGGTTCTAGAGGAGAGAACCAGAAGGATGCCAAAAGACTGAGAGAGGAGAACTTGGTGAGGTATCATGTAGTAGAAGGAGACTGTAACTGTAGAGGCTTGGTTGCAGCTCACAAAGATCATAAAAGCAGTTCCACTGAAGAAGTGCAGTGGGTAGAATTGTTAAGGACAAGGAGAAGCATATGACCAGGAGGTCATAAATTTTTGTGCCTCGAGAGTCTGATGCAAGAGCATCCAGCACCCTTAGTCAAAGGGAGGAATCTAAAGTGGTGCGAAGAGGAAGATGTGGACCAGGGGAGCAAAACAGAGAAAAGTCTATTTTAAAACAGATTTAAAGATGGAATGGATAAAGTCTCTAGGAGACTTATTAATGTAATCTGCCATGTGTTCATATGCATGTATGCGTATGAGAGCTTTAGGGCTTTTGTTGGAGGATTGATCGGATCCTTCCATGATCTGATCCAACACTTCTTATATATATATATATATATATATATATATATATATATATATATATATATATATATATATATATATATATATATATGTTGATGAACCTGCGTGTTCAGGGGAGATTGTGAGATAGATACAATGTAGTCGAAAGGAGAGTTTGTCCTAAGGCTGAAATGCCTTAGCATTGTAACCATGCTATGTTAATATAATATATGTTTGTGTTAAGTGTTGATTGTGCGCATGTATGTATTTCATATGTATATGCGTTAATGGATTGAACGCCAATGTTTATAAGTGTGTTCAAATGTTGCAGGTTGATCGACCATTGATCACGGAAAGGATCGATGGTGGCCCAGAGATATAAATGGAAGTTATGCATGAATGGAAAAGTGTGGCAGAACTGTGTTTAACACATAAACCATTCAAAGGCGAGCAAGATTAAGTTAAGGAGGAAGCGGGAAAGAATATACAGGAGCCATTGGATCTCTTATAGATCAACAGTTCAGATGAAATCACAGAGGGGCGGATAACTCATATCGCATCGGAAAAACCATTATAATAATATCGAAACGACCTTTGTAATAAGAGCGATAGTGATATGCGATTAATCACAACCGTCAGATCGGAAGTCAAATCGACGGCCCTGATGGGATTGCTAATCGCATTTTGGAAGGTGAAAGGTTGGCAGCGATGGAACGCCGATGGCCGATGAGCGATGTGGCGATATTGCCGATAGACCAATTGGCGATCGCGCAGTCGGAGCTTTAGAGAAAGTAGAGATTGGCGCAATGGAAAGTGACAAGAGTGGACCTGCCAATTTTAAAGTTGTTGGCTTATGATATTTGAAATACGACATATATGTTTGGAGCAGGGTTTCCCGCGTAATCCTATGTAACCCGATATGTTGTGTGCCCCGAGTTTTTAAAGCAAAAGAAATGTTTAACGCTTCCCATAAGCAATGAAAGCTCGAGAAGGTTATATGGCTCCAGTCCAATGTAAATCCATGATTTAAAAGGCTTAGAGCCTAAAGAAATGCTTCCGATAGGCTTTGTGGGCCATAACCCACAGGCCTCAAGATCGATTTTTTTTAGGGAAAGGGATTTTGATTAACCCCCAAAATTCCTCTTCCCATCATTTGGTATCAGAGCAGATGAATATTCTGCATGCAAAGGAAGATTAAAGAAATTCCTAAGAGAAGGAAGAAGGAGTGCAAGCAGAGGAGAAGGAGGTACAGTTGTTAAAGTATGGAGAGTTATGGTCTTACTGTCACACAGAGAATGCCAGCAGAGAAGATTGTAGCAAACCTAGAGCATGGAGTGCTCATATGGTTCTAGAGGAGAGAACTAGAAGGATGCCAAAAGACTGAGTGAGGAGAGCTTGGTGAGGTATCATGTAGCAGAAGGATATTGTTACTGTAGAGGCTTGGTTACATCTCACAAGGATCATAAAAGCAGTTCCACTGAAAAATTGCAGTGGGTAGAATTTCTAAGGACAAGGAGAAGCATATGACCAGGAGGTCATACTTTTTGTGCTTCGGGAGTCTGATGCAGGAGCATCTAGCACCCTTAGTCAAAGGGAGGAATCCAAAGTGGAGCGAAGAGGAAGACGTGGAACAGGGGAGCAAAACAGGGAAAAATTTGTTTTAAAACAGATTTAAAAATGGAATGGATAAAGTCTCGAGGATACTTATTAATGTAATTTTCCATGTGTTCATGTGCATGTATGCATATGAGAGCTTTAGGGCTTTTGTTGGAGGATTGATCAGATCCTTTTGTGATCCGATCCAACACTTCTTATATATATATGTTGATGAACCTGCGTGTTCAGGGGAGACTGTGAGATAGATACAACGTAGTCGAAAGGAGAGTTTTTCCTAACGTTGAAATGCCTTAGAATTGTAACCGTGCTATGTTAATATAATATATGTGTGTGTTAATTGTTGGTTGTGCGCCTGTATGTATTTCATATGTATATGTGTTAATGGATTGAAATCTAGCATTTATAAGTGTGTTCAAATGTTGCAGGTTGATCGACCATCGATCACAGAAAGGATCGATGGCAGCCCAAAGATACAAAAGGAATTTATGCATGAATGGAAGAGTGCGGTAAAACTATGTTTAACATAGAAACCCTTCAAAGGTGAGCAAGATTAAGTTAAGGAGGAAGCGGGAAAGAATATACAGGAGCCATTGGATCTCTTATAGATCAACAGTTTAGATGAAATCACAGAGGGGTGGAGAACTCATATCGCATTGGCGGAACCATTATAATAATATTGGAATGGCCTTTGTAATAAGAGTGATAGCGATGTGCTATTAAATCACAACCGTCGGATCGGAAGTCAGATCGATGGCCTTGATGGGATCGCTAATCGTATTTCGGAAGGTGAAAGGTTGGCGGCGATGGAAAGCCGATGGCCGATGAGCGATGTGGCGATATCACTAATAGACCAATCAACGATCGGGCAGTCAGAGTTTTGGAGAAACCAGAGATTGGTGCAACGGAAAGTGACAAGAGCAGACCCACTGATTTTATAGTTGCGGGCTTATGATATTTGAAATTCGGAATATATGTTAGGAGCAAGGTTTCCCACGTAATCCTGTGTAACCTGATATGTTGTGTGCCATGAGTTTTTAAAGCAAAAGACATGTTTAACGCTTCTGATAAGCAATGAAAGCCCAAGAAGGTTATATGGCTCCGGTCCAATGTAAGTCCATGATTTAAAAGGCTTAGAGCCTAAAGAAATGCTTCTAATAGGCTTTGTGGGTCATAACCCACAGGACTCAAGATTGATTTTTTTTTAGGGAAAGGGATTTTTATTAATCCCCAAAATTCCTCTTCCCATCAATTTTCAACTTTCTTTTGTTTGTGTTTATGGTGAATTATCTTCCATCCTTGATGAATCAGTACTAGTTGGATCTCCTCATGAATATTGCATCCGGCATGTACATATAGGGACTTCCAAACATGACTCCACATACATCCAGGGAACTACATCTAGTTCTACTTCATCATAAAATCAACATTGATGTCAAATCTAATTTTTCATTGTTTTGTTACATTGAACTTTGCATCCTTATTTACCCATCCCAATGGATATGGGCTCAGATGATCACGATCTTTCAATCCAAATTTGTTGACCAACTCTACTACCCTGAGATTCTCCTATGGTTCTACGTCAAACAAAGAATCAATCTTTGTCTTCTTAATACAATATCTTTATGTGGAAGAGTTTGGTCACTTCTTTGTCTTCTTTTTGTTGAAGGCTACTCAGCTTCACGTCCTTCTACATGCACTTATAGATGCCCCATACATGGTGCTATAAACATGGTTATTTGGATAAATGCCCATGAGATTCTTCTTCTTATTGTATTTCTTCTTGTTCTTCAGGTTAAGCTCTATATGCAACTTCCAACACTTCTCCTCTATATGGATGTCAATTTTGCAGTGGTTGCTGGGGTCTTTGCACTGGTGTGCTATGGCTATCATATTTTTATATTTTCCCCCTTTCCACTTCTTCTTCCCCTCCTTATAATCATTTTGATGCTCCTTTTTCTTAGATCCACTTGATTTCCCTTTCTTCAAGCATATGTTCTCTAGGTATTGTTGTTGTACACAAGCCTTGTCCATTGATCTAGGCTTGAGCAACATCACTTACTTTGGCAGATGGTTGTGTAGACCCCCTAGATACTTAAGAGTACATATCCGTTCTTTGGGTAGATACTCAACATTATAACCATATTTTTGAATTCTTTGGTGTACTCATGTACTCTCTGCCCTTGATTTTTCCTGAAGTAGCGCCACTAAATCCGCTGGTCCTCTACATACCCAATAAGGTAAAATTGTGACTTTATGAGGGTTTTGAATTCCTCCCACTTAGTAACTAGAGGTTCCCCATCCAACCTCAGGGTCTCCATGTGGCTTTCCCACCAAGTGAGGGCATGGCCCTTTAATTTCAGCCACACAAATGAAATATTATGTTCTTCCTTAACATGATGGACACTGAAATGAGCTTTTAATTTCTACAATTAGTGATTTAGCTTCTGAGTGTTGACATCACCTTGTTATGGCTTGGTATTTACCTTTGATTCCATTTTGAACAAAGACTATGAATGATTCATGAAACTTGAACTAGCTTGATATTTTTTAGGTTCTTTCTTTGACTGGTTCTCTATTTCTTCCCAATTCCTGGTCTCCCCTCTTATCTATCTTCTACACTAGGACCCCCATCTTCTCCGAATATCCCAAGCTTATTGCTTAGGGCCAACATGAGGAGATTCATATTACGTCTTATATATGCAACTTGTGCTTCCAAATGTGAAAACCTCTCCTCTACAAGATCACGAGGGTCATTCACAGATTCATCGACCATGATTAGGGTTTTATGAATTTTGACCCAACCAATGTAGATCCCCTACAAATCTCTGTAATATACCCGAAGAATATTGCTTTGATACCAATATTATTCATGGATATTCCACTAGATGGTTTGTCACAACATATATGATAAAACTATATTTAAAAATATGAAATCTACACTATTAGGGTTTTATTTTTCTTTATATATATGGATCTATAGATTACGATTATTTGTGTATGCATGTAAATTAAAATTATGTATAATATATATATCAATGAAACAAAAACTTGAAAACCATGATTGGCATAAGATATGACATGTGAAACTCTTTCGGGAGAAAAACCAACTAGAAGGTGAAGCCACTCTGCTCTCTTTCTCTGAAGAGAAAATGGTTGTGAGTACAAAGAAGTATGAAATGTAGCCCATGGGATATTAAAATGATAAATTCCTCTCTATTTTCTCTATATACTATCCCTCTTGGCTACTTTTTCTTATCTATGGGACTAATGCACTCGAAAGAATGGAATTCCTTTTCTTCCTACTATCCCAGTTACAACATAGCCTGATAGCCTATTGGTTGTTAGGTTTTACTACCTCAACTCTTAACCAGGGTTACATTATGGACTATTATAGAGTATTATTCATCAAAATCACATAGCTATCCCCTTTTACATGAATAATTGTGGCTGATGTGGCATCCTCTCGAATTATGGTGGTGAAAACAAGAAGGTCAACTTATGAGTGGCAGAAATTTTGCATACCGAATCTGATTGAGGCAATTCTTATGTCGTTGGAGAGGTATTTATGTATATAATATGAAAAAGGTGGTACAAAAAGGCATAAAATTCTCCTCCCCAAAAAAATCCATTTGATGCCTCAAAATTCTCTTAGAAGGTTTTAGACCCCAATATGCCAAACTCTGTCCCACTGGTAAAAATGGTCCTATGAGGTAATTCCTCCACTTTTTCCACTCTAAAAGCATCGATATGGATGAAAAAAATATAATTATCCAATTTAAATAAAAAAACAGCCAAAAAGTATAACCAATGGGAAATATTTGTATTAGTAAGGCGAGTGGACAACAACATCATAAGATTTGGAAGCCTAGAAGTATGAAAGCAACTATAATATCAGCAAGTCAACAATTCAAATGAATAAATGAATAGATACAACACAAATTTTGGGGCTTGTTGAGGCCTTAGATTTATGGTGCTCCAACATGGGGGATAACCACCCAGTCCAGACCTTAAGACAACTCCTTTTCCATTAAAAGTGGTGGCTCCGACTAGGGATGATGGGACCAGTTTTCCAGTGTCAATTTTAAAATGAGAGTGGGTGGTTTTCAAGCGATTGCAATAGAATAACAATAACTAAATGACCTATTCTATCATGAAAATATCTAGCTAACTTAATCTAATATAAACCTGAGTATTTATGTGTGAAATGCGATCTAAAATGATATCTGTTTGACATGTGATAATAAAGATCAATCATGCATAAAACAAAGGTGATAACATATCAAGATAATTTGTTTGACTAAATAGTTAGTCAAAGAAATGTATAAACTATATCATATATATCTAATGATTTATATATGAAAATAAACAATTTCAACTAGGCATCATATAGTGGTGCAATTAACGCTTAACAGAAAGAACATATCTCATATCCAATTCATGAAAACAAAGTGTTATCACTAATTAAATAGAAACATAACTAATCATACAAGATAGAAGTACCATATATGTGAAGTTCTGCTCACTTGACTAATGACATAGATCAACTTCTTTCTTCAGATCAAATTATCTTCCAAGTATACGATAGTGCATCAACAAAGGAAAGTAGTCTGATATTTTAAAAGAAACGATCATGTTCCACAATTTCACCAAAGCATTCACAAACTTACAAAAGTGCATTCTTTGCAAATGTTTTCGATAAAATTTTGGACCCTTCTCTAAATGCATGAGAAGGGTATAAATACTATTCTAACTAATTTTTAAAAATAGATTATACAAAAATTTGAGGAGGTTTCAAAAAACCTTCCTCCTAACTAATTAACTAACTCTAAAAATAAAAGTGACTTGATGAGCAGAGGCTATGATAATGATTTGTTGTCTTCCAGCTTGTCTTTTAAATCACATATATCAGCCATTGCTTTGACTTGAAGAAGTGCCCCAAATTGTGTTCTGACCTGTCCTGCGAAAATAACATCTGTGAGAGGTGGCAACATCCACTGAGTTGAATGGAGTGAGTAGTTAAGGGTCATAATTTGGCTGTGTGGCTTGGCAAGGTATTGCGAATATGCCTCCCATTCAGTCTTTTCTATTTTTGTGATTGCTTCCCTTTGTATTTCCGCTCTTTCCTTCTAGCTTTTATGCAAGTCATTTAAATCGGGCAGTTCTTTTGGGTTGAATTCCTTCACTAGGTTGGTGGCATACAAAGTGTGGTTTACCACCTTTACTATTTTCTTTGACACCTTGGCTTCTCTTTCCACTTCTAATTCAACTTGTTTTATCCTCGCATCCCAATCCCTGAATATTATGTGTCTCTTCGATCTCAGTAGATTATATTTTCTTGCCTCTTCTGTTTCTTGCCACTCGATGACTTTTGAGATTCTTGTGTTTAGATCAGTAAATTCAGTTCTTTGGTCAATCACCTTATCCATTAGCTGGTCACTGGTGATCAGATAAGGAGCGATATGTGACATATTTTGGGAAAACTATTCTTGTTGTTTTAATAGGAGAGAATTTAGCTCTAGCACCTCTTTGATGAATTCCTCGACAGTAGGAACATCCTTATATTTTTCCATGGCATGCTGCAAGTCTTGGAGTTGGATTTTTTTGGCTGATATGTCTACTTCATGGATTATGTTCAAACCTCCATGTTTTGTTGCAATTGGGCTAGCTACTTAGCGGCCTACCTGTTCACACTTGCCTTCTCTATTTCGAGTTGTTGCTCGAGTTGTGCAATATTCTCTTCCTTTTCCTTCAACAAAATAGATATCTTGGTAGATTTATCCATGGTGGTAGTTGCATATGACCCTGTAAACTATGACAGTCTGGTCAAGTTTTCAGCCGGATTGGAAGGAATGTCCTTCCAGACTGTGTCCATTGGTTCATTCCTAGGTGGGATTTTGGGTGTCTCTACCCTCCTTCTTTTCCTCTGTCTTCTTACTACATCCTTGTGCAGCGGGCTGTAGAACACATCTAGAGGAGGGATTTCAGTCACCTTTAAGACAATTTCTGATGTGGGTAAAGAGGGAATGATTTCAGTTTGTTGAGACATTGTCACTTTCTCATCCATCAGTTCAGACTCTGTTATTTTCTGAATATGCAGAGGAGTTTGATACTCCATGGTTTCCTGGGTATCTATTGTCTTGGGAGTGTTTTGTAGTTTTTTATCGAATTGATCCCACTCATGTTCCAAATTACTACTTTTGATCTCAAACCGATGTCTCTAGGTGGGCTGCTCGTACCCTGCTTTTCAGCTAACCTCCTACTGGATTCGGCTGTATTCTCAATGTCTTAGACCCTCCCTGTATCCAGTGTTTTCCCTGTATCCAATTGAGACTCTATGTGAGAATTAGGTCCCTCGTTATTGACAGTCACACTGGGTGTTGGCTTGTCCTCGGTTTTTAACAAATGCAGTGGAATTATTTCAAGCCTTTTGTTTCTGAACTCGTGAAAGCTTTCAAAATCTTCATAAATTTTAGCCTCATGATTATAATGCTTGATCTTTACTGTGGTAGTAATGTTATGTGTTATTTTGTCTCGATCGAATTTCCTTTTCGAAAAAGTACGGAGCCTGAGGCTTTCTAGGCTTATTGACTCTTTGGTTGCATGGTTAAAATTTTCTAATGAAAAGGAGCCACATTGAATAGGAAAAGATGGCCATAATGAATTCTTGATTTCTTTTAGGACTTTGGTTAAGCTTTTTTCCACAGTTTGGTGGGCTATTTCCCTTGCTAATAATCTATCAGAGACATACAAAGGGAGGACATGCGGGTCCGTTGTACTGCCAAAAACCCTGATGTATGTAAACCATTCTTCAACAAAATACTTTCCCACTACTAGAAGGTCTGTAGCAAATTCTTTGGAAAACCTGTGGGATTTCTTATTAAAAATTAATTGATGCAATGGAAAAATAACAGCATGGCATATTTTATAAAAATGAGGTGTGTAATGGGATTCCCAAATCTATTTATGGTTGATATGGATAAGGTAGGGGTCCTGCAAGGTCCATTTCCAACCCATGATTGGAAATTTAGTGCAGAAAAAGATGGCATCCATGATGTAGGCACTGAAATAGAATGGAGGAAGGTTTTCTGCAAAGGAGGATCTCTTCTGACTATACGCGGTGATGACAATGGATAGGTTATCAGATAGGATAGTGGACCAATTCATAACGTGGGAATTGACACAGGCATCAATCAGAGGAATCCATTCTATGGAAAACTTAGCATTATTAGGTAATCCATGTAGCCTACATAACATAATAGCTACATAGTTGTAGGGGTTAGCCAAAGAGGCTATAGGATACATACCCGTTTTATCAAATTTGAACTTATTCTCCAGTAACCTCCAGCCCTGTATCATATTGAAAGGATCTTCATTTTTCTTTGCAAAGTTAGAGAGGTATGAGCTATCATATATGTCTTGAGGGTTAGGTATATGGTACATTTTCTTCAGGTATTCAACTTTGAATGACCCCATGAGTTCCATTCTCGAGTTTCTGAATTGCCTGTCTTCAATAGTGAGGTTTTCCACCACCCACCTAACCATATCAGTATATGGGAGTATTTTCGCTCTTTCTCCTATTATGTGAAGGAAAGAACAGGCAACATCTTTGAATTGGACTCCCGAAGGTTTTATTGAGTCGGTTGTTGCCTTTATGACAGTAACTTTGGGACGCTCATCCTCAAGCCTGTTGTATATGACCTCCCATGCTGTTGCTCCCCCATCAATGCTGCAGACCGTATTAGAGAATATAGGAGACATTTCTGATAGCTCAGACTCCGTAATGCTCTGCTTTTTCTATTTTTGCATCACCTTTTGCAATGACATGTCTTTTGAAGCTTGCTTGAAATGGAAGAGATATATTAGCGCAGACGATATAGGGAAATTAAGGCTAAAAGCTCTTTGAAATGACTTTGAATCATGGGAGGATTTCAAATGAGATATTCAACATTAACTATCCATAACTTGAAACATCATTACTTCTCCTTGGACTGCTAAACATTAATTACCTTGTCAAACCATTCATTAACACAATTACTTCCCATGCTTGGTGCATTATTCACGCACCGTAACTTTTAAATGATGTAATATAATGTTGCCTATTTGTAATGCAAAATGTGATTGCGAATATTGCAATATCACATTTCGCAAATCGTTAAAGGATGACACAATGACATGGCTTATTTATTTGCAATTTATGCGAAGTGCGATTGCGAATTCCCAAGGCGTTTTGATTGAAATATCGTAGCAGGAGGTTTGATCACATATCACAATTCAGGATTTACTTAAAGGTGTTTACATGAAAAAATGAGAAATGAAATTTGCGAAAAGGATCCTAAAATTGGGTTGTTTTCTAAGAGTTTTCAAGGCAATTTCATAGAGTTAGGATTTAATTTTCAAAGACTAAAAATTTAAAAGGGTCTCCATTTATATGTTTAATATTAGCTATTACTATATATAAATGGGGCTGTTGTTACATAGTACAAAAATTGGGGATTCACTTGGGAGAACCGATTATCTCTGATGGTTTTCTGAAATTTCTAGAACTTTAAAAATTAGAAGAGTTCTAGGAATAATAATTACATGAGTTATAAACTAAAAAAAATTTCTCTGGAATCATAATCACTTACTCAACCTGTTTATTCAACTACTTTTCTCTTGTAGCGATAAAAATATAAATGTTTGCATTAAGTCAATATTAAGATTTAAAGAGATATAGCTGTAGAAATTTTGAATAATTTAACACATATTCACAGATATTATCCTGATCATACAATTATAAGCGGAACATGTATAATACATAATCTCCTCTACGTTGATCATCAATTTACAGAAGCAGAAACATTCACAGGCACACATAGAAGCATCAATCAAACTCATAAACACAGTATGTATCCCGGGGAAAGCATCTCGCTAAAAACCCCACACTATCTATATATTATATTGATTGAATCATGTAACATTACAAAGTACAATGCTTATCACAAGCAATCCAGTACCAGCTCCACCTGTTACACACAATACAGCTCAGATCTGATCTCCAAATCTATTCCACTACTTGCCTGCCTCTCCAGCTCAATACCTGCTCAAGAACTGATGAGAATGGCTTACCAAACTTGCATTTGACCTGCAAATAATCACTCACACTCTGTTGGACGTGAGCACAGGCTACAATTCTTGGTATTGGCCAATTCATTGGCATACTCAATCCCTCTTATTGTGCAAATCATCATGCACAGCTATAGTCACAACTGATAGCAATCTGATCCTCTAACACCTGTCCCTGCTGAACTGAACATGCACTGGCATGCAACTGAGTTAATTGATGTATTCTATAGTTGCATTATGAGTTAATAAATTGTGAATTAATTAATAACTAATTCACCCAACTCATCTCTAGTCTATTGATCAGTTAGACTAAATACAACCAGTTTAACAAAGCTAAACTGAACACAACTCCATCAACTGCATCTCCAGTCCACTAAACTCAACTCACTTGAGTTCTAAATGAAGTCTTGCATGCAAATATTAGTCATCCCATAGGTAACCACATATTTCCCTCTGGGATCTTCATGTACCACATCCGTAGCTCATCCTGAAGTGCTCCAAGAGAATAAGATCAAGTTTATAGTCCAAATATTATTATGAGACAATGATATTTGACTTTTCTATTTTTGACAGCCAATCTAAAAATAGACTTTGATCACTCACACTGTGGTCACCCACACTGTGATCACTCATACTATGATCACCCACACTGTGATCATCCACACTGTGATCACTCATATTGTGGTCACCCACACTGTGATCATCCCTGCTGGGATCAAAAAGAGAACTTGCGCCATAATTTGCCTGCGGGCCCACTTAGTGAAGGCGAATCTTTTCACTAAGCTCCATCATCTTGTTGCATTCTCAACAAGCATTTCTTGTTGCACACTTTTCAACACTCCCTCTCAACAAGAAAGGCTTCCTCTCAAACCTGATCCTGTAACTCTGGAATGTTCTCCATGCAACACATCTGGCCGGTCCACTTGCTCTGTCATCAAAGTCTCTAACTGCTATTGCCTCTGTTGATTGAAACTCTGCATCTCTGTGCTCTTCAGTATCTGACTGCTCTAGCCTCTGTCACTTTGATCTCTGACTGCATCTGTGATGCTGCTGGTTCTATCTCCCAGCATTGCATCCGCACTGCACCTCCCAACTGACCTCCCTGTTGGGCTAGAAACACCCTCTGATGCTGAAGCTCTACCTGCTACTGACAAGTGCTCCCTCTCTGACATCTGTGCTACTGCAACATCTCCATGCATCTTGCACCATTGCACACCTCTCTGTGCCACCTAGCACTATGCAAAACACTTGTGCCTCTCGCATTGCTGCAGCCTGCTAGCTATGCGTTGTCTTGGGATTCCTTGCACTGTCGCTCTCTCTGTCACTCCATCCGCATCTGTCTCTACCCAATCAGTCAGTTCCTGCTACTACACATCTGGGGCTCCCGTAGCAAGGTCTCATCCAAGAGGTTGGGTACCTCAAGGATCCTGCCCCTCCTCCTTGGGACGATCACTCTATATCGCCCCACCTCCTACATGGAGGTATGGTTGCATGCGATCCCTCAACCCACCTGGCTCGAAGTTTCCCCCTACTGGAGTTCTCTACATGAGTAGATGTCTCTACTCGATCTCCTCTTAGCTTCCCTTGTTGTGGCTGCTCCACAACCTCCTGAAGCTGCTGCACCAATCGTGGCGCCTCCACAATCGTCTAAGACTTCTTCTGGCTCTGCATGTTGAGAGGTAATATACGCTCCCTCTCAACCACCAAGTTTCCATCAGTTGCCTCGCTGCTCAAGGCTTTGCATGCATCTTTAACCTCAAGAGCATATAGGTTCTTGACCCATGAACCAATCTGCTTCACCTGTCTAGTGATGATGTGTCTAAGGAAAACCTTTCCCTTACTGAAGACTACATCATAGCCTCTGTCTTCTAGCATCGCGATCGACACCAAGTTTCTCTTCAGTCCTGGTACATACTTGACATCGGTCAAGGTAAGGCGAGCTCCATGCTCCCTCTGAAAAATAACCGTGCCTACACCTGAGACACTATATTTCTCATCATTACCCATCCCTATGAGTATCTGGAGATCTTTCTCCTCCAAAGTACTGTACAAACCTTTGTCACCGGTCATGTGGAAAGAAGCTCCACTGTCAAGAAACCAACCACTTCCCATCATGGATGAAACCATGCATGCGAAGAGTGTGAAATCCAACTCAAACTGTGAAGCAAGTGCCTCACCTTCAGATCCTTCCCCGGGTCCCTTCTTGGACTTCTTCTTTGGGCAATTAGTAGCATAATGACCCAACTCATGACAACAAAAACATCTCACCTTTGCCTTGTCAACCTTCTTCCCATCATTGGAAGAATTGGATTCGGAAAGAGAAACCTTCCCCTTCCCCTTCTCCACCTTACTCTCTAAGGCACAGTTCTCCTCATCCTGCATGGATGAAGAACCATCTTTGGTGCTTCGTCTAATCTCCTCCTACACAAGATCCGACCAAAGTCTCTCCCATCCTGGCAGTTTCTCCCTTCCATTCACCGAGTCCTGGTAGCTATGCCAACTCTTAGGAAGGTCAAGGAGTGTTAGACTCACCATCCTCATCCTGACAGTCACCCCCACACTTCCCAGCTGATCCCGCATTGGATGAACTTCATGAGTTACCTGGGTATACTGTCTCCATTCTCACACTTAATGTTTCTGATTTTATCTCTTGCTTTGGAATTAAATTCGAATTCCACCAGCTCAAAACTCAACCGCTTCTGATCTAGAATTCGTGAGAACACAATATTTCTCGTACAGAGATTGACTGTATGGGCATTCACCAGATATCTCACCTTCCAAAAGAAGGATGAATCCAGAGGCTACCTGGCCCGATTACAGACTCTGACTGAAGAAATAAAATTTAAACACTTTCTGAATAATAGATCCGATGATCAATCCTCGCTTGATATCCTGTAAAAATCTCTTCTACAAATCAAGCAGCTCCGATACCAAGTAGAAATTTTGAATAATTTAACACATATTCACAGAGATTATCCTGATCATACAATTATAAGCGGAACATGTATAATACATAATCTCCTCTACGTTGATCATCAATTTACAGAAGCATAAACATTCACAGGCACACATAGAAGCATCAATCAAACTCATAAACACAGTATGTATCCCGGGGAAAGCATCTCGCTAAAAACCCCACACTATCTGTATATTATATTGATTGAATCATGTAACATTACAAAGTACAATGCTTATCACAAGCAATCCAGTACCAGCTCACCTGTTACACACAATACAGCTCAGATCTGATCTCCAAATCTATTCCACTGCTTTCCTGCCTCTCCAGCTCAATACCTGCTCAAGAACTAATGAGAATGGCTTACCAAACTCGTATTTGACCTGCAAATAATCACTCACACTCTGTTTGACATGAGCACAGGCTACAATTCTTGGTATTGGCCAATTCATTGGCATACTCAATCCCTTTGATTGTGCAAATCATCATGCACAACTATAGTCACAACTGATAGCAATATGATCCTCTAACACTTGTCCCTGCGGAACTGAACATGCACTGACATGAAACTGAGTTAACTGAAGTATTCTATAGTTGCATTATGAGTTAATAAATTGTGAATTAATTAATAACTAATTCACCCAACTCATCTCTAGTCTATTGATCCGTTAGAGTAAATACAACCAGTTTAACAAAGCTAAACTGAACACAACTCCATCAACTGCACCTCCAGTCCACTAAACTCAACTCACTTGAGTTCTAACTGAAGTCCTGCATGCAAATATTAGTCATCCCATAGGTAACCAGGTATTTCCCTCTGGGATCTGCATGTACCACATCCGTAGCTCATCCTGAAGTGCTCCAAGAGAATAAGATCAAGTTTATAGTCCAAATATTATTATGAGACAATAATATTTGACTTTTCTATTTTTGACAGCCAGTCTAAAAATAGACTTTGATCACTCACACTGTGATCACTCACACTGTGGTCACCCACACTGTGATCACTCATACTGTGATCACCCACACTGTGATCATCCACACTGTGATCACTCATACTGTGGTCACCCACACTGTGATTATCCCTGCTGGGATCAAAACTAGAACTTGTGCCATAATTTGCCTGCGGGCCCACTTAGTGAAGGCGACTCTTTTCACTAAGTTCCATCATCTTGTTGCATTCTCAACAAGCATTTCTTGTTGCACACTTTTCAACAATAGCAGGTGTCTTCCACAGATTAGTTTTTATTGTTTACTCATTTATCACAAATAAAGCCTCTGCTTCCAGCAGGCATTTATATCCTCGACAGGGTTATCTTTTAACCAACAATGACTCATTATCCCATCTGAAGCAATTTTAAAATTAAAAATGATATTCACTTGCTTTCAATCTCATTTGGATCTTGTCCTTTTTCTTTTTTATATAATCCTTATTTTTAAGTTCCTTAAAAGACATTGTCTAGGCTTGGTAACCTAATAATGACAATGCCATTCACTAGTTGTAACTAAACTGAACAAGCTAGCTCTTGATGAGACCCCTTGTCTTTTGATTAATTAGATCATTGACTATTACCCTGTTTTGGTAATATCAGTTTAATTATTCCCCTATGATCATGGTAAACAAGCTCGTAATGAGACTTATTATCTTCTAAGTTTTGCATATTTTAGAATTACACTCTAAAAAAGGAAAATTTTATCAAATGGGGTGAATCATTGGACCTTTTGAAAGTTTTGGATGATAATGATAGAGCTTTGAGATACTTATCTGTAGAAAGTCCTTACTAGGTTAAAGATTCTTTTCTTGACTGATAACAAAACATCTATACTTTATAAAGATAAGAGTTTTTTCATAGAATAAATGTTTTAGCAAGGTTAAGTTTTTCCAAAGAAATCAGGTTTATTTTGACACTCAAATGTCCTAATTATTTCTTTAAAATTTCCTACTTATAGAAGCGAAAAATCGAAAATTTATCAAAGATTTTATTTTGAGAAGCCAAAAGTAAATACTACTTAACCTTTATTTCGCTAAGAATCTTAAAGGTGATATGGTACAAAATTAGAAGAGGTTATCTTCTAGGAAAAGTATTTTTTCATAATTTTCCCATTAACAGGCAAGGAATCCATCCTACCTAACAAGTCATGTAAAAGAAATGTTGGTTGACTAATTTTCTCAATGATTTGGAAAGGGCGAAGCCATAGTCTTTGGAATTTGGTATGTTTACCTTTTTCCTTGTGTTCTTTGTTCCTTTTCAAAACCAGATCACCTACTTCAAAAGTTTTATGACTGGCGAAGGTTGTATCAAAAGAGGCTTTGACTAATTGCTGATGATGGAAGTGGGTTGCTTTAGCCTTCTCTCTTTCTTCTTCAAGCTTAAGAATTTGGAATTGTCTTGCTTGAAGGGAAGAGGAAGGGTTTTCATTAATGAATTTCACTAGGGCGAGAGATGGGATTGCTATGTTTGTGGGGAGAACAACTTCTTTTCCATAAACTAAAGTAAAAGGAGAAGAATTGACGGAGGCCTTCTGTGTAATTCTATCTGCCCAAAGAGAAAATGTCAATGCTTTGTGCCAATTCCTATGATTTTGATCTATAGTCCTCTTGATGATTCTGATAAGGTTTTTGTTTATTGATTCTGATAATTCATTACCTTGTGGATAATACTTGGTTAAATACTTTAATTTGAAACCTCGCTTTAAAGAAAATTATACCATTGTATTTCCAGAGAAATAAGATGCATTGTCAAACATTAAAGTTGTAGGTAAGCCAAACCTGGTAATTATGTACTGATCAATGAAATCTATAATATTTTCTATATTAGTCATCTTTAGTGGGATATCTTCTACCCATTTTGTGAAATAATTAGTAGCTGTAAGGATGTATTTGTGCTACTTGGAAGAGTTAGGAACAATCTCACCAATTATATTTAATCCCCATTGTTAAAATGGTTATTGGATATTGACTGGATGCAAAGGGAACACTGGTTTCTTTTCTCTTCTGGCTACAGTTTGAAAAGTTTAGCTTTTTCTTTCATATTCATGTGCATCCTTGAATATTGTTGGCCAATAATAAATTGCATGCAGGATTTTGTGAGCTGTGGTGTTTCCTCCGAAATGACCTCCATCAGGTCCATCATGTAATTCCTACATGACCTTTTCAGCTTCTGGTTTTTCTAGGCATCCTAATAATACCGAATCATAGTTTTTTCTAAACAATACATCATCAATTAATTCATACTGATTTGATTTTAACCTTAAAGCACATTAATGAGGCTTACCTCTTATATTTGCACTTCATTACCTTGGTCTTCTTCTGGTGATAAGTGGGAAGCTCTAGTTAGCATCCTGCAAAAACCTTGGCCCCTAACAAATTTAGCTGGCCGGATTTCTTCATCGTACTCTTGAAGCACGGTAACCCAACTGGCTCTTTTCCCCCTACTTATCTTTGAATCAATAATTGCCTTACTACAAGGTAAGGTACTACTATTTTTATATGGGTTTTGGGAAGAAAAGATGTGAAATGTTTCAATGTTTTTAAAACAACAAAAGGTTGTTTCTCAACAGCTGAATAGTTTAACTCGGCACCTTGCAAGTTGGAACTGAAAAAAGAGATGGGTGCCTCTATATTTTGATCATTTAGCAATGTTAAAACTATTGCATATGATGTATTGGATGAAAAAGTGTATAACACAAAAGATTTGAGAAAGTCAGGAATTGTTAAAGAAGGAGCATTGATAATGGCTTTTTTGATCAACTCAAATGACTCTCTTTCATCCTTACCCCATTTGAAAACTGCGTTCTTTCTTATCATTGCTTGAAGGGGTAGGAAAATCTGTGAAAAATATGGAACACATCTTTTTAGAAAATTAATTTGGCCTAGGAATGATTGCATGGTATTTTTATTATGTGGGAGAGAAATATTTTCAGTTTCTTGGACTCTATTAGGATCAATATAAATCCCTTTCATAGACACTATAAATCCAAGGAGTTTGCCTTCTGGTAAAGAAAAATATGATTTTTTGGGATTTAAAGAAATTCCATATTTCTTGCATCTTTCAAAAATGTGTTTTAGGTCATTTAAATGATTGTTTCTATCCTTAGAATAGACTGTAATGTCATCTAGGTAAATAAAAAATAGATTTATTAATCAAACCTTTGAAACAATTTCCATAGCACATTGAAATGTAGCACCTACATTAATGAGTATGAAAGGCATATTCTGATAAGCATATGTCCCCCACTAGGTCCTAAATGTTGTCTTCAATCTGTCATCTAGATGTACAAGAATTTGATTGTACCCTAAAAATCCATCTAGAAAAGACATTAATTCAAAACCTGCAATTGATTGCAATATTTTCTCCATGGTAGGCAAAGGAAAGTTATCCTTTTGGCAAGCTTTATTCAGGTTTCTAAAATCAATACAAATCCTAATATCACTATTTTTTTCCTTACAGGGACCATATTTGATACCCACTTCGAGTGTCTAACAGGAATGATTATTTTGGCTTTCAGAAGCTTGTTCAATTCGGGTTTGATTTGACTTTCAAGGTTTGGGTGAATTTTCCTAAGCTTCTATTGAACTAGATTTTATTTAGAATTCATTGGTATGGTATGTTGAATTACAGAGGTATCATAGGTCTTGAGATCTGCGTAATCCCAGGAAAAGAAACCTTTATATGTTTTCAAACAACTTAATGAGTAATATTGTTTCTTCAGATGACAAACCAAGACTTAGGTTGACATTTTGAGGTTTTTCAGTTAAGCCTAGGTTTACTACTTCAAATCTTAGAGTAGAACTTTGAGTTTTGGAGTTGGTAATTTTCTTAAATCTGTCCTTTAAATCATAGTGATCTTCCATCTTAACTACAGATTTTGGGATCGGGTTTTGATCTTGTTTATGGTTGATTTCCAAGTCATGCTCATGTTCATCTATGATTTGTTCCTCATAAGGTCCTTCTGATGTAAGGAAATTGATTATATCAACATCATTATTAAACACTCTCTAATTTGTTACATTATCAGGAATGGATGGCCTAGAAACTAATTCCATAGAAAATCTATTTGGACTAAATTCTTCCGAAGGTATAAGCTTGGATTCCACATTAGCAAGTAAATCAGTACTTGTGTTTTGCAATCTGGGAACTGAAGAAATGTTAAAAGCAGTGAAATGAGAAGTAAGATTTTGGGCTAGACATTGATAATGTTTAAGGTTCCCAGATACACAACGAATTGTGTTTCTTACCTATTTAATGACTATTTCAGAATATCCATATACTTGCAAATACTTGACATTAAGGCCAATGGCTTTATACATCCCTTGAATCATTGCTTCATATTCCACAGTATTGTTAGTGCATTGAAATTCAAGTCCGTAGGCTAACATTGTTTTCTCTCCTTGCGGGTTGATTAAAATATATCTAACACCTACACCATCTTCAAATTTGGAACCATCAAAATAGAGAGTCCAGAAAAATGAATTATCTAAAATTTTATCGACTATATTTACACACTTGGAAGCATCTGTTTGTGAATTTTTTTCTATTTGAGACACTACAACATTATCTGGAAAATGAGATCTTTTGGAATTAAAAGATCCCAAAAATGACTCAGCTGAGTAATTTCCAATGATATTATTGGTGAAAGAAACAATTTCATTGCTTCCCTCGAGATCAATGACTATGTATTTCATGAACTTCTCTCGGTCTACTCTGATTTGGTTTGGTTTACCATTGTGTGGCAACCACATGTGAGACCAATCAGTTGTGAAGTATCCATGCAACTTTTCAGACCAATCCCTACTTAAAATTAAACCATAAAATTCATGGATATCAGCCACTAGAATATCGATTATCTGCAAAACTTTTGGATTAGAAGAAAGCCTAATTGAAATTGAAGCTATTTCTCCAAGAACCTCTACTTTTGTCCTGTCCAATTGAACTATGTGTACTGTAGATTTTTGAGGCATAATGCTTAATTCAGTACACACAATCCTTGGCATAATATATGAAGAGGCTCCTGAATCAACAAGGAAATTATGGACATTTCTATTGAAAATCTCATAAGTAAGGAGGAATGGAGGTATATGAGAAATAGACCTATCACTTGTTAAAACTAAATCTGTGGGGTTTACTTTATTTGAAGAATAGGGACATTTTCCCATATTGTAGGAAGCTTGAGTAACTACAGCAGATGGTACAGGGGATATAGGAACTGCTTTTAACTATATTAATAGAATTTTTTGTTTTTGTTTGAGTTTAGTCAGCTCATGTAATGAAATATTTTCTTTGGTCTTTTTCATATCTTCGACTATGTTATATTCCAATGTATCCAATATTACCAATTTTTTGGAAGCATTTGGGGGATCTAGTGGAATAGGATCAGTTTGACTAGTCTTAGACTTCTTACTTATTGTTTTCTCCTTTATAGGAGTAGCAGTTTTCTTTTTCCGATTTGTTATAGACATATCAAGAGAGTTTTTAATTCTTGTAGTTCCTGGCATAGCTTGTGCTTCCTCTTCAACTGGTAGAATGGAATCCCACATTCCATTTAATTCAAATTCTTCTTCTGCTTCGGCTTCCTCTTCGGTTGGTGAGCCTTCTTCTGTTTCTTCATGTATTTCAACATTTGAAATAATATTCGTTGGTTGCAATGCAGAAGAAGGGTTTCTTTTAACTGAGAAGAAAGGTTTCTTGGGAGTAGATGATTCTACAACCAACTTCTTGATTTCTACCATTTCATTGGACATGGTCTTTAACTCTTTTTGAAGGCCTTCAAGATTGAAAGGATCCTTTGGAGCTTTCTCTTTTTAATCATCTTTGAATGTTACCTTTTTTTTACTTCTTTTCGTCTGTCTGTGATCTCTTTTCTAAAGAAATAATTCTTATTTCTACAGACAGAGCTTCCTTCATGTTTTCTACAAGGGTAGCTTTATTGGCTCTATCTACAAAAATCGCAATATTAGAAGGAAGGGAGGATATGTACCATTCTATTTGTACATCGACTGCAGGTTTTGAGGCAACTAGGATTTTGTTTAGTAACTTGTTAAATCTGCAGTTGAAGTCTTTGATCCTTTCATCTAAGTTTTGTTTTAAGTTAGAAAGATCATTTATTAAGGCTTCTATGGTGCTGTCATCACCAAATTTTGCAAGAAATACTTCATGAAAAGTGTCCTAGTCCCTTATTGAGCCCGCTGGAGGGGAAAAATACCAAGATCCAACAGATCCTTGGAAAGTGTTATCGCTATATGATTTTTAAGATTGGTAAGAAAAAGGATCATAAAGGACACATCAAACCACTTTGGAGTCTAGGATCTAGCCATCTTAGACTTAGAGAGGGCTCTCTCTGTGTATTTGAGATTTTGATTTTTCTTCTTAGTATTTTAATATTTTAGGCTAGTTATATAGATAAACGAGTGATTAATTGATTAATTGGTTGGTTGGGGTAGATCTTGTTTAAACCCTTTCCATTGGGCTATGGAGTCGATAGCTATATTGTAGCATCAAATTTTTCGGAGCATTCACAAGGTTAGCTAACTACCTCTACTGGATCTTTAAAGCACGATAAGGAAGGAAATGACAAAAATGGTGAAATTAGTAGTGGTTAAAAGGAAATTAAGTATTTTTTAACCAGACTTTAGAGGAAAACATATATATGGTAACACAGACAAAAATAAGGTACTCTAACTACATATCTTACCCTAAACTTTTTGTTTTACCACAAGATTTAAATGATGCATACTATATAAAACAATGAAACATTTAACAAAGAAAGAAAAACATCACTAGATAAAAATAGGTCAAGTCTTGCAAACGGTCTTTATTATCAATACTCCAGCTCCAAAATTAGAGTGCTTCAAAAGAAAAAGTCTTTCAATTACTAGGGTCCAACCCCTAATACTTCCAATGCATGAAGTATTTAACTAAAATCTACAATGACTGTCGTATACACTTGGCAGTTTGTTATTAATTACAACAAAACTAAAATTTGACTAATGTAACCACAAAGTGGTCACGATGAGGTAAGTTAGACATATGGTCCATTTTTTTCTGAATGCCGTTGCTGGGTAATTAATTCTACTGTAGTGGCTGATTTGGCTGCTCTTTAATATGGTGTGTTGGCTTTGCTGACTCAGCTAGGTGTTAGCTCAACTCTGCGTTGTACCTTCAGTCCTTCTTGTACTGTTCGTCTTGGTAGTCACATAAGTCACTCCATTCATCTTCATCTAGGATTTTGACTTTGATCAACTTGCGGTATACCTCATCTGCTTCAGTTTACTTTGCAAAAGTGGGCTTTACAGTAAAAACATGCTTCAATTCATGTTCAATATAGATTGGATTGTTGATAGCCTCCAACATTGCTTTTCCTATTATGATGCCTCTAATTTTAGAGAGATTGAAATCATCCTTTGCTATGTCTTTCAACCTCTTGACATAATCTTCTCTAGTAATGAGTTAGCCATTAATGACAAATAGATAAGGGAGACCCTTTTGTGTTAAAGGCTCAATTCTATTAAAAAATCTATTTACTGTTAGCTCCAAATTATGACATTTCTCCTCAAGCTATACAGTCAAGTTCTTTTTGGTTAATACCTTTTTCAACAGTGGGATGGTCTCTGTCCTGTCTGCTACTCCCATCTCTTCAAGCTCATACCTGTTCTTTGAATTCAGAAATTTGATGATTTTGTTGCCTATTGTTGGCATGTCTCCCAACTCTAGGTTAGTAATTGAAATAGTTTAGCTTTTTCAACTAGCTCCTTCTATTAAAATATAATTTGGATGCTGGCCTAGATCTCTTTCATGCCATTAATGATATTGTACCAGATAATTTCCTTAACCCTTCCTAGAGTGTTTCCAATTCATGATTCCTTTTCATATTTCTACAATTTTTCACTGCTTGCGGTTCATTCAGTTGTTCGGTACTACACTTTCATTTCGATGGTTGCTCTCGACAGCGCCCTCTGCATTTCTGTTGAATGTGCACTTTCAGTTCTTTTAATCTAGTCCTGCAAAATGTTGACTTGAGTTTCAAGTCTCTTGATTTCCTATGTTTGAAGATTCATGCTCTCCATGGATCTGGCTAGTTATTATGTACTGCTTCCTGTCTCTATAGTAGTAGTTGTTGGAGTAGCTGTAGGAACAATTGTAAGAGGAAGAGCCTCCATAGTAGGGATGGCCGATTGTGCTACTTTTTCCTTCTCTTGTACCATCTTCTCCATCTCTGTTTCCATTTGTCTTATTTGGAGTGACTGTTCCATAATCAATTTCATCATTTCTACCTTTTGACTCTCTGTTTCCTCTATTTCTTTGGTCAATGGATCATGTGTGGCAGGCATTTTGAGCTGTTTCTTCAAGGCTGCTATATACATATCCTTCTTCTTAATAATTTCTTCTGTTGCTTTCACATTTGATGGATCATATCCAATTTTCACCACTAGGTCTTCCAAGGATTTGATCCTATTATCTTTTGATTGAGATGAAATCTTTTCCATCTTCAGCTGAGATTGAGCATTTGATAAAGGCACCTGCATTTTAAACAAATTCATGGAGGTACTTGTTAGAGTGGAGGAAATCATCTCACCTATTTTCTTATGAATTTCCAGCTAATCAATAGGATAAACATTTCTGGCATCAAAGAAAAAACAATTTTGTTTATAATTAGCTGGAGTTTTAGGCTTTGCTGTTTGTGCCTCAAGGAATGCCATATGCATTTTTCCTTTCTCTGAATCAAAAGCTGATAGAAGCCTGCCTTGAGAAGTAGAACTTTGCTTCCAGAATTGAGCATAAGTACTCTTTTTCAACATCTCATTTCTGATCTTTATCTCTCTAAAAGTATCAAAGATGGTCTCCTCCTTTTCTCCTATTACATTGGCAGATGTGGAAACTTGGAGAGTTTTTTGCCTTTGTGAGATTGGATTAGTAGGAAAAGATTGGATTCCTGCTAGAGATGAATCAGGAATATCACTGAGATTAATGACTGTTTGTTGTGGTGATTCCTTTCCTATGTCCATGTGTATCCTTGCCCTTTTCCTAAATTTCAATTTGAACTCTTTCATAGAAGTATCAGTCCCTGGTGACTGATATTCTCTTGGTCTTTTCCTATTTTCTTATTTTTCATGTTCCTTACCCTTGTCTGGTTTGTCCTCTATACTCTACCTTTCTTTCTACCCTGGATTCTGTGCACTTGAAGAAGAAGCATTTGTTCCTCAACTTCTTTCAGGGTTTCAGGCATCCACTCAATCTGGTTCATAAATTTTTCTATTTCAGGTCCATGAGGGTCAATGTAAGGTGTTGATTTGTTCTCCACCCTTTTCTTAGAGATGATGCTCCATGGGTCATAGGACCATGTGAATTTGTGAGTGAATTTAATTTCTTTCAATTTCTTGTCAGCCTCCCCACTTGCTACCCTGTTGTTGCAAATAAAATGGCCAATCTAGGATTTGATCCTAAATTGAGACTTCTTCTTTGCTTCTACAAAATGTACTTCATTTGCATTGATCATCTTATTGATATACTCAAGTGCAAAGATCCTCATGGGGAGGAACTTTGGCAAATTTTAAGGGGCCAATTCATACCCATATACCCTCAATTCTGTGTAATTTTGGTACAAGTACCAATCTCATGTTCTTTCTTGATCTGTCAGCTGCATAATACTTTTAATTTCTTCAGTTATTATGGGTTCTATTGTTCCAATGAGGAGGCTCATAGCTGGATGGAAAAACATCTTTATGAATGCTTTGTATGTGAAGTTCTTTTTATCCTTCATTACTAAGGTTGTCCAGAATATGACAGATCGAGGTTCTCCTTCTTCATTCAACTTGGTCATTGCAAACTAAAATCTGTCTGTCTGAAAATAAACAAACATGTACACTAATACTGAAGAATATTGAAACACTTCCTCTATGGTGAAATTTATGAGTTGCTGATGGATGGAATATGCTAGGAACTAACTGAAATTAAACAATATAGAGGGCTTTGCATTAGATGACAATATGGACATGAAACGTATTATGGACTCATCAAGACATTGATCTGAATAATAGCCTAGACGATATGAAAGTACAGTGACTATATGCTTAGTTCTATTAGGGAAAGCAGAGGAGGAATATGGAGGATTTGTTGGCATTATGATACAAGTGTTGTCCTTGATGGCAACTCACTCAGAGGTTAATACAGGTGATGGCAACTTAATCAGAGGACAGATCTTAGTACAGTAGGTCAAGAAAGAGATACAAGCAGGTTCACTATATACCAAGTCGCGTATACGCAGGTTCGCTATATACCAAGTAGGGTATACAAGCAGGTTCACTATATACCAAGTCGCGTATACGCAGGTTAGCTATATACCAAGTAGGGTATACACGCAGTTTTATGCACGAAAAAGCGCGTACATGTCGGAAAGCTTACTTTTGGTTCGTGGTAGTTAATCCTCGGTATTTGAACCTATGGTTTTGGACCATGGTATCTCGACAAGTGTGTTGATCCCAAGTATTGGGCTCTTGGTATTGATTTATTATGGTTTTGGACCGTGGTATTGAGAAAGGCCTAAGACTATAAAAGGAGAAGAAGATCATTAGGCTATAGTATCCGAAAAGTCTTGAATATCTGAAGAAGTATGAGATCCAGTATGCAGGTTATGGGTTGATGATGCATTGCTTGATCTGAGCTAAGGAGGGATCTGATCGGTTGATGGAGAACAAGATCTAAGGAGAGATTGAGATCAAATGGTTTGAAATGAACTATATTTATGATGCTTATTCTAGATCTACATACTAACTAAAGATCAACATTTAATGATTAACTGAATCATAAGTATTTTGGATATACGCTAGTTGCTTTAGACACAGCTGCGTATACACGCGGGTTCCCTTGGATGAAGTAGCTTATATGTACCTAAGTATGGAAATGAAAAAGTTTTATTGATCTGATAATACTGATTCACCCCCCCCCCCCCCCCTCTCAGTATTATTTCCAACAGGATTTTGGCTAGGTAGTGGAGTCTGTTCATGGGAAAAAGGAGAGGCTCCTTCAATGATAAGAGCTTCCATCATCTGCATTATAGATTTATCATCAATGGTAAATAGTATGTCTCTTGCTGGGGCTATTACTTCCCTTTGTTGTGGGTAATAGCATGACTGGCATTTTTTGATCAATTCTGGGTAGCCATGGGTTTTGGGAAAAATACAGAAAGGAAAATTTGTATCCCAGAGTCCTATATCATCCATTTCATCAAAAAATTTGTCCTCCCACCAGTAGTAGATGTCAAAGAGATTGAATTCTAATATTGTTTCATGTATTTAGAAGTCTTTATCTGCAAGTGGGATATGGTCCAAGTCCACTGGTGGGTGCACCATTGGATTGAATAGCTCATGTTCTTTCTTCTTCGGTGGCATGGCTGTCTTCTGCAAATTTTTAAACCTGGACTGTTTTTTGAATTTGCAGGTGAACTATAATAGAAAAGGAATGAGAAGAAGAGGGAACTCAGAGAGGGAAAATAGAAAGGGGATGAATAGAAAATGAGATTCAAGAAGGGGGATGTCTACTAAACGCAGAGAAGTGCAACTTTCTGCAACTGTGTTACTGTTTCATTGTGTATGCCCGAGCAAGCCTTCACCTTCTCCTGTAAGCAAAAGAGAACATATTCAAAACTCGGTAAATGAGTGAGATGATGCATTTGTAGTTTCAAAGAATCCCTATTGGAGTGGCCTGAAGTGGTTAGAGTTCGTTGGATAACGGTCCAACGAATTGAATGTGCAACAGTATAGCATGAGAATGGAGGTGATAGGCGGATGGGATAGAGTGGTGTCTAGGAGCGAAGGGATTGGTGAATGGTCATAATGGAGGGGTGGTTTATTGGAAAACGAAAACCACTTTTCGAAGGGCCTATGGAGTGGTAAGTGGAATGAGTAGGGGGGGGGGGTGCGAAATCACGATAACGTGACACGTAAGTTGTCTGAAACCACTGATTTTAGATCCCTCCCCTGGCATTAACATTCAGAGGGTGAGGGGGGCCCAAAAACTCATGTGGGCCATTGGATCAAATATCAGTTACGAGGATTTGATGAAAGATGTGGGTTGGGTAATAGTTGATGTGAAGATCACATGCGTGGTGGGGTAGGAAAATAAAAAATGGGGGCAGAGTATAGGATAAAGTTAGCAGTAATGTATAAGACCCCTAACCTTTTTAATATATATTTTTTTAACGATAGGAAAAACACATGAACTATGTCATAAAACATTAAAGGAATTTTTCATGTCCTTTTCCCTTTATAATTCTCTCAATCTACCTACCCTTTTGTTTCTAATCTAACATTTTTTCCTTTTTTTTTGCAGGGTGCATTTGGACTTGCAGACCCCTTTTTACTTTCTCTTTTTTTTTTTTTTTCTCTAACCTACTCTATCACTTATTTCTCCTATTGGTCCAGATTGAATAGTTGAACCAATTTCATATCTATCTAGCTATTGATTTGCCTAGCTTGAACTGTTTGGCAGATCTTTATTTTCTATCATATCAATAGAAATTGAAATTTGTTCAAACATGCTTAGACTGTATGAATTGAACAATATTTGGGGTTTTCTTTTCTTTTCATTTTTTTCTTTTGTTCTTTTCCTCTTTTTTTTAAATACCCTCTTTTTTTTTGGAAATCAATTGAATATTGAGATCTATGAATAATATGAAATCTACAAAATGTGAGATACTCAATCACCTTGAGGTCCTATAAATTATAGGACCCTACCAGTGGCTCCAGTTGGGGATGGCACTTCTTAGGGTGAAGTGTCAAGAACATTAGATCAGTAGCCTTGAGTTCTCATATCTGCATTGTCTTCAATCTGATTTCTTTTTGTAGTAATTTCATCAAAAGCAGGCTTCAACCTTTGTCAAATGAGTCATCCAATAAAAAACATAAAATAATGTGGTATTTACAATGGAATGAGGGAAATATTTGTGATTATGAGAAGTAATTCCTCAACATCATGGCATTGACAGGACCTCCTGGCAGCTCTATTCCATCCAACCCTTTAAGAAAAACACATTACTTCCTCTAAAAGTGGAAACAATGTATGGACCTTTCCAAATATTTTCAAATTTTACCATGCTTCCCTTTATATTCTCTTCTTCAGTCCCATTTCAGCACTTTGTCTCCCAGGTTGAAATCATCAGCTTTGGTTCTTTTGTCAAAAGTTTTCTTTATGTTTTCCTAGAAAACCTGAGTTCTATTCTATACCTCTTCTCTAGACTACTGCAACTGAATTGTCTGATTTATCCTTCTTTGTATATCATTTGGTTCAGTTTGTATCTCTTGAAGAAACTTCATGACTAGCACTCCCATGGAATAAGGGAAAACTACATCCATTCCATAAACTAGTTGATACAGGGACATGCCAATTTATTTCTTTGTAGTCAATCTGTCAACCCATAGTGCGTTGATCAATTTGTTGTGCCATAACTTCTTATTGTCATCCAGTATATTATTAATGATATTTACCAAACTTTTGTTTGAGGATTCAACCAACCCATTACCTTTAGGGTAATAAGTTGTTGAATGACCCAAAGAAATATGGTATTTGTGATAAAAATCCACCATATTTTTTTATTTGAAAGTTGTAGCATTGTCAGTGATAAGTTTCCTAGGACAACCAAATCTGGAAAGGATATTGGTTTCAAGGAATTTTATAATAACATAATCAGTAGTAGCTCTCGAAGGGATGGCTTCTATCCATTTGGTAAAGTAGTTTGTGGCAGTCAGGATCCATTTGTGTTGGGCAGAGGATGGAGGACGAATTTCACCAATGAAATCCAATCCCCACTGTTGGAAAGGACTTTCAAAAAAGATGGGTTTCATAGGTAAAGGTAATAATTTTTCTCTTTCCTTCAAAGATTTGGCATTTATGGCAAGCAATTATCATCTTATGGATGTCTGGGAAGAGTGTAGGATTTTATTAGTAGTTGTTTTCCAATAAAGATGGACTCCACAGTCACCTTCATGGAATTCCTACATAACTCTATCAGCATCATATTTTAACAAAAAATTGAGTAATATACCTCCAACATCATTCCAATATAATGTATTTTCAATAATTCAATCCTTGACTGCTTTTAATTTTAGAAATCTAGCCTTTGTTTTGGATAATCCAAGAGGAGCATTCATATTGAATAGATCATACAAAATGTCTGCATACCAGGGGGAATTTAAGAATGCTTCATCTATTGGTGGAGTTTCCGGCTCTTCTTGATCATCCAAGGCAAATACCATGTTGATATCTAGTGCATTAAAATTTGATTTGGCCACCAGGTTGGTTAATCCCTGTCCTTTGATCAACTTGGTGGGTTTGATTTCTATATCATATTCTAGGATAACATCTATACATTTGCCTCTCTTTCCATCAGGTCCATTTTGTGTTAGAATATCTTTGACAATCACATTAGGCACATAAGCAATGATATGATAATGTAAAATATAAACCCTGAAATATTTTATTGCTTTAACCAAAGCGAATGCTTGTTTTTCCATGATATTGTATTTTAAAGAATCATCTCTCAAAGCTTTGCTAAAGAATGCTATTGGTTGTTGATATCCTTCTTTGTTTTTTGTAATAGTACAACTGCAATAGTATGTTCATATGCAAAAGAAAAGATAATAAAATCTTTGGTGAAGTCTGGGCTGATTAAAACTGGAGTTTTTGTTAACGCATGTTTGACTAGATCAAAAGATTGTTTAGCTTCGACATTCCATTTAGTTTATGTATTTCTCTTGAGCATGTTTGTTATATTTCTAAGCAGTTTAGCAAGATTTGATATAAATCTTCTCAAAAAATTAATTTTTCTAATAAAAGATTGAAGTTCTTTTTTGTTTCTTGAATGATTAATTTTAAGGATACCCTCAATCTTATTTGGGTCAATTCTAATTCCATCTTTCGAAATGATATGGCCTAGAAGTTTGCCTTCTTCAAGCCAAAACAATGTTTTCTTGGGATTCAGTGAGATACCAAATTTTCTGCATTTTTGAAATACTCTTCTCAAATGTGCTAGGTGTTCTTCATCAGTTTTTTAGAAAACTGTGATGTCATCAAGATAAATCACAATAAAATGTCCAATTTCATCTCCAAAAGCAATGTCCCTTCCTCTTTGGAAAGTAGCTCCCGCATTCATTAATCCAAAGGGAATTTTCACATACATGAAAGTTCCCCAGGGAGTAGTGAAAGTTGTTTTATCTTGATCATCAAGAAATACTAAAACTTGATTATACCCTGAGAAACCATCTAACAAGGAGATCCTACTAGAACCTACTACTCTTTTTAATATGTGATCCATATTTGGTAATGGGTAGTTGTCCTTAAGCGGAACCTTGTTCAGATTTCTAAAGTCAATGCACAATCTTATTTCACCAGTCTTATTTCTTGTAGGCACAATATTGGATACCCATTTGGAATACCTTATTGGAACTATGATTTTAGCTTCATACATTTTCTTGATTTCCTTTTCAACCAGGGGAATTAGGACAAGATTTATCCTACGAAACTTTTGCTTAAACGGTTTCTGGTCTTCCTTGATTGGAATTTTGGGCTGTATAATGCTAGTATCATAAGCTTTCAAATCCTCATAGCTCCAAGCAAATACATCTATGAATTCTTTAAACAGAGCTATATACCTTCATTTGCCATGATGCCCAATGATTTTGACAGTTTTATGATTTTGGGGTTTTTCTCACTGCCTATGTTGCATTCTTCAATGTCTGTTCCTATTGGTTCCATTTTTGGCTTTTTGGCAACATCATTAAATTCAAATATTTCTTCCAAAGGGGAAAGCCCTCTGGGAAAAATGTTATCCTTGAGTTGAAGTACTTTGAATTCCTCTTTTTCTGGGTCCTTATGTATTTCAATTTCATGTACAATTTTATTTGCTGAAATATCTATATCAAAAACATCAAGTTTCTCTACACTAATATGTACATTAATTTGACTATCTAGCCCATCCTCAAAATCTATGTTGCTATTCTCAAATTCATCTTTTGATTGTAAAAAATTTCAATTTGTTTATCATTTCCAAAAGCTTGCCAGTATCTCATGTTTTTAGGTATTGCAGGATGATGTTTCACCTTAATTGTGTGTTGTTTGTTTGGGTGAGGTAATTTGCAAGTGCTGGCTGAAAAATCTAAACCATTTTCCAGTACATTTTGAATCCTTGGGATGAAAGCAAGGTCATACTCATCAAATGTTTTTAGGAAATCAATCACAACATTTATGTACTCTCTCAATCTAGGATGCTTTGCAGAATATTGTCCTTTAATTTGTTTTATGATTAATTCAGAATCTCCCTAGACTGAAATTCTTCTAGCACCTATTTTTTTAAGCAATTTCAAGCCTAATAGTAATGCCTCATATACTACTATATTGTTTGTACACAGAAAATTCAATTTGTAAGAATGACCTTCACCCTTATTAGTCTTTGAATTATACAACTAAACTCTTGCCCTAGAACCTGTTTTACAGCATGAACCATCAAAATTCATATTCAAAATAGGCTCTGTTTTAGGGTTACGTTGTATCATTGGTACTTGTGAGTTATGCTTTTCATTAGAATCAATTTCTACATGAGTGACCTGTGTATCTATATTCCCATCATTATAAAGAATGAAGGAATCAAGATCAGTATGGACATAATAAAGGGGATAGTTGTTTGGCTTTTCTTGGCTGCTCACCATATATTTCAGTAAGGTTTCTCTATATAGTCTCCTTGGTTGGCCAAATACTGGTATTGTGGCATATGTCATATCCATTTGAAGTGTTCATTTTAACTTAGCCATCCAAGAATGTGATAATAGCATTCCATACTTAGGTGGAATGTGTGCTACCACTATGTCCATGACTAAACCTTTTGCTGGTATCCGGGCTAATGTGACACAGAGGTCCTTGATAAGACCTAGACACCTAACCTTGCTAGAGTCAAATGAGTACAAATATTTGTATGGTCTAGTGATTTCAAGTCCAAGTTTTTCCGTAATAGTCTTTGGCATAAGATTATGAGATGCGCCTAAATCCAACATGGCATTATGAAGAATTTTGTCGTGGATATTAAGGCTGACATAAAATGGGGAAAAACCTCCTTCTAAGGCCCGCCATCAACTTCTAGTCGAAATAGAAGCACAGGCTTATCATCATTCATGTTTAAAATATCAGTAATTTCTCCTATGTTGAGTACTTTTAGGACTTGATACCCATACACATTTTTGTTCATCAATTCAGCAAGAGGAATATAAATTTTGAGTTTAGCAAGTTCATTCTCAATACTAAATGGTGTTTGAATTTTAAGCAAATTTGAGAAATCAACTCTTTCAGTTACTGCTTTGGTGATAGGTCCAGTTTGTTGACTTGTACTAGGGATATTAGTTTGGACAGTTTTAGTTGAAACATCAATTGTTTTCCCGGTAACATTCTCTGTGTTCTTCTTTTATGAACTGTTTATATTCTTCTTAGAACTTTTAGCTGTTTTCTTGAGATCGGGCTCAACGGTGTTCTTGGCAAGGTTATTAGAGTTATTTTTGTTTGAGTTGTCACTATTTTTATTACTTCTAATATTATATTATCTATGGAATTCTAGTATAGAATTCTCAAATCCATGTTTATAGTCATCAAATTCTTTAGATTCCAACTCTGTTTGAGCTAACAAAAACAGTTCATGTTCCTCTTGTGTAAGAAAAATAGAACTATATTCATTTGTCCCCATTAAATTAATTTGATTTTCCTTAACTTCTTCAACCACACCTACATCTTCATCAACATAATTTTCTTGAAATGGGGGCCTAATTTGTTGATCTGGGCCTCTTTGTTCTCTTTTTCTGATTTGTGGATTGTTTCTTCTAGGATTTGGATTTCAGTTTTGGGGAGTAGGTTGGCTTTCCCTAGGGACACTTCTCTCATTCAAACTTATTCTCTCCGTCATTATTTCCATGGTACTCACTAAGGAATCAATCTTAGCATCTGCTGCAGAAGTTGAAGCTTCTTCTCTTATTGTCACCCTTCCTTCAGTTTTCATCCTAGCTCTTTTTTCTTGTACATTTTCTTCTACACTGACAACATCTCTTTGCTTCGCTTCTAATTTTGGGGAATTCCTTTCCCTAAGTTGGTAGGACATATCTGTATCAAAGCCATCTGGGAATTTTACCAAGGCTAAGTCCTATGGTGGTTTAAGATTTATAGGAATTGCATTATAGGCATTGTTGAGTCTAGCACAATAGTCCTAAACACTTTCACCTACTTCCCTCTTAATATTTTCATATTTTGATAAAATCTGGAGAGGGTTATTTTTTACTTTCCATCTATTAAGAAAGATTTGATGGAATGCATGGAGATCATTTATACTATCTGCAAAAAAAGATTGAAACCATTTCCGAACTTATCCTCCTAAAATTTGAGCAAACATTCTAAGCTTGACACTTTCTTCATCTACTTCTTGTAAATAATCATTCATTTTTTCCACATGTTGTTGGGCTGTTAAAGGACCAGTCCCACCAAATAGTGTGATTTTGGACTGATATTCTTGTAGCATATTGGCCAATGGTGTTGACAACACCAAGGGAGCATACATCGCTACCATGATTAGTGGTGTGGAGGATAACTTGAAGGAAGTTGAACAATGGATGAGGTTGGGCTAGCGCTAGGAGGAAATGAGAGTAAAGGAATTTGAGTAACCTTAGGTTGAAGGATGAAAGAAGGGGTGGGGATTATGGAGGCAGTAGGACTTGGTGACTGAATATGTGTAGATTGAGATGTGAGGGAAGAAGTTGCTATGTTTAAGGCAATTAATTCTACTGAGTGTTGAAGATAAGCATCATCAATTTCAGAGGTGAGATCTATTACTAAACCTTGAAGAGTATCAAAATGCTATAAGAGCTGAAGATCGGATTTAGTTTATGAAGAAAGTTCTCTCACTAGGATTTTTGGTAAAACTGAGGGATCAAAGATAATACGATATTTTCAATTCTCTAATTTAGTCCTGAATAAGCCTTGTTCAAAGTGTAAATCAAACTGAATATCCTGAAAGGTAAAAAAAATTTCAAGGAGTGAGTTGGCTTTGTGAAGGAATCTGTTGCTTGTCTAGCTCTCAGTTCTATGAGTTTTTCTTAAGATCTTTTCTGGATTGTCCACTATGGTAGGAGGATTTGGCTTTGGGTGGGGTCTAGCAAAGATTATTTTGGGAGCCAATCTTCAATTTTAAAATACAGACAAACTGAATATATACAGGAGTGGAAAAGAAACCAATCTTAGGAATGATCTTATCATACAAAGCTTTTGACTGGGTACTCTAAATTTGAATGAAATGGTAGATTTTCAATACGTCCCCAGTATGGTCGCCACTATGTTATTGCTCTATGATTTTTAATATTGACAAGAAAAAGGATCATAAAGGACACATCAAACCACTTTGGAGTCTAGGATTTAGCCATCTTAGACTCAGAGAGGGATCTCTCTGTGTATTTGAGATTTTGATTTTTCTTCTTAGTATTTTAATATTTTAGGCTAGTTATATAGATAAAAGAGTGATTAATTGATTGATTGGTTGGTTGGGGTAGATATTTTTTAAACCCTTTCCATTGGGCTATGGATTCAACAGTTGGATTGTAGCATCAATTTTTTCAGAGCATTCACAAGACTAGCTAATTATCTCTACTAGATCTTTAAAGCACAATAAGGAATGAAATGACAGAAATGGTGAAATCAGTAGTGGTTAAAAATCAATTAAGTATTTTTTAACCAGACTTCAGAATAAAACATATATATGTTAACATAGACAAAAATAAGGTGATCTAACAACATATCCTACTTTAAACTTTCCGTTTTACAACAAGATTTAAATGATGCATACTGTAGAAAACAACGAAACATTTAACACAGAAAGAGAAACATCACCATATAAAAGCAGCTCAAGTGTCTTGCAAACAATCTTTATTATCAATCCTCTAGCTCCAAAATTACAGTGCTTCAAAAGAAAAAGTCTTCCAATTAATAGGGTCCAACCCCTAATACTTCCAATGCATGAAGTATTTAACTAAAATCTACAACGACTGCCATATACACTTGGCAGTTTGTTATTAATTACAACAAAACTAAAATTTGACTAATGTAACCACGATGAGGTAACTTGGACATCTGGTCCCTTTTTTTCTGAATGTCATTGCTGGGTAATTAATTCTGCTATGGTGGCTAATTTGGCTACTCTTTAATATGGTATGTTGGCTTTGCTGACTTGGCTAGGTGTTGCACTAGCTCTGCATTGTTCCTTCAGTCCTTCTTGTATTGTTCCTCTTGGTAGTCACACAAGCCATTCCATTCATCTTCATTTGGGATTTTGACTTTGATCAACCTACGGTATACCTCATATGCTTCAGTGTACTTTGCAAAAGTGGACTTTACTGTAAAAACGTGCTTCAATTCATGTTCAATATAGATTAGATTGCTAATGGCCTCCAGCATTGCTTTTCCTGTTATACTGCCTCAAATATTAGAGAGATTGATAGCATCCTTTGCTATGTCTTTCAGCCTCTTGACACAATCTTTTCTAGTCATGAGTTTGTCATTAATGAAAAATAGAGAAGGGATACCCTTTTTTGTTAAAGGCTCAATTCTGTTAAAAAATCTATTTACTGTCAGCTCCAAATTTTGACATTTCTCCTCAAACTGTACAATCAAGTTCTTTTTGGTTAATACCTTTTTCACTTGTAGGATGATCTATGTCCTATCTACTACTCCCAGCTCTTCAAGCTCATATATGTTCTTTGAATCCAAAATTTGATGATTATGTTGCCTATTGTTGGCATGTCTCTTAGCTCTAGGTTAGCAGTTGAAATAGCTTCCTTAGTTTTTTCAACTAGCTCTTTCTATTCAAATATAATTTGGATGTTGGGCCGGATCTCATTCATGCCATTAATGATATTGTTCCAAATAATTTCCTTCACCCTTCCTAGAGTGTTGCCAATTGATGATTCCTTTTTAGATTTCTACAATTTTTCAATTAATGTTCTTGCCCTGTGCATTTCTACTGAATGTGCACTTTCAGTTCTTTTAATCTGGTCCTGCAAAACATTGACTTGAGTTTCAAGTCTCTTGATTTCCTCTATTTGAAGATTCATGCTCTCCATGGACCTGGCTAGCTATTTTTTATTGCTTCATGTCTTTGTAGTAGTAGTTGTTGGAGTAGTTGTAGGAACAACTGTAAGAGGAAGAGCCTCCATAGTAGGGATGGCCGATTGTGCTGCTTTTTCCTTGTTTTGTACCATATTCTCTATCTCTATTTCCATTTGTCTTATTTCGAGTGACTGCTCCATAATCAATTTCATCATTTCTTCCTTTTTATTCTCTGTTTCCTCTATTTCTTTGGTCAATGGATCATGTGTGGCAGGAATTTTGACTTGTTTCTTCAAAGCTACTATATCCAACTCCTTCTTCTTAACAATTTCTTCTACTGCTTTCACATTTGATGGATCATATCCAATTTTCACCACTAGGTCTTAATGGGACTTGATCCTATTATCTTTTGATTGAGATGAAACCTTTTCCATCTTCAGCTGAGGTTGAGCATTTGATAAATCCACTTACATTTTAAACAAATTCATGGAGGTACTTGTTAGAGTGGAGGAAATCATCTCACCTGTTTTCTTATGCATTTCCAGTTGATCAATAGGATGAACATTTCTAGCATTAAACTAAAAATAAGTTTGTTTATAATCAGCTGGGGTTTTAGGCTCTGTTGTTTGTGCCTAAAGGAATGCTATATGCATCAAAATCTGATAGAAGTCTGCCTTGAGAAGTAGAACTTTGCTTCCAGAATTGAGCATAAGTACTCTTTTTCAACATCTCATTTCTGATCTTTATCTCTTTGAAATTATCAAAGATGGTCTCCTCCTTTTCTCCTGTTACATTGGCAGATGTGGAAACTTGGAAAGTTTGTTGCCTTTCTAAGATTGGAGTGGTAGGAAAAGATTGACCTCCTGCTGGAGATGAATCAGGAATATCACTGAGATTAATGACTGTTTGTTGTGGTGATTCCTTGCCTATGTCCATGTGTATCATTGCCCTTTTCCTAAATTTCAATTTGAACTCTTTCATAGAATTATCAATCCCTGGTGAATGATCTTCTCTTGGTATTTTCCCAATTTCTTCTTTTTCATGTTCCTTACCCTTGTCTGGTCTGTCCTTTGTACTCTACCTTTCTTGCTACCTAGGAGTCTGTGCACTTGAAGAAGAAAGCATTTGTTCCTTAACTTCTTGCAGGGTTTCAGGCATCGACTAAATCTGGTTCCTAAATTTTTCTATTTCAAGTCTATGAGTGTGAATGTAAGGTGTTGATTTGTTCTCCACCCTTTTCTTAGAGATGATGCCCCATGGTTCATAGGACCATGTGAATCTGTGAGTGAATTCCATTTCTTTCAATTTCTTTACAGCCTCCCCACCTACTACCCTTCTATTGCAAATAAAAGGGCCAATCTAGGATTTGATCCTAAATTGAGACTTCTTCTTTGCTGCTACAAAATGTATTTCATCTGCATTGATCATCTGCCTTATATACTCAAGTGAAAATATCCTCATGGGGGGGGGACTTTGGCAGCTTGTAAGGGGCCAATTACCACCCATATACCCTCAATTACGTGTAGTTTTGGTACAAGTACCAATCTCCTGATCTTGCTTGATTTGTCAGCTACATAATCCTTTTAATTTCTTCACTTATTTTGGGTTCTATTGTTCCATTAAGGAGGCTCATAGCTGGATGGACAAACATCTCTACGAATGTTTTGTATGTGAAGTTCCCTTGATCCTTCATTACTAAGGTTGTCCAAAATATGACAGATTGGGGTTCTCCTTCTTCATTCAACTTGGTCATTGCAAACTGAAATTTGTTTGCCTGAAAATAAACAAACATGTACACTATTACTGAAGAATACTGAAACACTTCCTCTATGGTGAAATTTATGAATTTCTCATGGATGGCATCTACTAAGAACTTACTAAAATTAAACAAGATAGAGGGCTTTGCATCAAATGACAATATGGACAGGAAACCTATTATGGCCTCATCAAGCTACTAATCTGAATAACAACCTAGAAGATATGAAAGTACAGTGGCCATATGCCTGGTTCTATTAGGGAAAGTAGAGGAGGAATATGGAGGATTTTTTCTAGGAAGTGGAGTCTGTTCAGTGATGAAGAGTTCGAGGGTTTTAGCTATTTGGAAAAGTCTAGTCTCTGGTATATTTCACTAAGGATTTCATGGGAAAAAGGAGAGTCTAATTCAATGATAGGAGCTTGCATCATCTGCATTATAGATTTAGCATCAATGGTAAACAATATGTCTCCTACGGGGGCTATTACTGCACTTTGTTGTGGGTTATATCATGACTGGCATTTTCTGATCAAGTTTGGGTAGCTCTAGGTTTTGGGAAAAATACATAAAGGAAAATTTGTATCCCAGAGTCCTATATCATCCATTTCATCAATAAATTTGTCCTCCCACCAGTAGTAGATGTCAAACAGATCGAATTCTGATATTGTTTTATGTATTTTGAAGTCTCTACCTACAAGTGGGATATGGTCCAAGTCCACTGGTGGGTGCACCATTGGATTGAATAACTCATGTTCTTTCTTCTTCAGTGGCATGGTTGTATTTTGCAAATTTTTAAACCTAGAATGTTTTTTTAATTTGCAGGTGACCTGTAATAGAAAAGGAATGAGAAGAAGAGGGAACTCAAAGAGGTAAAATAGAAAGGGGATGAATAGAAAACAAGATTCAAGAAGGGGGATGTCTGCTAAATGCAGAGAGATGCAGCTTTCTGAAACTGTGTTACTGTTTCATTGTGTATGCCTGAGAAAGTCTTCACCTTCTCCTTTAAGCAAAAGATAACATATTCAAAACTCAGTGAATAAGTGAGATGATGCATTTGTAGTGTCGGAGAATCCCTATTGGAGTGGCCTGAAGTGGCGCAGGTCCGTTGGATAACAGTCCAACAAATTGAATGTGCAACAATATAGCGCGGGAATTGATGTGATAGGTCTTGGGTTGTGTTATATTCTTTCCATGACTAGCCCACGTAGTTAACCGGGGGGTTAGAAGGGGGGCAACGCCCCCGCTTCATTGTGTCGATTGGGCTGCATTGGACCCTATGTTAGGTTGGGCGGACCTACCTATGGTTTTGTGCATGATTTTCGCACATTGTTTTGGACATGATGGTTTTCGGTCCATGGTATTGGATGCTTTGGCATGTATAAATATGTATTGTAACATTGAAAGGAACATAATGAAAAATCAATCTGGTAGTCCCGATTTTGGGATCCATGGAAAAATCTCTGTGTATATGTGTTTTATGTGTTATGCTCTCGCATTGTTTATTTTCTGTGTTTTAGAATTCGTATGCAGGTAATTTCTGTACGGGATTAAAACCTACATTTGGTATTAGAGTTGTTTTGGCCTCAAGGGGATGCCTTTGTTGCTGAGGGGTTTCACTCGGGCCTGTGGTAGACCCTGTTCAATGGGAGATCTGTGAGATCAATTTTGGTGGTGAAAGAAGATGGCGAGCAGTGGAAAGATAGAGATCGAGAAATTTAATGGTTAGAGTTTTGAGTTGTGGAAACTCAAGATGGAAGATCTGTTGGTGGATAAATATCAGTGGATCACGGTAGATCCAGGTACTAAACCAACGGGAGTGTCTGATGAAGAATGGAAGAAGTTAGATCAGAAGGAAAAGGGCACAATACGATTGTGTGTCTCAGATTCAGTATTACTGAATGTATCAGGGGAAGCTAGGGCTAAGGCTTTGTGGAACAAGTTAGGGAATCTATACCAATCTAAGTCTCTGGTGAATAAACTATTCCTGCGGAAAAAGCTGTATAACCTAAGGATGAAAGATGGAGACTCAGTGACATAGCATCTGAATGCATTTAATACTGTGGTATGTCAATTATTATCTATTGATATTAAAATTTCAGATGAAGACAAGTGCATCAGTTTGTTGTGTTCTCTACCAGATTCGTGGGATAGTTTGGTTATTGCAATAGGTAGTAATACAACTTCCTTGCAGTTTGATGAAATAGTCTCATCCTTGCTAACGGAGGAGATGAGACGAAAAAATATGGAGAGCCAGAATGGTGATGCCTTGTCTGTAAGAGGACTGTCCCATAACAAAAACAAAAATAAGTCATCGAGTGGGAGATCTAAATCTAGAGGGAGATCTAAATCTTCAAGAAAACTTATAAAGGTGGTATGCTGGAAATGCGGAAATGAAGGGCACTACAAAAGAGACTGTAAATCTGAAGCTCCTGATAAAGGAAAGGGATCTGATGACGCTCCTTCTGCAGAGGCAAAAAACCACCTCAGATTAAGGTGGGGATGTGTACTTTGCTTCTTCAAGTACACATGTAGATCATGAGGCATGGTTGATTGACTCAGGTGCATCCTTTCACTTCACTCTCCATAGAGAGTGGTTTTGTGAGATGAGAAATATGACGGTGGTGATGTCTTCTTAGGGGATGAGAGGAAGGATAGAATCGTTGGTTGAGGAAAAGTAAAGTTGAAGTTGCAAGGTGGAAGGGTTAGAACACTTCCGGGTGTTCTGCATATTCCTGCATTAGCCAGAAATCTGATTTCTATAAGCAAGCTGGATGATGCAGGTATAAAAATAGTGTTCGAGAAGGATACTTGCAAGATGGTTAGGGGAGCACTAGTATTGATGCGGGGAGTTCGGATTGGAACTTTGTACAAGCTGCAAGGTAGCACTATTGTTGATGGGTGCAACAGTTCTGTGGTTCCTGAAAGTGGAGCAGAAAATCTAGTGGTCTCTAGAGAGAAGACCATGCTATGGCATCAAAGGCTTGGACATATTGGAGAGAAGGGCCTTCAAATACTTCATGGTAAATGTATGGTAGAAGGTATGAGTAATAGCTCTCTGGATTTTGTTTTCCGTGAAATTGTGTCTATAGGAAGCAGACTCGGGTGAGTTTCCCCTCTGGTGGTAAGAGGGCGAAACAGATATTAGAGCTTGTGCACAGTGATGTGTTTGGACCTGTGAAGGTTCCATCACTGGGTAAGTTTGTGTACTATGTATCATTTATAGATGACTTCTCAAGGAATACATGGATATGTTTACTTAAGAAGAAATCTGAATTCTTTGAAAGGTTTAAAGAATTTAAGGCTCTGGTGGAAAACTAGACAGAGAAGAAGATAAAGGGCTTAGGATAGATAATGGCGGAGAGTTTTGCAGTAAGGAATTTGAAGAATTTTGTAAGAAGTGTGGTATAGCACGACAGAATACTACTCCATATACACCTCAACAAAATGGAGTTGCAGAAAGAATGAACAAGACATTGATGTAAAGGGCAAGAAGCATGCTTAGTGGTGCCGGTTTAGGACAGGAATTATGGGCAGAGGCAGTGGAGACAGCATGTTACCTGGTCAACAAATCACCTTCATCAGCGTTGGAGGATCAGAATCCAAAAGAGGTATGGACTGGTAAGAAACCCTCTCTTTCACATCTGAGGGTATTTGGATGTGATGCATATGTACATGTTCCAAAGGAGAAACAAACCAAGTTGGATAGTAAATCTAAAAAGTGCATCTTTATTGGGTATAAGGATGGTTTAAAGGGTTATAAACTTTGGAACCCAGTAACAAGGAAGGTTGTGTATAGCCAAGATGTGGTGTTCAGAGAGGTGAAAGATGTTATTAAACATGAATTCCAATCAAAGGAACCTAAGAAGATAGAGTTTGATATAAAGGAGGAAGAATCAGACTCTACAACAAAGGAGGAATCAGAAGATGAAGAGCCACAAACTCTAGGTGTGAGAATATTAGTTTGAGAAATAAGGTAGCCAGAAAGGTATAGTCCATCTGCTTTCTGTTCAAATTTTTCTTTATCTATTACTGATGATGATCCCAAAATTGTGAAGGAAGTAGTAGATTCAGAGGATGGAAAGCTATGGAAAGAGGCCATGGTTGATGAAATGGCATATTTGCACAAAAATGAGACTTGGGATCTGGTGCAGTTTCCAGCTGGAAGGAAACCCATTGGCAGCAAATGGGTGTTCAAGAAGAAGACAAATGCAAAAGGAAAGGTGGAGAAATACAAAGCTCAGTTGGTAGCAAAAGGTTATTCCCAGGTGTTGGGAATTGATTTTGGTGATATACTTTCTCCTGTTTTCAAGGTAACTTCTATTACATTACTTTTATTTGTTGCTGCTGCTTTTGATTTTGAGATAGAATAGATGGATGTGAAGACAACATTTCTTCACAGGGATTTGGAAGAGGAGATCTACATGAAGCAACCTAAAGGCTTTACAGTGAAGGGTAAGAAAGAAATGGTATGCAAGTTAAAGAAGTCTCTGTATGGGTTAAAACAGTCACCAAGGATGTGGTATCAAAAATTTGATACATTTATACGGGGACTTGGCTTCACCAGAAGCAAAGCAGATCACTATGTGTATTTTAAATTAATTTGTGATCGTGTTATTTATATGGTCCTGTATGTGGATGATATGTTGCTGGTTGGAAATGAAAAAGAAATCATCCAAGATTTGAAGACCAATTTTTCCTCCAAATTCGACATGAAAAATCTTGGTGCTGCAAAATATGTTTTGGGCATGGAAATTAAAAGAGATCAGACAAAGAGGAAGCTCTGGTTAAACTAGATAAAGTATGTTGAGACAATATTGTAGAGGTTTAATATGTAGGATAGTAAATCGGTGAAGGTTCCTATTCCTGTAGGTGTAACATTATCTGTTGAACAGTGTCCCAAGACACAAGAAGAGGAAGAGGAAATGTCCCGTGTTCCATATGCAAGTGCATTCAGTAGCTTGATGTATGCAATGGTCTGTACTAGACCAAACATTGCACATGCAGTGGGAGTTTTGAGTAGGTTTATTTCAAAACTAGGGAAGGAGCACTAGACAACAGTGAAGCGGGTTTTCAGGTATTTGCATGGCACTAGTGATTATGGCTTGTGCTACCAAGGAAGACAAAGATTGGACATAGTGTTGGATATTCGTGGCTTTGTTGATGCAGACTGGGCTGGAGATCTTGATCAAAGAAGATCTACAAGTGGGTATGTGTTTAACCTATTGTGAGGTGCAGTCAGTTGGATTAGTAAGAAAAAATCTGTAGTGGTGCTATCAACTACAGAGGCGGAATACATGGCAGACACTCATGCAAGCAAGGAAGCAGTTTGGTTGTAGAGATTATGTTCAAGTATGGGGTTAGTACAGGGAGCTATAAGGATAGACTATGATAGCCAAAGTGAAATTTTCTTGGCAAAGAACCCTACATATCATTCAAAGACAAATCACATTGATGTTTAGTATCACTTTGTGAGGGATATGATAGAAGACAAAAAGGTGTTGCTAGTAAAGGTTGACACTTTGAAGAATACTGCAGATGCATTGACAAAATCTGTGAGCTCTGAGAAGTTCTCTTGGTGTAGAGAAACAATGGGCTTTGTAGGGCTGGATAAATTACTAACCTCTCTTGTGGCCCCCTGTGGAAATAAAACAACAAGTGGGAGAATGTTGGGTTGTGTTATATTATTTCCACGACTAGCCCACATAGTTAACCAGGGGGTTAGAAGGGGGGCAGAGGCCCTATCTCGTTGCACCGATTGCATAGCAGGGGGATTCATAGGGGGTTTGAGGGGTGCAGGTAACCCTACTCTATTGGGGTCCAGGGTAGAGCCCCAAAAAATTTTGTTTTTGGACCCTATATTAGGTTGGGTGAACCTACCTATGGTTTTGTGCATGATTTTTTGCACATGGTTTTGGATGCGATGGTTTTTGGTGCATGGTTTTAGACATGATGGTTTTCGGTCCATGGTATTGGATGCTTTGACATGTATAGATATGTATTATAACATTGAAAGGAAAATAATGAAAAATCAAGCTGGTAGTCCCGGTTTTGGGATCCAGGGGAAAATCTCTGTGTATATGTGTTTTATATGTTATGCTCTCACATCATTTATTTTCTGTGTTTTAGAATTCATATGCAGGTAATTTCTGTACGGGGTTAAAACCTACATATCAGATAGGATAGTGGCCCAATTCATAATGTGGTAATGTGGTAATGTGGTACCCTCCAGCCCTGGATCATCTTGAAAGGTTCTTCATTTTTCTTTACAAAGTTGGAGAGGTATGAGTTGTCATATATGACCTGAGGGTAAGGTATATGGTATATTTGCTTCAGTTCTTCAGCTTTGAATGACCCCATGAGTTCCATTCTCGAGTTTCTGAATTTCCTGTCTTCAATAGTGAGGTTTTCCACCACCCACCTAACCATATTAGTATATGGGAGTATTTTCACTCTTGCTCCTATTATGTGAAGGAAATAACATGCAACATCTTTTAATTGGACTCCCGAAGATTTTATTGAGTCGATTGTTGCCTTTACGAAAGTAACTTTGGGATGCTCGTCCTCAATCTTGTTGTATATGACCTTCCATGTTGTTGCTCCCCCATCAGCACTGTAAAATGTATCAGAGAATATAGGAGACATTTTTGATAGCTCAAACTCCATAATGCTCTGCTTTTTCTATTTTTGCATCACCTTCCGCAATGACATGTCTTTTGAAGCTTTCCCTAAATGGAAGAGATATATCAACACAAACAATTAGGGAAATTAAGGATGAAAGCTCTCTGAAAAGACTTTGAATCATGGGAGGATTTCAAATGAGATATTCAGTGTTAACTAGCCATAACTTGAAACATCATTACTTCTCCTCGGGCTGCTGAACATTAATTATCCTGTCAAATCGTTCATTAACACAATTACTTCCCAAGCTTGGTGCTTTATTCGCACATCACAAATTTTAAACGATGTAATATAGTGTTTCCTGTTTATAATGAGAAATGTGACTGCGAATATCACAATATTGCATTTCAAAAATCGATAAAGGATGACACAATGGCATGGATTATTTATTTGCGATTTTTGTGAAGTGTGATTCCGAATTCTCAAGGCGTTTTGATCGGAATATCGTAGCGGGAGGTTTGATCGCATATCACAATTCAATATTTACTTAAATGTGTTTACATGAAAAAAAATGCAAAATGCGATTTGCGAAAAGGATCCAAAACTTGAGTTGTTTTCTAAGAGTTTCCAAGGAAATTTCTTAGAGTTAAGATTTATTTTTCAAAGACTAAAAATTTAAAAGGGTCCCCATTTATATGTCTAATATTAGATATTACTATATATAAATGGGGGGGCTTGTTACATAGTACAATAGGGCCTTGGAAGATTCAAGAACTAATGCCACATGACCACAAGGTCATGAATTTTCTACTTTGGGATTATGATGCAGGAGCATCCTAGCTTCCAAAGCCATCGAGCTTTTGGAAACAAAGCTCAAAGGGAGGGGTCTTGAAATTTGATGAGGAATCTTAAATTCATTGATGTAAACAATTATGTTTTTTTGATGTATTAATTTTATTCTAGAATATTTTAATGTTATATATTCTACAATTTGTTGGCAGAGTTCAAAGATATGTAGGATTATAGAAATGACTCATAGGAGAGATTTTAGGATCCAAGAGATTTTGGTTCTAGTTAGTAAGTTTCTTGGATCTAAAAAAATTGTTTTATTTTTTGATTTTGTATAAAATATTGTAAGCCTATTAGAAATAGAGGAAACAAAGGCATAGAGGAGAGGATATAGAGAATTAGAGAGGTAAAGTGTGAGTGTGGAGTGAGAGGGAAAAGGCTAGGGTTGTGTGTGCCCATTTATGTTTAATCAAACCATAATACTTCTGAGTACTGGAATATGTTTGATACTTATATATCTCTATGTTTATGAAATATCTTTGTTTAAATGTTAATGAATGAAATATCCAATTTTTGTGTAATCTAGATATTACATACGATTCCTGTGACTGAAATATGAATATAGGGTTTTGGTAATGGATTGGTTTTGTAGCGATCAACAACTATAGGAAATTCCAGTGAGGATGATTAAAGCATGTCAATTTTTGAACTCAATTTGTAGGGGATTTCTTGAGAACACGATGGAAAATGGCATTATATGCCAAATTAGTGTTATGCAATTATGTTGTTCAATTCAAAAAAGGCAAATCATTTGCAGTGAAAGCATAATCCAACAAGGGATACATCGATCACATTGGTTGAAATCAAATTTGAAGATTGGACTTGAGTTGAGGAAATCGAGTTCCTCATGTGTAATGGCTATGATGGAGTGACCAAAGTAGTCAAGGGGAATCAACATTGATGAATAGAGGAAACATTGAATAGGAGAGAAAGTGAATGATTTCATGGTGAAAGAGATATCTTGGGTGTTGGATCATGAACCAAGGCGTGGTCCATCCTTTGCATCTAGATTAGATGCAAATGAAAGCGACCATTACTTACAATTTTTAGATTCTAGGAGAAAAATTACCTATTGAGATGGCGTGTTGGGTTCTGTAACAAACTTTGCATAAAATATAAATCGCCCTTGGAAGATGACAACTGAGAAGTTTCCATTCATGTAAATCCAAGACTGGAGAATTTTGGTTATAATCACATGTAGGAAGGCTCATGAGTGTGGTTGGAGCCTTCCAACCACATGAAAAGTGTGTTAAGCATGCAGTTAGAGTGTAAAGTCTAAGAAGTGAAAGTTCCAACTCAGGGTTTGATCACCAGTGCTTGCTTTCAGCCACCCAAGGGATGGAAATATGTTTTCGGTTAGTAAACCTAGCTTCCAAAACTGGGACTTGGAGGTCAGGTCATGTCATAATAACACTCAACTCATTTTTACCCTGGAGAGCTTGTAAAAGTGGGTAAATGTTGGATGGGGTGGTTACATTATAAGCTCAGAAGAGATAGCTTGTATATTTGCTTATAAATATACATATGTCCAGGTCAAACCTATGCTATGCTATATATATATATATATATATATTCACATACATATGTAGGTTGAGCCGTAGTAGGTTCAAGGTGTGATTAAGCTCAGGAGGGGTTGTAACTTGTACGCAAATAATGCATAAGGAATGGGACTCGAGGAATACATGCATATATGTGTTTGCGATGGAGGGCCTTGATGATTATTAAACCCATATAAAAAAGTTTCGTATTTGAATGGAGTGAAAAATGAGGCTTTCGCATTATATGGGAAGCAAAGTCAGCAAGTGGCGTGCTTATTCCCATCCTAAGACTTATTTCTTAGAAGGTTTCAAGTGAAGGCTCATTCATGACTCTAATGGATGCATAGAGATGGGGGGGGGTTTGGAATTATCACATAGTCCACGTAACCCGAAAGCATTCATGAGGAGAAAAGTGTGAATTCCTTGGAGTATTTCTCTCAGCATGACATGGCATCTGCGGGCCCTTCAGTTGGAAACTGTGTTAGGAAACCACTGTGTCATACACATATTTTCCTTGGAGTAGCCTCCTCATATATAAATGTAAGCTCCACTTAACCCAAAAGATATTCAAAGGAGCAATGCAATGGGAAACATCATGATAATTCAACTGAAATGATGTGGCGTATAGGTCCCACATAGTGGTTATAAGCACAATATGTGTGTGTGTGTGTGTGTGTGTGTGTGTACGTATGTATATGTATACATACATATGGGGCCCAACTATAATATAATGTATGCATATGCATTTACACCCGACCTTGGATGTGAAAACCTATCATGAACGAGTCAACAACTACTATGTGGGTGATGACACAAATGGCCATGGGGCATGACGTGGGTTCCATGTGGCAAGCTAGGATGACTAAGAAAATTTTAATAGACCAATTTGAAGTCTCATATCTTTCGATCAAAAAATCTAATTAATGTAAATTGCATATCGTTGAAAAGTTCTCGAAGAGTCGATTGCAATGACATTATCCATTTTAATTTTTGAGAGAGTTTAAAAAGATCGAAAAAATTCAGACCCCATTTTCATAACTAGACAATGGAGATTGGGTTAGTGTTGGCTTATTTGGGCCTGACCCAGGTTCAGAAGAGTTATTTAGCCCAACAAATCCCACAGCTACTGGCCCTTTTGGCAATAGCCTGCGGAGCGTGGACTGAGGTCTCACCCAAGGTAGCAGGGGAGGGTGCTGGAACTAGGTTTCCACACCCTAGGGATGTCTTGGTGTGGTCTGGAGGTTTCGTGCACTAGTTTACTGTTCCTTGCTACTGGGTCTTCGCACAGATCCGCTTGATTATGTTTTCCGTTTTAGTGCACTATTCTATTAGACGACGTGGTTACCAATTACCAAGGTCTTTAAGCAAACATTTAACCATCACAACTGATTCACGTATTAAAATAAACCCAGATTTATAATCAATCCAACCATAAGCAAATTAACCAAATATTATGACAGTTCAGAAGAAACACAAAATTTCAGAAGAAACTTATATTTATTTCCACTTTATCCTTAATACATCTAGATCTACCCTGCGCACTCAGCGGCAGGGGTCCACGCACACAGCTGCGGACTTTCCAGGCCTCTATGTACACAACTGCAGAGCCTCTACCTAATACACCAACCCTTGAATCATACTTATAGACGCTTTCAAACTATCTTCAAAAACCCATTACATTCCATTATTCCTCCCAAAAGAACTGCTTTTCCCTCATAGATCCGTGCTCTATTTATATCCTTCCTTGGCCCGCGATCCCTGCGCAGGCTGACTGTATTTATCTTTCTTTACATTGTTTTTGGGCAGACTACCCTTTGACTCAACCTATTATAATTCGCGCTCCACGCTTTCAGTGGAGGTTCTACAATCATTTAATCCTATTTTTCAGGTTTTTTGCCCCAAAACCCTTGTGCGGGACCTTCGCTACCCAACAGTCCCCCAACATAATCATCGTGACTCGTCCCAATTCACTCGCCGGTGTGGCTAGATGCTTTTCTCTAGCTTCGCGGTTCGCTTCCCTTGGAGTGATGCTCATCGTCTTGCTACTCCTTCATTGTCTCCTGCAACGCTTCATCCAGCTCCTGCTTCAGTCTGTCTACCATGTCTCACAACTGATGATGCTCATTCTGCTCTGCTCGGTTAACATAGAACACCCACTTATAGGATTTTAGCACAAGAGGGGGAGCCGCATGCGAGACGACCTGGTACCATCATAGCTACTTCCGACCTTCGTATCTTTTCTTCGCACCGTCTACTGCAGCTTGTGTTGCAATTTTGCAAGACGTTGGGTGCTGTCCACAAGATCCTAATCCTTGAGGGACATCAAAGAAAACTTATTAACTACATATTTACCCATGGTCACCGTCTGCCCACCCTTTCGTTGTTCTGTTCTAGTGCGCCGGCCTGCCCCTGAGAAAGGCAACGGCCTCCAGACCAATTCTACTTTGTGTTCCCTCTTTTCTAGTACATCTCCTATTGGTGATGTTGTAGTCTGCAGGATAACTGCAGTTGTCACCCCCATACTCCTTAGAGAGTCCTCCCTATCCATCGGCTATATTACTACCTTCGGGCGCATGCCTTGTGCAGAGATAATGAACAACTCCATCTATGTTTTCGAAGCGTAGGCCACCTAGTGGAGTCCCTTTAGTGATTTATAAGTCATGCGAATTTCAAATGCATTGATTGCTGCCTGTTTCAGTTCATGTAAACTGCTCGTGTCAAACCTATAGCAACTCATTCCATATTTGGTTCGTATTGTTTCTCTTAATTTTCCACCGCCGGCTCCCTTTTGCCATACTGCAAACATCATGTCACGAATAGTGGTATCAATGGTCATCATTCCTTTTATCAGTGCATCCACGTGATCCTTTTTGTGCAACTGAGATCCTTGTGTTTGGTCAAATGTACGTGCATCGTAGTACTCACGCATCTATCCCCCAAGCTACTTTATTGTCCCACACTCTCTTCCAACTGGGTGGAGCAGTGAGACTATCTTTTTGCGGGCTAGTCAGCGGTTGGCCCGCCCGTGTAGAGCTTTCGGCGACTGCCATTTACTCTTCCTAGGAAGGGGTGTCCATTGAGTTTAGCTAACTAAACTGTGCTCCCCTTGGTAACTTATTTGATGACATAAGGCCCAAACCAATGCATGCGGAGTTTACCTGGGAATTTTTCAAACTTACTGTCATAAAGCAACACTAGATCATTCTCCTTGAAGGTGAGCACCTTGATATGGAGATCGTGCCATGCTTTCTCATGTTGTTTCTGTACCTGCTGATGGAATCCAGCGAAAAACCGTTCCTCCTCCAATTCTTCTAGCTGTGCGAGCCGTTATTCCAATGCCCCACGGTCTGCCATCCCTGTGATTGCCACAATCCGCAGACTAGGCACAATATATTCCATAGGCATAACAACCTCCTTGCCATAGACTAAGCGAAACGGTGTTTGGCCTGTTAGCTTCTTGCACATCATTCGGTATGCCCATAGCACAGCATGGATGTGCAAGTCCCAGTCATTGCATCGCGTATTATAGACCTTAGTCAATGCATTCTCCAAAATTTTGTTGAAGGCCTTGACGGTCCCATTTTCTTTCGGATGGTAGGGTGTACTCTGTTGGTGATATATTTGAAATTCCTCTGTGAGTGCGCTGATTGTTTCATTCAGAAAATGCGTTCCCATATCACTCATGAGAATTTTGGGGCAGCCAAACCTGGTTAGGATGTTCTTGAACAAAAAACTTTTTGCTGTCAGCTGTACAATCCTTAACCAGTAGTGCCTCAGCCCATCAGGTCAAATACTCAATCGCAGTGATGATATAGCACGCGTCCGTCTTTCCTCACGGTTCAATAGGCCCGTCGAAGTCGATCACCCATTTCTCAAATGGCTGTAGCATTATCTGTGGCTGAAGTGGCATTTTGTCCCTCCGTGACGGTTTTCCCATATGTTGACATACATCGCAGGCCCGACAGTATGATTTCGAATCTTGATGTAGAGTGGGCCACCATAATACAGCACGAAGAATCTTCTAGGCTGTGGCGCAACCCGCATAATGTTAGCTAGAAACCCCTCCATGTGCTTTAGACAAGATCTGTCCGCACTCAAAATCGGGTATATATCTGCACAATATTTCATCGTTGCCCATCTTGTAGAGGTGTCCTGCAATTACGGTAAAATCTGTTGTGCATATCACCAATTCCTTCTTTTGCTGGACAGAATACCCATGTGGCACAGTGCCCGTAGTTAAAAAGTGGATATCTTCAAAGTGGCCATCTACAATGCGCATGGCATATAATTGGGCATCCAGGAGTCCCTCCTCTAGATTTTTTGGGTCTTCACCGGTCTCAAGAAAGATGATCCGGACCTACATTCAGACATCCTGGCTTTACAACAACCTCAATTCAGGACAGATGATCCGGACCTACATTCAGACGTCCCGACTTTACAACAACCTCAAAGTCATATTCTTGAAACAACAACAACCATCGATAGATACGCCCCCCCAACACAAGTTTATTCACTATGTACTTGAGTGCAGAGTGATTAGTGTACATCTTAAAATGTCCTCCGAGCAGATAGTGGCAGAACTTTTGTAGCATGTATACCATCGCCAATCCCTATTACTCAGTAGTAGAGTAATTCTTTTCTGCCTTTGACAACCTACGACTGGCAAACACAATCGCGTGATCAACTCCCTCCGCTCCTTCTTGAGTGAGTACCGTACCCAATGCGATATATGATGCGTCGACATGTACATGAAATTCAACGTCCCACTTTGGAAAGACCAAGATAGGGGCAGAAGCCATCTTTTCCTGAAGTGTTTCTAGGCTCTTGTTACATTCCTCATTCCAGCAATATGTAGCATCCTTTTTCAGTAGTTGTTCCATTGGAGCCATGATCTAGGCATAGCTTTTGATAAACTTTCGGTAGTAGCCCGTGTGTCCTAATGTATCGTGTGGCATCTTTAGACTTCACGGTGCTTGCAAATTTAGTATGACAGTGATCTTTTCCGGATCCACCATCAGTCATTACTTACAAACCACATGGCCAAGCAAGTTTTCGAAAGGGATGAAGAACGTACACTTCTTTAGGTTAAGCGTAATCTGGTGTCGACGGAAGGTATCCAGAATCAATCGTAAGCTCGCAACATGTTTCTTAACCAAGCCAAATACGGTCTAGTCATCCAGGTAGACTTCTAAGAACTTATGGATAAATTCCTTGAATGCGGCTACCACAATACGGGAAAATATCGCCGACGCATTCTTCAACCCAAAGGGCATTACCATATACTGAAAACAACCCCATTCAGTAGCAAACATTGTCTTGCTTCAATCCTCTGGTGCGATCTTGATCTGATGGTACCCGGAGAACCCATCTATGAAGGAGTATGCTTCCTGCGCACCCACATTTTCTAGTACCTCATCTGTAAAGGGTGTTGGAAACGGATCATTAACACAAGCATCATTGAGCTTCTGCAGATCTACGCAGTTGCGGATCTCACCCTTCTATTTCTTCTCCTACACAACCATAGGACTTACCTAATCGGACTCCTCGACTGGTTCAATAATTCTTGCTGCCAACATCTTGTCCAATTCTTTGCATACCTTTGCTTTGTATTTCGGATTCAATCAGTAGGGTCACTGTTTCACTAGCTTTGCATCTAGCTTCAAAGTTATTTTCATCATCCCTAAGTCTCCTAGAATCACTTTCAGCTCCATAATTTTTGTAGGGAATAAATCTCGGTATTCGCAGAGCAACTCGACGACCTTTTTCACTGTGGTGTCGTCCCAATAGTCCCCAAGCGTAGAATACTTCGGTTCTTCCTCTATTCCGATATTTACCTGCTTTGTTTTCAATGGCGATGTGATGTCCAGATCTTCCATCTCAAGGCTGTGCACCTCACGACTACCTTCGAATTGTGGTATATTGATGTTATGCGGGTCATCCTCATCATCTTCTAGTTGTACATTGTAGCATACTAAGGCCTGGCTCAACTGTCACGATCAATATGACGGCACGAATTCTTTTGGTTCCGACGGTGTTTTGAAGATGGTGGTTTTTACTAATTGTAATGCATCGTCCATGGTATCCATCCATTTATCTTCAAAGAGAAATGTCGACAGAAACCCTTTGCACAGGATATCCCACTCGTCGGTGCCATGTTGAAGCTCTGTTTCCATATACCAGTTCCTTGGAATGACATCCAGGGTATGATAAAATAAGTGCACCCATTCTGGTTGAGGCTCCGCACCATAATCTTTGGTCCATTTGCTCAGGTGTATGCATGGATTCTCTCGTCCATCATATTTCTCCATTATTTGTAGCGCGGGCTTCCCAAATCTTACCTGCATCATGCGCCGAAAGCTTCGCCAATCTTCGAAGGTTCCTTCATGGGTACCCCACCATTGCATCGGTGTCACGCGCAATGCCCATTTCAGTGCATCAAACCGTTGGTACTCTGGTACTGTGCTTTTGAATTGAACCCAGGATTCATCCACTTCTGTCAGCCCGTCATACATTGGTAGTTCGCAGGTCTGAGCTTTAACGCAATACAAGGATCTTGTTATCATATTACAGTGTAGAATGGTTACCCCCTTCACCCTGTTCCGCGATCGCTCGTCCTCTTCATCTGAATCACTAGTGCATGAGATGGCGTAGCCCCATGAGGGTACCCTCTCCTCTTTTGGCTTATGCGTAGCAATCTTGTAGATACAATCCAATGCATCGTCCCTTTCGTCGTTGCGCACAGGTTCTGTGTAGTGTGGTCCTTCTGTTAGATCTAGTGGAACGACTTCTTCTCAAATATCAACTTCCTCTGTTTGAGTTCAATAACCCCATCCATGTCAATGGCCCAGTCTACCCCTAACAACGCAGGGTACGGGCTATTTTCATCCACGATTTCAATAACTTCGAAGTCCGTCCGGGTACTCGCACCATCAATATCTATTGTAATTCCTTGGCAGCCTTCCCATGGGAAAGATCTTTTGTTGATTGGCCATCTGCAATTGGATAGGAGACCATTGTAGTGTAGGCTTACCCATGCGCTCCCAAGTCTATTTAGGTAATAGGTTTGCATTCGAACCTAGGTCTAGAATGACTTGATCCATCTCGTAGTCGCTAATCTGCGCCATTAACTGCATCTCTCGACCCATCCGCGATGCGTGTCTTCCTAATTTCCAGACTACGTGAGGTTCACCCCACACTGCACACCTATTCATCACTTCCTGTAACCCTCTAACTGCCCTGTTGTCGTGAAGCAGTTTTATGCATGTCTCTAAGAAGATAGTCAACATCGGGGGATCCCTATCCAGCTCAGGCCGATCCCTACTACCTCGGGTAGAGACACCTGTGAAGCTTTCCCTAGCTTCCATATTGGTCTCCCCACTGACCTCTTCTATGGATGCATCGCCCTGTAATACCATGTTTACCTTGGCTCTGTCGTCGCGTGGTTCAGATCTCATCATCTGCACGTTTTGCATTGTGGTAGGAGGTGCTGCCTTTTTTTCACGAATCTGCGCTATTAGCATGGGGAAATCTAGCAACTCATGATCGAATTTCTCACAATAAGGACATGATACTCGGGTCAGATTGGTACAATCCCATGCATAATGTCCTGTTCCTCCACAATTGTAACAGATTAGCTAGCCGTGACCCCTTCCTGGTTCCATTCCGCCCCGTCCTCGACCCCGTCTCAGGAACCCACTACGCAAAAATTCCGTGGCTAGATCTTGACCTCGTGCCTCAGTCTGCATTCTGTAGGCAAGTGCCTGGTCTATCAAAATTCAATAGCTACGACAATCTCTTTCTTCATGACCCACCGATCTACAAAAGTTGCAAAAGAGCTGTTGGGGGGTCTGGTTGTATTTTGGCAATAGATGACAGTTATCAATGTTGTGCTTCCCTCCTACCCGACAGATTGCACACCAGAGTGGGGCAATCAAGCTCGCCCCTACCTGTACCACTGGTCGCAACAGTGTCGGTCCCCCTATTAGCACAAAATTCACTGAGACCAAACAGTGATATTTATCGTGTCCCTGGCTCCTGCACTTTATACACCATACTTCCTACCAGACTTCTAGGCCCGGTGTCTATTCTTGTTTTAACTTCTGTATTTCCAAACACAAATTTTGGACCTGCACTTGGATTTGCTGAACTCCCAACCCTGGGTCATGTACTGGGGTTTCGTGTAGCCACATTGCTACCTCTAGTGCTTCTGCTTGGGTTGAGATCTTCTGTTGTGACAAGGCTGACTTCACATATGGCATTAGTGATGCGATGAACCAAGTGTGGTGATGTGTGTCCATCAAGGTCATGTTGGCCTCACGGATGGTGCTTTTCAACCTCTAATCCAAATCCCACGGGGTCTCACCAGGCATCATCGTGATCTCTTTGAATCCAACAACCGACTGTGCTTTTGACTTAGGCCAGCTAAACTCCTTGGTTAATTTAGTATGGATGTATGTTATCCCCGCCGTTGGGTTGATGCTTGAATACTTCATGTACCATGTTAGCGCTCGATCCTGCAGTGCGCTGACTAAGATAGCTTTCTTGATATTATCATCCGCAACCTGCTACGTGTTCCATATTGACGTAAGTACAAACCAAAATTGTTCCAGGTCTTCACCTCCTGCTCCTTTGAACGCTGGTAACTGAATCGTGCTCGCCATAGTTACCCTTGCTCTACTACCGTCCCTGATCTTTTTGATTTTTCAATGTTCCTTTCTATCAAGTCCCCGTGCTTCACACCAAACACCCCATATACAAATCCTGGTCCCGACAACGGAACCATTTATTGTCTTATTTGGGCTTGACCCAAGTTCAGAAGAGTTATGTAGCCCAAAAAATCCCACAGCTACCGGCCCTTTCGGCAATAGCCCGCGGAGCGCGGATTGAGGTCTCACCCAAGGTAGTAGGGGAGGGTGCTGGAACCAAGTTTCTGCACCCTAGGGATGTCTTGGTGTGGTCTAGAGGTTTCACGCACTGGTTTTCGCTGCTGGGTCTTCATATAGATTCGGCTTGATTATGTTTTCCATTTTAGTGCGCTATTCTATTAGACGATGTGGTTACCAATTACCAAGGTCTTTAAGCAAAAATTTAAGCATCACAACTAATTCGCATATTAAAATAAACCCAGATTTATAATCAATCCAACCATAAGAAAATTAACCAGATATTATGACAGTTTAGAAGAAATACAGAATTTCAGAAGAAACTTATCTTTATTTGCACTTTATCCTTAATACATCCATATCCGCCCTACGCACTCAGCTGCAGAGGTCTGCGCACATAGCTGCGGACTTTCCAGGCCTCTGCGCACACAGTTGCGGACTTTCCAGGCCTCTGCGCACACAGCTGTAGAGCCTCTACCTACTGCACCAACCCTCGACTCAAACTTACAGATGCTTTCAGACTATCTTCAAAAACACATTACATTCCATTATTCCTCCCAAAAGAACTACTTTTCCCTCATAGAGCCACGCTGTATTTATACCCTTCCTTGGCCCGTGATCCCTGCGCGGGTTGACTCTATTTATCTTTCTTTACATTATTTTTGGGTGGACTACCCTTTGACTCAACCTATTATAATTCGCGCTCTACGCTTTCAGTGGAGTTTTTACAATCATTTAATCTTTTTTTTCGGGCTTTCTGCCCCAAAACCCTTGCGCGGGACCTCCACTACCCAACAGTTAGCATAATAACTGCCTCTTTCTAACCTTAGTTAGGGATGGGGATAGTAGGGAGAATGTTATAATATTTTAGCACATCCCATCATACGTGTTTACATAAAAAATGGTTTTCAACTTATGAAGTTGTTGATGGTGGATTTGTCCTTATGGGTAATAATATTTCCTATAAAATTGTTGGGGTGTGGAGTGTTAAAATCAAATGAGAATATTAACATATGTACGACATGTACCCAAGTTGAAGAAAAAGATAATTTCTCTGGGAGTGTTGGATTATAGTGGTTATAAGTTCACAGATCAAGGTGGAATGTTGAAAGTGTCCTAGGTCACTTTAGTAGTCATGAAAGCTACGAAGATAGAAAACCTTTACAAGCTAGTGGGAAGTACTATGATAAGAGAAGCATCAATAGAATTTGAGAAGACATCTGAATCCATTCGTTTATGGCATCAACGAGTGAGAAGGGACTTCAAGTATTTACTGACCACAAGTTACTTCTAAATTTCCAATCTCTAAATTTAAGTTTCTGCAACATTGTATATTTGGTAAACAATGTAAACATAAATTTAAAGCAGGAAGTCAGAGAAATAAAGTATTCTTGACTACATTAATTATGATGCCTTTGGACCATCCCCTACTATTTATTTCAAAGGATAATTGTATTTTGTACCATGTATAGATGATTTTCTAGAAAGGCATGGGTTTATGCATTAAAAAGAAAAGGTAATAAGTTTAAAAATTTTAAACAATTTAGAACTATAGTAGAGAGAAGAAATGGAAAGACAAATAGATGTCTAAGAATATATAATAGAGGCAAGTTCAATTATTTAGAATTTGAATAATATTGCAAGGAGGATGGGATCGTAAGCTACAAAACCACAGTTAATACTCCTCAAAAAATCGTAAGATACAAAACCACCATTAATACTCCTCAAAAAGTCATAAGATACAAAACCATAGTTAATACTCTTCAACAAAATGATGTGGTAGAACACATGAAAAAGACTCGTCTGGAAAGAGCAAGGATCATGCTAAGCAATGTCGGTTTATAGCAAGAGTTGTGGGTAGAAGCAGTTAGTGTTTCTTTTTATTTGGTGAATCGATCATCATCTGTTGCAATAAACTACAAAATTCTTGACAAGGTATGGACAGGTCATCCATGTGATTATTTGAATTTAAATATTTTTGTTGTGATGCATATAAATTCAATTAAATTGTTTGAATTTGTAGACTATATAAATTTAATAAATATTTGAATCTCCCTTTCACTTTCTATGTAGAGGAGACATTGCATTTTGCAGCGTAGCTCTACTCTTCATGTGGTTCTCATATTCCAATAAAAACATTACCCCCAACCTTGATAATTCTTGGTTTGGAGTATTTTTTTCAAGATCAAATTTATTTTTGATTCTGAATGTTCTCACTAATGAAACAACATATATAATATAAGAGTTTGACAATTAATATTATAAGTTGCTTCAATTTCAGATTGACACTTTTTATTATTTCAATTTTCTAACTATCACAAGTATAAAATTGATAAGCACATCTTAAGAATATCCTCTCTTATAATTTCAAGGTTATGTAAACAACTTTGTTAACGTACCTTGATGAAATTCACTTCAAAAGATGGCCATCTTTGTCAAGTATTTGTACAAAATTCTTCTCTTCTCCAAGGTTTCACTGCTTGTAATGTGGAACCAAATAATACATTACCATCCCCACAAATAGCATGCTCCCCAACGGAGTTAACCAATTGATAATTGGTTGTTCGTAATGGCTCATAGATTGAATGAAGAGAAATGGCCTAAAAATCAAACTAGTTCTTTTGTATTTTTCCCCTGTTGCATCTAAATACCAACCCAAGAGAAAATTGTATTTAAAATGGGGTGGAAGAAGGGATGCATGCTCTGACATGTTGAACCTCAGAGGAAGAAAAATCAAACTTGGTACTTGGATACTAACTCCACTCATAACCGTTCTCTTGTGGACTTGTCATCAAATGTAGTGCAGGTTCTTCCTTCGTTTCCCTAGTTGGACCTTTTGATGGTATCTATCGCATCCATCCTATTTCATCATCCCTTCCTAAGCTATTGCTGAATCATTTTACAAAAAAAAAAAAATTACTAGAACAATATTCAACATTATAATCTTTTGAGTTCTTTATTTCCACTAGATTGCTTCTTGTGTTTTTCAATATGCCATCTCTCTAGATTTTCCACCAAAATTGACCCTACCCATCATGGTGCAATTTTCCATTTTCTACTTGATAAGGAATTCTTGAAGGAAATTTAAATCAAAACCAAAATTAAGGTTATGATAATTAAATCCAAAAAGATAACTACAACAATTTTGTGTATGATGAGGAAATGACTTCATACAAATATCTTACAATCAATCTTCATGACAAGCTTAAATAGACTTATAACATTGAGAAAATGATAAATGGATGGTGGGATGTTTATTATGGACTTGAAAATAGTTCTAAGATAGGGGTTTTTTGCTTATTTGATGAGAATAAAATCTTGTTTGAGATTCTTTTCACTCTATTATCTTATATAATTATGAGTTGTAGGGCTACAACATCTCTAGAGAATTGTGGAGAAAGATGGAACAAATCCAAAATATTTTTATAACTTATAATCTCAAAACTAAAGGTGATGCCCCTTATCCTATCCTCATAGAAATAAGTCATTTTCCCCATTGATAGAAGGGCTAGAAAAATATACCTAATCTATAAAAAAAAATATAAACAACATGAAAGACATAAAGCATTCTAGTATTGCTTAAAATGCTAGTCAAGGTCACTTACAACTCAAGTGGAGGTCACATAAATATGCCAAGTATTGTCTAAATCAACGGGGAATAAAGGAAGATGTTATTCTATAGAATAATATAATATTAAAATGTTGTAGCATCTAAATTTAAGGAGAAATTGTGGTGTGATAAAGAATTAGAAGATAGAACAAAATTGTGATACTACAAGGACGTGATTGACCCTAATCTAGAATGTATAAAGTATCTCTATATTTTGAATAACATAAAGAATGAAATTAGCATTGTTAAACTAAAATCAAACTCTCACAAGATCCATATTGAAACAAGATGTTGGAAAATTCCTAAAACGTTCTCAATGAAAATAAGTTGTCATGTTTGTGACATTAGGAGGGTTGAAGATGAAAGTACTCATGCTTGGAATACCCTATGTACACCCACATAAAATCACAATTTCAAATACTCATTACAATATTGACCTTCCCAACCTGTACTCTTCAAAATTATGGTGATTTAGGAATTCTTCTCTCAAATATTTTCAAGCATAAAAATAAAATTATAAAGAAAACTAAATAATTCCTTACCTTTATTAAGGTGCAATAAACCAAATTTAATCTAGGTGGATGTTAACTACCATCACCATAAACATAATTATTTACAAAAATAAATTAATCTATGTTGTATTTTTTGTAATAATGATTAGGTGCTCAAAATTATGCTCAAAAATCAAAATCGTTAGAATGATGTGGAACCTAAACGACTGCATAGTGCTCGTCATCCTGAATCTAGCACAACTTGTTTCGTGTGAAACAGACAACGCATGCTCCCAGAAATACGTTATGTTCAAATAGGTAAATTTAAAAAAATGGACAGCATAGACAAGAGTCATACTGCTCACTGGGCAGGGTATGAGGCAGTTGACTGGGTCAAATATTCTCTACAAGTTAGATTGTGCCAAGTGGCACCCTCCGATTGGTTACAATTGTTGGTTTTTTATTGGATGGTGAGGTGGCCAACCATGGGCTAACACGTGGCCCAACTGGAGGCCGCCATGTGGTAGCACCAAAAATTGTCTATAGACAGAGCAGAGGCACCGGGAGTCGAACCTCCAACCTCCCATCACACAACCAACAACTTAACCATTGTACCAATTCTTTGTCACTTAACCATATACGGTGGTAGGTTATGTTAAAGTTTAATGCCGCAAGGTATGGGGGGATGGGAAAACTTGACCGCCCTCGATGTGAACACGTTGGCCAACTATTATTATAACTGAAACCATTAACCATCTTCCAATGCCTGACCACCAACAATTTCAACACGTGAACATCCCCAACGCATTGTTATGTAATTGCCGGAGGGAGGGGGGCGATTTGGTGGTCTGTTAGTGGAAAATGGGGCGAAATTGTAGGATGATGCTGAATTTTGGACAATTTGTGGAGCGAATAGTGGGAAAACTTGGAGAGGTCATAACTTCTCCAATTTTTGACCAAATTTGATGCAGAAAGAGGCTAGGTAGCCATTCTTAGACATTTTGGACTCATTGGAGAAGGTTTTAAATGAAGTTGAGCATTGTAAACAAATCGTTTTACATATTTTTAGCATAATAGAGAGGCACAAGCCATTGGAAGCTAGACCAAGGAGACGTAGCCCAGGAGGGGTGAACTCCTTCATCATGTTCCTATTGTAATGTGTTTTTGGTGATGTTCTGTACATTTTTATGCTACTATTCAGTCTCTTATTTATGTTAAAATTGCTCATAAAATTAACATAAAAACTTATTTTACACTTTCAAAACTCATGAATCATTAAGCATATGAAAATAATTTGTTTCTAATCTAAGGAGGATCTTAGCACAACAAACTAATATTCTTAATCAGATCATTTTGGTATCAGAGCACTAAGTTATCTTTGTGTAAGAAGGATTTAACTATTCTCAACTTTATGTCATGCTTACAAAGTTAAAACTCAAAAGAGGAGAAGGGAAGCTGGTTGGAAGCCCTGAAGTTGGGTCAAGGGGAAGGAGAGCAAGGTTGCCATAATCTCCAACACCAATTCATCCTCAAGTTGCAACTAAGACTCCAGAGAGCATGTCTAATGAAGGATAACCTACAAACATGACAAAAGATGAGAAGGTCTTCATGAAGGCTTTCTTTGATATGACAGAGATGGTGATGGTCCTCTATGAAGAGAGGAATACTAGGCTACAAGGTGAAAGTTCCAAACCTCCCAAAGGAGAAGGTTCTTCAGGAGGAGGTAACGGAAATGGAGTGAAACCTCCACCCTCTCCACCATCTTCTTCATATTCTTATTCACAAGCATCTTCACCCTCTTCAACTAACAAAACCCTTACTCATAGTCATCAACATACCTCAAAAGGAACTGGTAAATCACCCTTCTAACTTGATGTTAAATTTGAGTTGCCCATGCATAATGGTGAAGTGAATGTAGAGAAGCTTGATAATTGGATTCGTCAATTTGAGGTCTATTGTAGAATTCAAAACCTTCAAGATGATGACATAAAGATTCAGTTAGCTTCTTTGAGAATGGATGGTGCAACACTGGTATGATGGGAATCAAAGACTCAAGAGGAGATAAAAAAACACGGTAAGATCTCAATTTCTTGGTCTGATTTCATTGTTGCAATTAAAACACAATTCTACCCTCTAGCTTATATGCAAAAATCCATCATGAATTGGTAGAACTTTAGACAACTTAAAGGTCAAAATGTGCAATATTACACCCAAGAATTCAGAAAAAGGTCTTTAATGTTAGGTGTAGATTTGCAATCACAAGACACGTTGCTAAAGTACATAGGGGATTTACACAATTACATTTTTCATACTATATTAATGTTTAATCCCAATAATCTAGATGATGTGTGTGTGCAAGCCACTCATCTTGAGGCAAGAGGGAAAAACACTCCAAAAGAAGATACTAAAAATCCATTTAAGAGTAAAGGAAAAGAAAATGGTTTCAAAGGGAAGGGAAAAAATGCATCTATCAAAAAAGAAGGAGATAAATTAATATGAAAACATTGTTCCAAAGAGGGTCATGATGAAGCTCATTGTTGGAAGCTTCATCCCGAAATGAAACCAAAAAAAATAAACAAGGAGGGAAAACAAAAGATAACTACTACCACTAAACATGATTTGGGATCCGATTCGGGTGATGAAACTAAAATTACAGCCATGGGTATAAAAGAACAAGAATCCATTTCTAGCACTAGCTCTTCAAATTCAGAAAATGAAACTCCAAATGAAAAGAGGAGGATAGAACTTTTTTACATAAGGGTGATGTTAGATCTAAAACATTTGTGAACCATAATGTAGAATAGATGTCTTTCGGATTAATCACATAGCAAGATTGATACACTTTTCGACAGTGGCTCTCAAGCCAATCTTATCTCTGAAAACATTGTCAAAAGTTTAAACTTGGAAACCATTCCACATCATAAATCATATCCACTTGGATGGGTGTGTGACAATGCACAATTACAAGTTACTAGAAGGTGTAAACTGAAATCCGCCATTATTGCAAATTTCATAGATGAAGTGGAGCTTGATGTTGTTCCATTGGTTATATGTGGCATAGTTTTGGGTAGCCCGTACCTCTATGACATAAAAGCTATCTTCCATAGACATGAAAAAAAATATCATTTGTTCAAAGATGGAGTAGAATATATTGTGAGAGCTCATAGCAAGAAACTAAATCTTTCACTTGTTAATGCGGGGAAGATGAAAGCACTAGTCAATTCAAGCAAAAATTTTGTGCTTCTAATTATCAAACCCAATAATGATGTTGATAATGAATATTTTAAAGGTTGTGATTAAAACTTGAAATATCAATTGGTTGATGTAGTTAACCAATATGATGAGATGTTTCAGGAACCAAAGGGATTACCTCCCAAGAGAGGAATCCAACATGAGATACAGTTGCAACAAGATTGTCCTCTTCCTAACATTGGCATGTACAGGATGTTAGTGATGGAAAGTGTATAAATTAAGAAGAAAATTCAAGAGTTGTTGGATAAAGGGATCATCAGGCCATCTTCCTCACCATGTGGTTCACCTATTTTCTTGGTGCCAAATAAGGATGGAACATGGTGCATGTGTGTGGACTTCCGTGCATTGAACAAAATTATGGTAAAGAATCGTTACCCATTGCCTAGAATAGATGATTTACTTGATCAATTGAAAAATGAAAAGTATTACTAAGTTGAACTTAAGGAGTGGCTAACATCAAGTTATAATAGTTGAAGGAGACATTTGGAAGAAAACATTCAAAACAAAACAAGGCTTGTTTGGATGGCTAGTTATGCCTTTTGGTTTATGTAATGCTCCTGCTACATTCATGCGTGTGATGAATGATGTGTTGAGGCCATTTATTGATGAGTTTGTTATAGTCTACTTGGATGACATATTAATTTTCATTAAATATCGTGATGAACATGTCATGCATGTAAGAAAAGTATTTGATGTCTTGAAGAAAGAACAATTGTATCTTAAGATGTCAAAGTGTGAGTTTGGAAAAACTTCTTTAGTTTACTTGGGTCATATTGTTGGAGGAGGTGAGTTAAAAATAGATCCCTCCAAGGTTGATGTCATTTTGAATTGGCCACGACCCAAGACAACTACTGAGGTAAGAATTTTTTTGGGAGCAGCCCAATATTAGAGGAAATTCATTACTAACTTTTCTTCTATAGCAACTCCTTTACATGCATTGACAAGTGTGAAAAAGATTTTTCAGTGGGGAGGCAAACAACAAAAGGCCTTTGATGCACTGAAGGAAAAGATCAGTTTAGCTCCAGTACTTGCACTTCCGGAATTGAGATAGTCATTAGAGAGTTACACTGATGCTAGTGACTACGTCATGGGTGTAGTCCTCATGAAACATGGTAAGCCTATATGTTTTCATTCATAAACTTTTAATGGTGCAGTGATTAACTATCCTACATATGAAAAGGAATTGTATGCATTGGTGCAAAGTGTGAAAAAGTGGAAACACTACTTGATGGGTAAGGAAACAATCATTCACATTGATCATCAACCATTGCAATACTTGCAATCTCAATCAAAGTTGCAGCAATCAAGGCACTTCCGATGGATGGGTTTTCTTCAACAATTCCACTTGGTAATCAGGTATAAGAAAGGTATCTACAATAAAGTTGTTGATATGCTTTCTAGGCCTATTATTAGTGCAACTACTTTACTCAAGCATAATTATGTTTTGCATGAAAGGTATATTGAGCAATATGCAATATGAAAGTTAGACAATGACTTTCAAGATGAAAGTTAGACAATGACTTTCAAGATGTTTATGAAAGCTTGAGTCAAGGCAACCAAGTAGAGGAATTGGATTATCATTTGCATGATAACTTGTTGTACCATCTTGGCAAGCTTTGTATTCCATAGGGGGAAAGATTTAACATCATAAGAGAGGCACATACTTCTCCTATTGTTGGTCATTTCGATGTAAGTAAGATAGTGGCACATCTACAAAGGTATTGGTATTGGCATCGTATGCTTGAAAGTGTGTCACATTTTATTAAAGGATGTTCATTATGTGCAATCAATACGCCTATCAAGAGGAAGTTGGGATTGTACACACCACTTCCAGTTCCTTCACGGCTGTGGGAGAGTGTTTCTATGGATTTTGTAGGAGGTCTTCCATTGTAAAAAAAAGGTCATGATTATCTGTATGTAGTTATGGATAAGTTTAGTAAAATGTGTATTTTGATGCCATGTAAAAGGAAAGTTACAGCTAAAAAGACTAGTCAGTTATTCTTTTAGAATGTATGGGTGCATTTTGGATTTCCCACATCCATTGTTAGTGATTGAGATTCTCTCTTTGTTGGGAATTTTTGGTCAAGCTTGTGGGGATTCATGGATACCAAATTGAAAAAGTGTACAACTTTTCATCCACAAACAGATGATCAAACAAAGGTGGTAAACGGAATAGTAATACATCTTCTTTGTGGGTATTGCAATAAGCATCCTAAGTTATGGGATGAACATTTGCACTATATTCAACATGCTTACAATCGGGCCAAGAATTATTCAACTCAAACATCACCATTTGAGGCATGTTTGGGATACCTACCTAAATCTCCTTTGAATTTCATTTTTAGCAAAGATGTTTCTATTGATGATCATAGCGACATGCAAGAAATTTCGTTGAACAAATCCAATTGGTACACCAAAAAGTTCAAGAATAATTTGAAAATAGCCAAGACAAGTACAAAGCAAGGCACAACAAGCATCGTGTAGATTACAAGTTCCAAGTCAGTGATGAAGTTTGGCTTCACATTAACAAAGAAAGGCTCTAAGGAGAAGGTAAAAAGATAAAACCAATTAGATATGGTCCATTCAGAATTTTGGAAAAGATTGGTAACGGCTTAAGGTTGGATTTACCTCCATATATGAAAATTTATGTCATTGTTAATGTTGAGAATTTAAGGTGGTATAAGTCTCCTTTGATTGAAGATCAAGGAGAGAATGTTCAAATTCCATCTATTGAAGTCTTTTCTCTAGAATTCCTTGATGAGCTTCAACAAGACACTAGACTTGACAGAAGAACAAGGATATCAAAAAGGGGAAGTGTTGATTATCTTCGGGTGGGGCTCAAGGGAACAAATAATTCAAAATCCAAATGGATAGAGATTGGAAAGGTGAGGGAACTGTACCCTCACCTGTAGGACAACTGAAAGTGATCTTTTGGGGGTCTAAAAGGCTTCCGTGGGGAGGAATGATCAAGTGCTCAAAATTATGCTCAAAAATCAAAGTCTTCATAATGGTGTGGAACCTAAAAAACTGTATAGTTCTCATCATCCTGAATCTGGAACAACTCAGTTCGCGCGAAACGGACACCGTATGCTCCCAGAAACATGTTCTGTTCACTTTGTCAAAAATGTGAATTTAAAAAAAAATGGAGATCCCAGCCAGCAGTCCGTATTGCTGACGTGGCACTAACTAGGCAGAGTATGAGGTAGTTGAATAGGTCAAATATTATCTGTGAGATATATTGTTCCAAATGGAACCCTCTGATTGGTTGCAATTGTTGGTTTTTTATTAGATGGTGAGGTGGCCAACCATGGGATGACATGTGGCCCAATCAGAGGCCGCCACATGGCAGGCTAGGAGGCCACCAAAAATTGGCTATAAACCTAGTGGAGGTAGCAGGAGTCGAACCACTGACCTCCCATCACACAACCAACAACTTAACCATCGTGCCAACGCTTTGTCACTTAACCATATATGGTGGCGGGTTATGTTAAAGTTTAATGCCGACAGGTATGGGGGGGCGAGCAAACTTAACCACCCCCCATGTGAACACGTCAACCAACCGTTGTTGTAGCTGAAATTGTTAACTGTCTACCAATTCCTGACCACTAACAGTTTCGACATGTGAACACCCCCAACACATTGTTATGTATCTGCCAGAGGGAGGGGGCCAGTGTTGGGGGCTAGCCCCTAAGCGCATGCCCCCCCATATGCCCCTAATTTCTGATTTTTAGGCCTCAGAGGCAAAGCTAACCATCCGAAAAATCCACCCAAATTTTGGCGGATTTGGTGGTCCGTTAGCAGAAAATGGGGCGAAATTGTAGGATGATGCCGAATTTTGGGCAATTTGTGGAGCGATTTTGGGAAAACTAGGAGAGGCCATAACTTCTCCAGTTTTCGACCAAAATGGATGCAGAAGAGGCTAGGTAGCCATTTTTGGACATTATGGACTCATTGGAGTAGGTTTCAAAAACATTTGAGTATTGTAAACACATATTTTTACACATTTTGAGCATAATAGAGAGGCCCAAGCCATTGTAAGATGGACCAAGGAGACATAGCCCGGGAGGGGTAAACTCCTTCATCATGTTCCTATTGTGATGTGTTTTTGGTGATGTTCTATACATTTTTATGATGTTTTTCAATCTCTTATTTATGTTAAAATTGCACATAAAATTAACATAAAAACTCATTTTACACTTGCAAAACTCATGAATCCTTAAGCACATGAAAAGCATTTTGTTTCTAATCTGAGGAGGATCTTAGCACAAAAAATTAATATTATTAATCAGATCAAATAAGCCAATGTTTTAGTAGGGATTATCCCATTATACATATCTCATATCCCTACAATACTTCTCTAATTTCTTACCTTGTTTTAAAAATCTAATTCATGGTTTATACTTGGACATTAATAAAATTATCTTATTTAATATAATCCACTTTCACGAGATGAAACAAATCACATGAAATTTTCCAACTTTATTACTGTGAAACTCTTTTTGTCCTTTATTGCAATAATAATTAAATTCTATTTCATTGGTAAAACCTAAGTATATTTTAGCTCATTAGTGATGGTCTCTATGTAGATGTGAAATTGGTTAACATTTCATATAATTCAAAAAAGAAAGAACAATCTTCTCAGTATTCTTCATTTATATTTTCAAAATTATCTCTTCACATTTTACAAATAAACCATTTTACATTTATTTTTATTTTTAATAAATTATCAGAATTGGCTCTAGTGGGTTAGGCCAAAAGCGAGAAATTCTCTTTATCAACACTTATGGAGTGGGTTTCTTCTTCTTAGGGAGGTTTCATCAACTCGATTCCTATGGTTTATACTCTAGTTAAGGACTGGTTCATTTTCACTTTTTCTTTTGTAGAATATGTTGAGAAGTTCCTTCACACTCCATGGTTGATTGAATCCACGCCTATTAGTTTAAAGGGATGTACTCCAATTTTCGATGAAAATTGAGAACACATAGATAAGGTGTCTTTTTGGTTGTGTATGCTAGGGTTACTTGTATAGTTTTGGAATAAGGGGGATTTCAATTGGAAATAAACTAGGTGAATTTATTGATGTTGATATGTCCTTTGAACATACTTAGGCAATGAAGATTTCTCATGTATTAATTAATTTGGATATTCAGGATGTTTTTTGGGAAGAGACGAAGATTCATAACAAAGGAGTTACATATTCTCAGTTGTTATATTATGAAAGTATTTTGTTTCATTGCAGAAGGTGTCATAAACATGGCCACATCTTTTCTCAATGTAGTTTATCATCCAAAGGAAATAAGGGTTTGAATGCTTCTCCTTCAAAGTATCACACTTCTATTCGTGTGTGGAAGTTTGATTTATCTCAGTATTTGGTTCAAATGTCTCCCAATTTAGTGGTTGGTTTGTTGCATTTGGACCCTCCTTCATTTGTAACCAAATTGCTTCGTGATCCAACATGGAAATTAACATGAACAAGAGTTATTGTCACATGATTCACGGGGTATTGTTCCTTTTAATCTTTCTATTTCTCATATTTTTAGTTCTATATCTGGAAAAGGAAATAATAGTGTTATGTTGAACTCAACCTAAGTTGTGATGACTGAAAAGCCCCTTATTCCTCTACCTTCCTTTGAATTCTATCCTATCATGTTTGGGGTTTTAAACGAAAATCTGTCCATTACATCTATCCTTGAAGAATCTCGGCCGGAGTATGGGGGATCTTCCTCTCGTTATAACTTTTAACATTGGGTTTCAAATGCCTCTCATTTTTCCCAAGGGGGTTGGGATAAATTTCCAAGTTTTTGCTTGCCTGTAAGGGTTGGGGTCAGAAATTACACATCCTAAAGGCTGGAGTTCAAGCTAAACTAGACATGACAACGAGGAAACAACTTTCAATTACTAGGGTGCTTAGAGTAGTGATGACAAGTCAAAGGGATGCCCCATGATCATTCTTTCCCTAAATCGTCAAGGGTTTGCTAGCCATTATAAAAATTTGGCGCTCCATATATTGGTTGAGTAACATAATCATGTCATTATTATGATTTAAGAGACATCGGCTGAAGGTGATTCCATCCATCATCTTCTTTCTAATTTAATGGTTGGATGGGATTTTTATAGTTTAGAAGCAAGGGGAAGATATAGGGCTACTCAAGTTGTAGGGTGGAATTCCATATTTATCAAAGCATTAAAATTTTGGGGTTATGATTCAGTACTTGGCCTAAATTTCTCCTTTGTATAACTAAATAAGGATTTTACTTTACTTCATGTTTATGGGTCATAGTAGAACAAATCGATTTTATGGGATTACATGGCAAGGAATTAGTTTCTTGGTGACACTCATTTAATAATTGGAGGGGACTTGAATTTTACATTGGGTTAAGTTGAAGTATGGGGCCCAAGAGATTATAAAAACTCCTCTTCAAGCTATTTTAAAAGATTCCTCTTAGATCACTCCTTGATCGACATTGATCCTATGAAGCTTAAATCCACTTAGAGGAATAAGAGGATAAGGGAGGAGTGAATATCTAAAAGACATGACCATTTCTTAATTAGAGAATCTTTTATTGATGAATCTCCCTTAATTCGTCAATGGATTGGCGAAGGAGGGGGTTCGTATCATTCACCCATTTTAATAGAAATTAAATATTTGGAAAGGAAACTACATAGTCCCTTTAAATTAAATTCCTCTTGGCTGAAACTTGAAGAATTCTGAAATTTGGTCCAGGATTCTTGGATATATTTCAATCCTCTATCTCCAACTTTTGTTATTGTAACAACCCCGATTAAAAATTCATGTAAAAAATACAAGACCAAGGTCATATGACATGTATTCCAAGCTAAATGGTGGGCAAAAAGTCATAGCGAGCGTTCATTTGTTTTATTATGGCTAAAGGAAATTAGCAAAGGCAATGGCAAAGTGTAATGTCCCCTAATAATAAAAACAATAAATAAAACAATATAATATTAAAATATAAGAAAATAAATGATAAACAATAAAGAAAAGATAATAATGACAAATAAATAAATAAATAAAATTAAAGAAAAAATAATAATAGTAAATAAATAATAAATAAGGAAGAGAATATAATAATAATAAACAAATAAAATAATAAATAATAATACTGGAGTTCTAAATAAATATATATAAAAGTAAACTATAAAAATAGTAAAAATAAATAAAGTTAACAAAAAGTAAAATAAAATAAGAAAGAGTTAAACTAAGAGAACTATAAAAATAGTAAAAAGAAATAAAGTTAACAAAACGTAAAAAAAATAAAAATAAGAAAGAATAAAATTAAGAGAAATATTAAATTAAGTAAAACTTAAAATAAATAAACAAAAGTTGTATGTTGACACATAAAATATGTGCATGCAGATCCCTTTCCATTGTTTAGTTTATTTAATAGATGATGAGGAAGATGAAATTCATCATTCTTTTATCCATTCTCTTGGGAGAAAAGTGTTGTGAGCCAAAGGATTCCCCCAGTAGTGGTACGTTGATTGAAGGCTTGGGGGTGGCCAGTTGTAGAAAGATTACATGCTGCTAAACCTACAGTTGGGTGGAGATTCATCCCCAAAATTTTGTTGCGATTAGTGGGATTCAATAGTGTTCAACTCCAAAATCACAAGGAATATCGTCACTACATGTAAGTCATCTTTGCTCATGTTTTACGAAATTCTATGGTAATTAGTTGAATAATTATGTGTTGATTCTTAATTGCATAAATTGGTATAATTATTTGTAATTTTAAAATCGAGATTGTTACATATAATATCAGAATGGGTTTCAACTCTATGTGGCCTTCAAGTAAAATTTTGAAAAAAATATATATTTAGTTAAGTTTATCAATAATTTTACTCCCAGTGATATATATATATGTATACGCGCCAAAACACTATTATAATATTATTTAAAATAATTCAATATGAACTCCACATAACTCTTGTTTACATGGATGCATATACTATACATATAATTATTTTACTTATTTCATTATTTTGCCTAAGCCTTTAATGAGTACCTTCACGGGAAAATGAGCTTGCCGAGCTTTTAATAAAAATGGTTATACTTGAACTGCAAACTTTTCTAATATAATTATAATATTAATAAATTACCGATGAATTTGAGTTAGAAGATACTCGATGAAATTTAATCTTTATTTAGTTATTAACTCAACTTTGTGAGCATCTAAAGTTGAGTTTGAGTCAGTTCACAAATAATGAAATTAATAGTTGGTTGAGGTGGATTTAGTATCCATCTAATTATTAATTAAAATTCTATGAGTGTATAGGTAATACTTAATTCTCGTCAAGCTCATTAATTGGTGGGACAAAACTCAATGGAATTTAAGTCGAGAGATGACGATTTATTTGATTAATAAATTACGGAGAAGTCTTGTCTAAGTCAATGATGTAAGGGATGATTGTTCACTCAATTAGTAAATTAGTAATTGCTCTTAAATGTGCAAAGATAAGTCGAAGGAATAGAAAATTTAGGGAAAAAAACCGTGAACTATTTTCCCCTATATCAAATGGAGTGGGGAAAAAAATTCTCATGGCAAAGCAAGAAAAAAATAATTTAAAAATGGAAAGATGAATTGTTTTCCTCTATATATTCTTTCGTTGAATGGATGGCAAGCAGGGAAATAAAAACCTACAAAATGGAAAGTGGATGTTGATATTGGTTGAGGCATCTAAAAATTGATGCTGATGTTGATAGAGGCATCCAACAAGTTTGTGATTCTGTATTTTATAAAATTAAAATAAGGATTTCTATAAAATGATGTCGAAACTGATACAGATAATCAGGATTTCTGAGAGACCAATATTAATATTGGATGAGGTATACAACAAATTTGTAAGTATGTATTTTATAATACTAAGATCAAGATTTCCAGAAGCTGAAATATCCAATTAATTTCAAGAAATTGATATACTACACAAGTTTGAGTGAAGAGCATAAATGGCAGGACTTTGGTGAACACAAAAGTTTCTCAGCCGGGTAGCCTTGTCATTGCCACATTTTATCACTTTCTAGGACTCAAACATCTAATTTTTCAAGAAAATTCAACCACTGTAAATGGTAATGTCTCACATGACCACCATGAAACTTCCTCTTCCAAGGACGAAGACAAAGAAAAGGTACAAGGTCAAGCACTGAAGCCAGGATGACTTTAGGGAAGTTAAGGATGTTGTACAGCTTGCCATATATCCCTTACAACATCCATATTTCCTTCTTCGCTTCTTAGGGCTTGTGACTCAGGGTTTTTGTCCTTCCTTGAGACTATGTGATTTTCCTCAGGATGCATCTATTGGGTAAAATTTATGGCTCAAAGAAAGTTCTTGGAAACGAGGAAATCTCTTACCATCTTGGAAGGTTTTGAGGGATGTGGAGTCCATATTTTGTTGTCATTCCAGTGATATGGAGCTCCATTGTCTATGGTGTAGCTGGATTATTGAAATTTCTTATGGGTTGGCATTTGATTAGAGATGTGATTTCCTTCCTTAAGTGTTCAGCCTTATATTCGAGTGATAGTGCCTTTGTGAATTGTATTATGCCCATAAGATTTTCCCATTATATTCATGGTAAGGGAAAGTTTATAATCAACCATTTATCCATTTCCAATGACCCCTGTTCCAACATAATCTCTTTATTTACTAATGAATGAACAATTAAATGCAATTGCCTAAATTCACTGTTAGTAATAATTTAATAATCAAACAAATATATTTTTCAAATAGTATTCAATAAAAATTAAACTAAATCTTCTGCATCTTTAAAACTACTTATTTATATTCTTATTAATTAATAAATACATGTTCAAATTACATATTTCTTATACTTCTATACTTTTATATACTTACTTTTCCCATTATTTACTATTTCTTTTAACTATTTGTATCATTGTGGGCAATTAACTTGATACGTCTTATATAGAATTCGAACCACGTACGACAATATTGCATGGCTTCTCACCAGCCAAGAGTTGTATAGTTTTGTTATCGAATCCCATGATGGCTAGGGCTTCAACATACCTCTACCATCCACTATCCATTGTCAAACAAAACCCCAATTGTCGTAGCATATCGTTCAATTTTTCATTCCTTTTATGCTCTTCTTTCCTTAATTTCCACCAATAGATCTCTCTTTCTTGGCTTTTTTTCAGAGGTAATCTCCCTTGCTTGTGTTTCCTTGTGCGAAACTTAGAGATAACTAACAGAGCATCCAAATTCGCACTATGAAATTATGAAATTATTGTTTTCTTGACTTATATATTGAAATCATGGCTTATGAAATTGATGCTTGCTTACTTCTATTGGCTGGTTTTTTATAACAAGAATTTGTCCTGGGAAAATTTGAGGAAAAGATTGTGGCACGGGCCGAGCAGATGCCGGATGTGCGAACTAGACGAGGAGACAAATCTACATATGTTCTTCCAGTGTAACTCAATGCAGCGCATATGGAGGGAACTAGCCTCTCTATACCGTTTTCCACTTCTCCTTCACGTATCTATCCCGGATGCTTTCGACTGGTGGTGTAGGCAAAGAGTTACTTTGAGAATGATCTTCATTATCACACTATGGAGCGCCTGGTGGTGGAGAAATAACAAAATCTTCAATGGAGCAAAGGAGCCCCTCTCGGAAATTCTGCATCACATTGTCCTCATTTATGATTCCGTCCCTAAAAAGCCTGCAATTCAGAAACGTGCCAACAGTGGTGGTCTATCAGTCTCCCTCCTAAGATCCCCGAGGGCCTTTTTTGACGGTGCTGCTCAGAGACATACTTGCGGTTGCGGGGTGGTCATTTATATGGACGAGAACCTACAATACTATCTGTCCTGGAATGCAGGTAGGGGCACAAACAGTTTGGCGGAGGCTAAAGCTCTCGCAGGTCTTCTCGCTTTTTGTTCTTTCTTTGACATCCACCCCATCTCAATCTTTGGGGACTCAAAACTTATGATTGACCATGTCAGTGGCTTTAGCCACATCCTGTGCCCTCACCTCACTTGCTGGCTGGAAAGAATTATGTTCTATTGGCATCAGTTGGCAGGAAGCACCATACAACACGTCTACGGGAAATGAACCAGGAGGCAGATTTTCTGTCAAAGGAAGGTCTCCCCCTCTGTTAACACCCAGGTTGTTCCCTATGACTCCCAAGGGAATACGGCCGGGGTAACCACTAACCAATCTTTGGATCACAGCTTCTAGCCAAACTGTGATCAGAGAGGGCTCTCTCTTTATGATTTGTCTCTGTTATGATGATGTTTTTAGGCTAGCTATTATGCTCAGGTTTTGGTTTATGTTTTGGTTGAAGGATTTCTTTCAGGTCTTATGATATAGTGTTTAGATAGTGAAATACCATTGGGCAATGGAGTCTGGAGTTGTGAAATGATTTGATACGCTGGATTGGTGGTGTTCAAACTGCAGGGCCTATTGTGTATTTTAGACAAACAAAATTAGCTTAAATGGTGATGTATGTCAACCAACAGAAAGCAATTAAGAATTTTCTATTAAGTTGGTGAGGTGAAGGTGAACACACTGCACAGGAGCAAAACTTGAATTCCTGTGACAAAGGCCACTGTGAAAGGTGTATTCTGAAAGTGCAGCAATTAAGAATTACACTTATCTAGATTACAGCTGAAGAAAACATTCATAAACAACGCAGATTGAACTTAGGGTACTCAGTGAATAAATCCTGAAAGTTATTCTTTTTCATTGTTGCTTAGTATTGAAAATCAGACAACATATATGGATTTTAACAAAACAACTAATTGACAGAGAGAGTTACAGAGACTTATTGTATGGTGAAATACACAGGAATCCAGCAGTTATCAACAGACACCAGAACGCATCCAACACTTCAGAAATCCAAGAAATTCCATCGCTTTCTTTATTAAACTTCTGAAAGGATTACAGCATAAGAATTCCTTCTGGAGAAATCAACAACAACCCTTGCAAGCTCATGCGAAGGGGACCTTATAGGAATGTTTCTACAAAATATCTCAGGCATTGAGTCATCTGAGAGAGAAAATATCTTCATAAATTCGTACAGAAAGTAGAAAAGAAGTTATTACAACTTTGAATGCAGCATAAGTGCTCTTTATGTTTGTCAGAGGATAATTTGACCTTTGGAGATCATTGAGTCGGTTGAGCCGCTCTGCGTTAATGCTGGCGAACGCGTCTTTATGCTTGCTGCGCTGTATTTTCTCGGGTCTGCCACCTGTGATTGTGATTGCTACTGTGGTGACCGAATAGCCCTGCTGAGTTGGCTCAGCCTTTATCTTTCCTTTGTATGCTTATCTACCCAAATTCTGCCTGTGTATGAATTACTTTATAAACTGGAAAAATTATCACTTACATGTTCTGGCTTGATAATATTATCTGTGTCAAATTCTTCCAGACTTCCTGTGTGGGCAATTGGTGCTTCACAATTGCCTCTATGGTTTCATTTGCTTCTGTATACTTAAATAAATTTGGAGGCACATCAAACAGATGATTGATCTCATTCATAATAAAAAATAGGTTGTCCACCCTATTGTATAAAGTTTGCCCTGATGCTGGCCCTGATTCTGCTGAAGTGCCGGGTTGTCTTGCAATTTGTTCTGCAGCATAGGCATCAACCCTCTTAGTGTAGTTTTCAAGGGTAAGCAGTCTTCCTACACTGCTTAATATGCTGGGGAGGCCTCTATTCTGTAATACCTGAAATCTGTCCATGAACTTGTTGATTTCAGTCTGCATATCCTGGGTTCTTCTTTCCAATGTTCCGACCAGGTTTCGTAGTGTCAGGACCCTTTTAACCATTGAGATTGTCTCAGTCCTGTGAGCAATTCCCATGGTGGCCAGTTGAGAGCTTGTCCTGTTATTTAAAATATTGATCATTCTGGTGGCAGCATCAGGCATGTTGCCAAGGCTTGCTCTAGCTCTGTGTATTTCCCTATTTGCCTTTGCAATGAGTACTGATTGTTCATCCATAGTCTCAATATACTGCCACTGATTGGTGATAGACCGGCCAATATTGCCCCACAGGACTGCTTTTAGCTCTGCTGTCACCTTTTCTAGTGTGAGCTCCTTCTCAAGCTCAGTTATCCTATTCTTTAGAGCTTTTATTTCTCGTTCCTTTACAGCTTCATTCTGTTTGCTCTTATCATATCTCTCATTTACTTTAGCCAAAGATTCTTTGGCTGAATTGAGCTCCAACATTTGAGCTTCCAGGACTTGAATTTCATTTCGGAGCTTCTGCATATCCAGACTATGAGTCTGCTCTGTTGTTGGTGCAGTTGTTGATGTAGTTGGTGCTGTAGGCCCTGTCTGCTGAGGAGGAGGGGCAGTTGTTGGAGGAGCTTCCTCAAGATTGATTATTTCAGGAGGAGGCTGGGAGGTTTGACCCTCTTCTCTTTGCTTCAATGCTGCCTGTAGTGCTGCCTTTGCAGCCTCTGATTCTCCTAGTTTGTCTTGAGTCCGGATCAGCTCTTTGTATAGAGATATCATCAGATCTGTGGCATCTTTTTCAAGTCTTTGTTGGGCAACATCATCTGTTTGAGGGTGGATTGTGGCTGGGAGTTTGATTTTCCTCCTTAAGGCCGCCATGTCTGCATCCCTCAACTTCAATATTTCTTGGATACCCTTAACATCCTTGGGATCATGTCCCATCTCTATAATTATATCTTCCAAGGACCTGATTCTGTTGTCCTTAGCTTGTGATGATGCTCTCTCCAATTCTAGCTGAGAGGCTGTATTATCAAGGCTGCTTTTTAGTTTGTAATTTTCTAATGTTTCATCTGCCAAGGAGGCATACACCATCTCACCAGTCTGTTTGTGCAGTTCGATTTTGTCCATTGGGTGTATGTCTTTGGCCAGGACCTCCATGTTGGTCCTGAGGTAATCTGAGGCAGATTGGGGATGCAGAGCTGTGGGCATAAAGTGACTCATGATCATTTTGCCTTCACTTACATCGAAGGCAGACATGAGTCTTTGCTGATTGGTGGGAGCCAAGTTTAGCAGATGATTGTACAGCTGTATTTTGATAGGATCACTCCTCCTTTTGATGTCTATAAATTGCTGTTTGATGCTTACTTGTCCTTCTTTTTGCTGGCTGGAGGAGCTGACCTCTCCTCCTATAGCTTTGTCCTGTTCCTGCTGGAAGGAACTGGCTGAAACTTCTCTGCTGGGTGGGCCCATGCCCAATGCTTGCCTTGTTGCTATGTCATCCTCAGAAGAGTCATTCAACCTCTGCCTTTTCTCTCCCTGGTTTATAGGTGATGTCAGGGGAGTTTCTCTATCCCTTTTCCTAAAAACAAATGTATCCTCCTTTTGACGAGTTTGGAGGACCGAGGCATCAAAGGTAGTCTCTGGCCTAGGAGGCACTATATTTTGAGCCTGTTGCTCAGTGGAGCTTGGAGTATCAACTACTCTTTCTTGCCGCAGGGGATGCTGTCTGTCATGTTGCTCTCCTTCTTGCCGCTGCCCTTCTCCCTGCTGCTCCATCTCTTCTTGTTGCTGCAGCAATGTTTCCACTTGCTCTTCTGTCAAAGGAGGTGGCTGTTCCACTTGCTTTTCTTTGCCTTTGCTGGCTGTCTTTGCAGTATTCCCGACAGCTTGCTGATGTGTTGTTGATGATGAAGTAGCTGCTCCAAGTTGTTTTTTGTATGAGAGGGGAACCTGTCCACAAGTTTCTAAGTCAGCTTCCTTTTGAATATTTCTAGCCTCTCTCTCTAGCAGCTCTTCACTAGTAATTTCCTCTTCTAGGGTACCTTCTTCCCAGCTTAATGCATTGGCATACTGCTCAATCTCAGGCTGCCTTACGTGTGAATAGCTGCCCAATTTGTATTTTATCCTCCTGAGGGAGACAAAGTGATTGGGGTCATAGGGTATCCATTCAAAGCTAGTTTGCAGTTTGAGGGCCTCTAGGATACTGTTTGCCTCTTTCCACCCCTCCTCTTTTCTGTTGTATAGGAAAGGGCCCAGCTGGCTCCTTACCTTTAACTGTGACTTCTTGTTCTTGCTTTGAAAGTGGAGGTAGTCAGCATTCCCAAACTGCCTGAAATATTCTAAGGCGAAAAGCCTCATGGGGACATACCTTGGCAACCTAAAAGGCTTCAACTCACAGCCATATATTCTGATGACTGTGTGGTTTTGGTAGAGGTACCAATTACCAATGCTGTAGGTTTTGTTCAGGTGGAGAATTCTCCTCATGTCATCAGTTAACCTTGGAGGAGGAACACCATGCAATACTGTCATGGCTGGATGAATGAATAAGTCAATGAACTCGGAGTATGTATAAGGTGATACAGAGGCACTATGAAAGACAGAGGTCCAAAACACAACTGACCTCGGATTTCCCTGGGCATTGACTTGTTTCAAGGGAATAGAGAAGCTGGCTGGCTGATAAAACAAGAATAGGTGGTATATGTATGAGGTATACCTGAACAGTCTTTCCCTCTTCAAATTCATAAACTGGTCATGGATCTTATCTGCAATGTATGTAGCATAATCATAATGTACAGCTGGGGGCTTACCAGGAGAGAATAGAGACAGCATTGCCATTATGATTTCATCCACATCCTCCAGTCCCTTGAACCATAGGACATAGCTGATCAAATCCACTAACATCCTGCCCAATTCATTCAAGTATTGATATCCAATAGGAGGAGTTCTGATGGCTTCAGAGCCTGGTTTTACAAACAGCTGGTTGATTTTGATGAGTTGGTCATTTGACAACTTGCTCCCCTTCTTCATCAAGTTCTGCATGTGGAGGGGGGTCAATAGCTTTGCAGTATGGAAGTGCAGCATCTCATTTATACTCTCTGGGGTGATATGGAACAGGACTGAGCCTGGAGGGCTGATGACAGCTCTTTGGCCTGGGTCATAGCACTCCTGGCATCTGTAGATCAACTCTGGCATAGGATTTACCTGGGGGAGGTTGTAGATGGGCAAGTTTGAGTCCCAAATCCCTAAGATGTCTGCTCCACTAAGGTGTTGGGCTTTCAACTCATTCAGCATCTGAATATTATATTTGGAGCCCAATGGAAACCAGTCTAGCATTTGATAATCCATATCTCCCAGGGCTTTCCATTCTAATTCCTGGTGAGGGGCATTGAGAGGCTTGATGTTCAGTGCAATTGGAGTCTACATGGTCTATTCAGTTTCTGTCTTGCAGGTGAATTAGTTTCAAGTGAGAAGTACAGCACAGAGGTGAGTTTTTGCAATGCAACTGTGAATTATGGGGAGCAGAGGGTGGAGTGGACACGCAGCAATTGAAATACTGCTCGAATTATAAATAAGACCAATGCCTGGTCTCCCTCTGTCTTCTATGGCAGGTTTTAAGTAACTTGACCAACTGTCTCACGTTTGCGCGAGCAGTTTACAGTTTTTTTGACCCAAAACTCGGGAAATGAAGGCTCTGCTGGTGTTTTCAAGGTTGCATTTGTAATTAAAAGTGCTTGCAGAGGAAAGATATCAGTGAAATAGTGAGTTTCAGTATTCCTTAAGCGTTCTGAGCAATTTACAGTGAATTTCAGGCGTATGGAGGACGAACTATGAGAAATACCTGGCTAACTGCGAACAGAGGTAGTAGCTGGGGGTGGAATTGGTGCTCTGGAGGCCTTCCGGACGTTTCCCGCAGGTGGCGCAGTTCAGAATGTAAAAACAGCATGCAAAGGAAACAGTAGCAAATGAGCGAAAAGTACAAAAAAACGCGTTTTTTGGCTAAATATGGACTTTTGCAATTTGGCGCTTTTTCTGTGATGACGTCAGCATGACGTCATAGGGTGGGGTCAGCCTTGGATGACGTCAGCATGACATCATCGGGTGAGGTGGCGGGCTGCCATTGGTCCACGGGGTAATGAGGTGGCGGGCACGTTGGCACAGATGCGAACAAAAGTGTGATGCGGTGGCAGGGTGGAGGTGACGTGGGCATGACGTGGGATAGCAGCTTGGCGTTTAGGGCCGTAGCGGTTACGGTTAAGGATAGCTGCCACGGTTTCTCGGGGCAGTTAGGGTACGGAGCAGATCTTGTCAGAAGGCGCTCCGAGAGTCCTGAACGGGCGACGCGTGGCCGCGCCCTGACGTGACGCAACGTCATTTTCTCGGGCGCTAAACGTCCGCCGCGGGGGCTGCTCCGATATTGATACGGACCGTCGGATCTTTTGGATCTGATCCGACGGTGGACGGGGGAATGATATGTTCGGGGGATATGCATGCGGGCGGAGACCTTCGGATATGGGTTTTTACAATGTTTTCAATGCATTTCAAAAAATAAACCAAATGCATGCGCCAACTTTGGTTTAGGTGGTTATAAGTGGGTTTTTTGGGTCTTTTCGTGTTTTGAAAGGGGTTTATGGGTAAAGGGGATTTATAAAGGTTTTCAATGCGCAATAATGCAGGCCCGATACTTTGGATAAGAACAAAGTGGGTATTTAGGGGTTATCTTTGCAAATGAAGGGGGTATAGGTAAAACAAGGTTATTTATGGGGCTTCTTTAGGCAAATGAAGCTTTCCAAGGGGCTAAATGACTTCAGAAGAGGGGAGGGGTTTAGGGTTAGGTTCATCAAAGTGACCAGATGCCATTTGATCCCTGACACAGAACTTATTGGCTATAATACCAAGGGGAGGGATATTTATACAAAATTTGGGGTTTATACACCATGGTGTTAGATACTAGTAGGGGAAAAGGTAATGTAGGGGATTTACATAGTAGTGTTAGAGTTAATATGGATGAAGGGGTAAATGGAGGGGAAACCACTAAGCTTATTTGAAACTTACTTAGTTTAGAGAGTAGATCAAAATGAAAAGATTTTTAGACAAGAAATGTGGCTTTTGAATGAACAAGAACCACCATGAAACCATGATCTTCTTCCATGAATCTCAGCTGATGAGGGGATGTTAGTAATGAAATGGAAGGGGGAAGGAGGGAGGTTAGTCATGCTCCTTGCTGTAACTTGATGGATGTGAACACCTTGTCAATTAATTGACTTTACTCTGGTAAACACAGTTAACATATGTGCAATGGTAAAGATAACCTTTCTGCAACCCCAACTACTTACCCAGCTACTTACCTAGCATTTTTTATTTCTCCTTGGAGGGTGCACTTGGACTTGCAAACCCTTACTTGCCTTTTCTTTTCTTTGGCTTTTTCTTTGTTTTTTCTATCTACTTCTACCCTTATCTCTTCCAAGGTCCCAGATTAAACTGTTGGGAGCCTTTTCTTCTCTACCTGAACTACTTGTCTGCCAAGATTAAACAGTTTGGACAAACTCCTTTCTCTAATCTACAACTGGAAATTCAAAACATGGCATGATCCAGATTAGACTGTTGGACCATCCATCAAAATTGGGATGCATTAATCTATTTACACACCTTGTACTTCCTTGGAAATATGTGATCTTTGCATGATCAAAGCAGAGCATATTTAGACCTTCCCTTGCCAATCATGAAATATGAAACCCTTTGGTATAGGTAGCTAACAGTGGCTCCACATGGGGATGGTGTTTCATTTGAAAGACCAAGAACAGCAGGTCAGATTGCCTTGTTTCTTGACTACTCTTGCCAATCTTTGAAGTTTGTTGCTTTGAAGTGCCCAAATTGTGTGCTTCTCTTCTTGGTAGAGCTCTGATTCTATTTACCTTTTGCTGGTCAGTCAATAAACTTGGAAAACTGCATTTTTACAATCTAAACAGAAAATAATATGTACATCTGCATATATACAAGGGAACCTCAGGTTGCACTCATGGGAAATAGTCAAAATAGTGCTTCAGCATCCTGCCATTGACATGACCTTCATCCAAGTCAGCTTCAGTTAGACTTTTGAGGAAATAGGTATTATTACCTTGTACTGCTTGGACAGCAAATGGTCCTCTCCAAAGGGAGTCAAATTTTCCATGTTTTCCTTTGTCTTCTCTCCTTGCATCCCACTTGAGGACTTTGTCACCGACATTAAAATTTTCCGCTTTGGTTCTTCTGTCAAAGGCCTTCTTTAGTTTTTCTTGTAATACCTGAGCTCTGCCGAAAACTTGATCTCTGGTTTGCTGCAGACATATGATTTGATTTATCCTTCTTTGCATATCATTTGGTTCTGCTTGGCTTTCTTGAAGAAGCTTCATAACAGGTACTCCTAGTGAAGAGGGAAATTTGGCTTCTAGTCCATAAACCAACTCATATGGGCTGGTCCCAATCGATCTTTTTGTTGTTAGTCTATCTGCCCATAAGGCATTGACTAGTTTCTTGTGCCAGTTCTTTTTGTTCTCTTCAAGTACCTTCTTTATAATGTTTACAAGGCTTTTGTTTGATGATTCAGCAAGGCCATTTCCTTGGGGATAGTATGCAGTAGAATGGCCCAAAGTAATATGAAATTTATGGCAAAAGTTCACCATTTTCTTGGATCTGAAAGTAGCAGCATTGTCTGTTATTATTTTGTCAGGACAGCCAAATCTAGCCAGTATGTTGTTCTCCAAAAACTGAATGATTATTGAATCGTTTGCTTGTCTGCATGGGGCAGCTTCAATCCACTTGGTGAAGTAGTCTGTGGCTGTCAAAATCCATCTATGTTGGCCTGAATATGAGGGATGAATTTCCCCAATGAAGTCCAAGCCCCATTGTTGAAAAGGTCTCTCTGTTGCAATAGGTCTTAAGGGGAGTGGCAGCAACTGTCTTTTGCCCTCAAACACTTGGCACTTGTGACATGAAGTTGTGAATTTCTTGACATCAGAGAACATGGTGGGCCAGTAATAACCAGCCCTCAGTATTTTGTCCACAGTGGACTTCCAGTACAAATGTCCACCACAGTCTCCTGCATGAAACTCTCGCATGATATTGTTAGTTTCATTTTCCATTAAACAGTGCAGCAATATACCTTCATGGTTTTTCCAAAGCAAATTGCCATCCATTACACAAAATCTTGATGTTTTCATTTTTAAGAACCTACACTTAGTTTTGGACAGTCCTGGGGGAGCACACAGGTTTTGTAACACATAACAGATATCAGAGTACCAGGGGGATTGTTCAAAGGCTACATTGATCTTTGGAGTCGCCAGCTCTGTTTCACTGTCCAGCTGATTGATGTCTAGGGCTTGGAAATTTGCTTCTGTCATTAATTTGGCCAGACCTAGCCCTTTTATTAGCTTTGTAGGTTTTATTTCAATGTCAAACTCTAGTATGTTAGCAATCCATTTTCCTCTTCTGCCCTCTAAATTTTCTTGGGTGAGAATGTCTTTAACAATAGGACTTGGTACATATGCTATGACATGGGAATAAAGGATATAAATCCTAAAGTCCTTGATTGCTTTGACCAAAGCATAAGCTTGCTTTTCCATTATTTGATACTTCAGAGGGGCATCTCTGAGAGCTTTGCTAAAGAAAGCAATTGGCTTCTCATTTCCTTGGTCATCTTTTTGTAATAAAACAGCAGCAATAGTATGCTGGGAGGCGAAAGAGAAAATAATAAACTCTCTGTCAAACTGAGGATTGGTCAAGACTGGGGTTTGGGTAAGGGCCAATTTTATACTTTCAAATGCTTGATTGGCTTCAACAGTCCACTTCACTTTTGAGTCCTTTTTCAGCATGTTATTTAATAATCTGGTTAGCTCTGCTAGGTTTGGGATGAACCTTCTCAAGAAATTGATTTTTCCCAAGAATCCTTGTAATTCTTTGACATTCCTTGGGTGAGGCATTTGCAGGATAGCTTGTATCCTATCTGGGTCAATTCTAATGCCATCTTTTGAGATGATGTGTCCTAAGAGCTTGCCTTCTTCTAAACCAAAGAGGGACTTCTTCGGATTCAAGGAGATTCCATATTTTCTGCATTTTAGGAAGATCTGTCTCAAATGTTTTATGTGTTCTTGGTCTGATTTTGAGAAAGGCGTTAGGTCATCTAGATAAATGACTAAAAAGTCATGAATTTCCTTGACAAAGGCAATATCCATTGCTCTTTGAAATGTTGCCCCTGCATTCTTCAATCCAAAAGGCATCTTTACATATTTGAAAGTTCCCCATGGGGTTGTAAATGCTGTTTTGTCCTGATCATCAGGGTGAACTAAGATATGGTTAAAACCTGAAAATCCATCCAGTAATGAGATCCTTGAGGCCCCCACCACCCTTTGAAGAATGTGATCCATCTTAGGTAAGGGGTAGTTGTCCTTTAAGGATACTTGGTTTAGATTCCTTAAGTCCACACACAGCCTGATCTCACCTGTCTTCTTTCTTGTAGGGACTAAGTTGGAAATCCATTCAGAGAATCTAATTGGTGCTATGATGCCTGCTTTGAACATTTTATGTACCTCTTGTTCCATTGCTGGGAGAAGCATAGGATTGATTCTCCTCAGTTTCTGTTTAAAGGGCTTTTGATCAGGTTTGAGAGGGATGGTGTGTTGGATTACAGAGGTGTCATAGGACTTTAGGTCCTCATAACTCCATGCAAAAACATCATGGAACTCTTTGAAGAGGTCAATGTATTTTGGCTTTTGGTCAGGAGGTAAGGAAGCAGATAATTTAATTATCTTGGGTTTGTCAGTTGTACCTATGTTGCACTCTTCAATGGCTGCATTCAGGGGCTGCATTTTTGGTTTTCTGGGAATATCATTTGAGTCAAAGATGTCCTCTAGTGGGGTTAGGCCTGTTGGTAGAAAATTGTCTTTTAGCTCAATGATTTCAGTTTCAGCATTGGACACTCCCTCTTCCCAGTCAATTTGTTGAATTTGCTGGATGTTTTCTGTATTGAAAATAGTTGGATTCAGCATTTGCTTTGCAGTCCTAGGTGATATTGGCTGAGCAGTCTGTTGAAACTGTATTTGTTATGGACTTGCTCCATTAAGTATTTGTGATTGACTTGCTGTCTCATTGTCAATATTTAGTCCTGAAAATTCTTGCTGCAAAGTCAAAAAATTGTTTATTTGCTTGTCATCCTCAAATACTTGCCAATCTTTAACATTGTTTGGGATGGAGGGTCTGTGTTTTATCTCAGCTGTAAAACAATGATGGGGCTCAAAAGGCAGCTTGCAGGTACTTGCAAAGGTGGCTAAACTATGAGCATGTAGATTGTGGGTCCTAGAAATCTTGGTGATTTGGAATTCAAAGAAGGAATTTAGTACCTCAGCAACAGCAGATCTATAAGTCCTTAGTCTTTTGTCATTGGTGACAAAGTTTCCTTTCACTTGTTGAATAACTAAATCTGAATCACCCATGATTGAAACCCTAGCAGCTTTTAAGAACTTTACTAACTTGAGGCCTAGTAAAAGAGTTTCATATTCTGCCATGTTATTAGTGCATCTGAAATTCAATCTATAGGCTCTGCCTTCTGCATAGCTATTTTCTTTATTGTGTACCCAAAATCCAGCCCCTGCTCCTAATTTGTTAACTGCACCATCAAATTCAAGGAACCATAGAATGTCCTGTTGGGAAGGAGATTTGATGATATGTTCATGAGCTGGTAATGTGAGTAGCAATTGTGGTTTTTTCTCTGACTTGTCTTCTAGGACAGTCTCATCATTTGATTGGATGTTCTTGACATTTAAGGCAGCAACACTATCAAATGTTTGATTGACTGTTGTTTCATGAGTGATACTACTCTCATTTGCATCTTCCTCCTGTATGAATATCTTGGTTTCAACTTCACCTTTTGAGGGAGTAGTTGTATCATTGAAGAGAATGTATGAGTCTATGTCTGAATGGACAGCATATATAGGAAAATTTTGAGGTTTTTCTTCGCTGCTGACCATGTACTTCATTAGTGTTTCTCTATACAGTCTTTTTGGTTGCCCAAACACAGAGATGGTGGCATATGACATGTCTAATTGTAGGGAACCTTGGAGTTTGGCTCCCCATGATCTTGATAACAACATTCCATACTTAGGTGGGATATCAGCAACTACCACATCCATTAGGATTGTCTTGTTTGGGTATTGAACTAGAGAGACACATAAGTCTTTTATGAGACCTAGACACTTGACTTGGCTGGAGTCAAAGGAAAACAGATCCTTGTATGGTCTTGTTATGTCCAAATTCAATCTTTCCATGACTGCTTTTGGCATAAGGTTGTGAGAGGCACCTGAGTCAAACATTGCATTATGTAGTATTTTGTCATGAATATGTAAACTGACATAAAAAGGCAGTACCCCTGTGACTACTGCTTTTCCATCCACTTCTGGGCCAAACAGGAGTTCTGGGGTGTCATCCAATACATTGACATCATCTTTGTTGCTAGTGAGTTGAAGGGACCTTTTGATTTGCAATTTATAGCTGTCATGCTTGGCAAGTTCTAAGAGAGGAATAGCTATTTTTATTTTGCCAATTTCTGTTTCAAGGTCAAAAGGTTTCTCAGCTTGGGTCTTGGGGTTATAGGTGACAGTTCTTTCCTTGTTCATTAAGTCTCCTTCTAGATTTTTATCTTGACTTTGAGATTTATCCTTTTTACTCATCTCTTGAGGAGTAGCATTTAAATTAGAATGAGAAGATGAAGTGTCCAGAGACTGCTGTCTTAAGGACAGTGGCTTAGTGATTTCTTCAACAATCACTTCTTCTGTAGGTGAATTTATTTTGTCACTAGGTTGTGTGACTATAACTCTTTCAGGCTGCTGATTATCCTTTTTCTTTTCAGGCTGGTTAACATTCACAGTTCTGCTCCTCAGCTTGTATTGTTTATGGACTTCGTAAACAGCAGTGTCATAGCCTTGTTTGAAGTCAAAGGATTCACCTGATTTAGTTTGGAATAGTTTGATTTCATCATCTTCATGATCTTCTTGTGTTAAGAAAACTTGACTTTCACCATCTAGACCCATTAAATTAATCTCAGGATCTTCATTGGGCTCAGCTGATGTGGAAGTTTCTGCATAATTTTCCTGGAAAGGGGGTCTTATGTCCTGGTCAGCACTGGTCTTGCCAATGTTTGGGTTTGGATTTCTCCTAAAATTTGGATTCCTAGGAGGATTATTTTGTGGTGCTTCCCATGATGCTTTTCTCTCCACTGATTCTACCCTATCACCCAATCTTTTCATGCTATTGAGTATGGCATCGAGCTTTTGATCAAAGGCTGTGGGTTCTTCTTTGTATATGCTTCTCTTTTCTAACCTTGCCCTGTTTCTTTTGGCAATCAGGTTTGCTTCTACTGTGACAGCAGCCTTCTGGGCGTCTTCAAGGGTTTCAGGTTCTCTTTCCTTCAACTGATATGCCATGTCAGGATCAAATCCATCAGGGAATTTGTACAAGGCCAAATCAGGAGGAGGTCTGAGGTTTTGTGGTATTGCATTGTACACGTTGTTGAATCTAGCACAATACTCCAGAACGGTCTCTTGCGGACCTCTCTTGATTGTTTCATATTCAGCAAGTATGTGCAGGGGATCTTTCTTCTTCTCCCATCTGGTGGTAAAGGCTTGATACAGATCATCAGGAGTTGCAATGGAGTTTGCATTCAGGGATCTAAACCAGGTTCTTACATCCCCAGTTAGGCTTTGAACAAACATCCTCATTCTGACACTGTCATCATCTATTTCATAGGTCTCAAAATGGTCTTGCATCTTCTTCGCATGCTGCACAGCTGTCAGAGGGCCATTGGAGTCAAAATATGAGATTTTGGTTTGGTAGTCTTGAGGTAGAGCTACAGCATTAGCTGGTATTCGCAAGGGTGCATATCTGTTAGCCATATTTGGAGGGTTGGGTGTATTAATAAGTGCTGCTGGGATAATAGGAACAGTGGGTACCACAGGGGTAACAGGTGAAGCTGAACCTAAAGTGTGTTTCAAGGGGATATGTGCAGTGGATGAAGATGTGAGAGGGGGACTTTGAGATGTGGATGGTGAACTAGGGGAACTAGGGGTAGACCTAAAAAGGACTTTTATTAGAGTAGAAATGGGGTTGGGATGAACTGTACGAGGGGTTAAGTCAGCAGGCTGCTCCTGCCTTTGCTGCCTCCTAATGTTTCTTGGGATGGTATTTGGATTATCAACAATGATGGGTGGATTAGGGTCAGGATTTGCCCTAGTATGCCGTGGATTTTTCTTAGGAGCCAGCTTCTAATTGTTTTTTAGGATTTTGTAGGAAATTTTATTATCTGGAAGGACTGGATGAAGATTTTGGAATGGTTATGTATATTTCAAAGCTAAGATGAAGATTCCCTAAATAAGCTCTTCCCTAAAGCTGTCACTGTGATAGCAGAAATAGTTTTAAGGCCTCTTGGCTGATTTCAGGCTTGATGGTAGCTATGGAAGATAAATATCAATTTAACGAATCCTAAAAAGATCCCCAGTGGAGTCGCCAATTATGTTAACACCCAGGTTGTTCCCTATGACTCCCAAGGGAATACGGCCGGGGTAACCACTAACCAATCTTTGGATCACAGCTTCTAGCCAAACTGTGATCAAAGAGGGCTCTCTCTTTATGATTTGTCTCTGTTATGATGATGTTTTTAGGCTAGCTATTATGCTCAGGTTTTGGTTTATGTTTTGGTTGAAGGATTTCTTTCAGGTCTTATGATATAGTGTTTAGATAGTGAAATACCATTGGGCAATGGAGTCTGGAGTTGTGAAATGATTTGATACACTGGATTGGTGGTGTTCAAACTGCAGGGCCTATTGTGTATTTTAGACAAACAAAATTAGCTTAAATGGTGATGTATGTCAACCAACAGAAAGCAATTAAGAATTTTCTATTAAGTTGGTGAGGTGAAGGTGAACACACTGCACAGGAGCAAAACTTGAATTCCTGTGACAAAGGCCACTGTGAAAGGTGTATTCTGAAAGTGCAGCAATTAAGAATTACACTTATCTAGATTACAGCTGAAGAAAACATTCATAAACAACGCAGATTGAACTCAGGGTACTCAGTGAATAAATCCTGAAAGTTATTCTTTTTCATTGTTGCTTAGTATTGAAAATCAGACAACATATATGGATTTTAACAAAACAACTAATTGACAGAGAGAGTTATAGAGACTTATTGTATGGTGAAATACACAGGAATCCAGCAGTTATCAACAGACACCAGAACGCATCCAACACTTCAGAAATCCAAGAAATTCCATCGCTTTCTTTATTAAACTTCTAAAAGGATTACAGCATAAGAATTCCTTCTGGAGAAATCAACAACAACCCTTGCAAGCTCATGCGAAGGGGACCTTATAGGAATGTTTCTACAAAATATCTCAGGCATTGAGTCATCTGAGAGAGAAAATATCTTCATAAATTCGTACAGAAAGTAGAAAAGAAGTTATTACAACTTTGAATGCAGCATAAGTGCTCTTTATGTTTGTCAGAGGATAATTTGACCTTTGGAGATCATTGAGTCGGTTGAGCCGCTCTGCGTTAATGCTGGCGAACGCGTCTTTATGCTTGTTGCGCTGTATTTTCTCGGGTCTGCCACCTGTGATTGTGATTGCTGCTGTGGTGACTGAATAGCCCTGCTGAGTTGGATCAGCCTTTATCTTTCCTTTGTATGCTTATCTACCCAAATTCTGCCTGTGTATGAATTACTTTATAAACTGGAAAAATTATCACTTACAGGTTCTGGCTTGATAATATTATCTGTGTCAAATTCTTCCAGACTTCCTGTGTGGGCAATTGGTGCTTCACAATTGCCTCTATGGTTTAAAGAAATTTGGAGGCACATCAAACAGATGATTGATCTCATTCATAATAAAAAATAGGTTGTCCACCCTATTGTATAAAGTTTGCCCTGATGTTGGCCCTGATTCTACTGAAGTGCTGGGCTGTCTTGCAATTTGTTCTACAGCATAGGCATCAACCCTCTTAGTGTAGTTTTCAAGGGTAAGCAGTCTTCCTACACTGCTTAATATGCTGGGGAGGCCTCTGTTCTGTAATACCTGAAATCTGTCCATGAACTTGTTGATTTCAGTCTGCATATCCTGGGTTCTTCTTTCCAATGTTCCGACCAGGTTTCGTAGTGTCAGGACCCTTTTAACCATTGAGATTGTCTCAGTCCTGTGAGCAATTCCCATGGTGGCCAGTTGAGAGCTTGTCCTGTTATTTAAAATATTGATCATTCTGGTGGCAGCATCAGGCATGTTGCCAAGGCTTGCTCTAGCTCTGTGTATTTCCCTATTTGCCTTTGCAATGAGTACTGATTGTTCATCCATAGTCTCAATATACTGCCACTGATTAGTGATAGACCGGCCAATATTGCCCCACAGGACTGCTTTTAGCTCTGTTGTCACCTTTTCTAGTGTGAGCTCCTTCTCAAGCTCAGTTATCCTCTTCTTTAGAGCTTTTATTTCTCGTTCCTTTACAGCTTCATTCTGTTTGCTCTTATCATATCTCTCATTTACTTTAGCCAAAGATTCTTTGGCTGAATTGAGCTCCAACATTTGAGCTTCCAGGACTTGAATTTCATTTCGGAGCTTCTGCATATCCAGACTATGAGTATGCTCTGTTGTTGGTGCAGTTGTTGATGTAGTTGGTGCTGTAGGCCCTGTCTGCTGAGGAGGAGGGGCAGTTGTTGGAGGAGCTTCCTCAAGATTGATTATTTCAGGAGGAGGCTGGGAGGTTTGACCCTCTTCTCTTTGCTTCAATGCTTCCTGTAGTGCTGCCTTTGCAGCCTCTGATTCTCCTAGTTTGTCTTGAGTCTGGATCAGCTCTTTGTATAGAGATATCATCAGATCTGTGGCATCTTTTTCAAGTCTTTGTTGGGCAACATCATCTGTTTGAGGGTGGATTGTGGCTGGGAGTTTGATTTTCCTCCTTAAGGCCGCCATGTCTGCATCCCTCAACTTCAATATTTCTTGGATACCCTTAACATCCTTGGGATCATGTCCCATCTCTTTAATTATATCTTCCAAGGACCTGATTCTGTTGTCCTTAGCTTGTGATGATGCTCTCTCCAATTCTAGCTGAGAGGCTGTATTATCAAGGCTGCTTTTTAGTTTGTAATTTTCTAATGTTTCATCTGCCAAGGAGGCATACACCATCTCACCAGTCTGTTTGTGCAGTTCGATTTTGTCCATTGGGTGTATGTCTTTGGCCAGGACCTCCATGTTGGTCCTGAGGTAATCTGAGGCAGATTGGGGATGCAGAGCTGTGGGCATAAAGTGACTCATGATCATTTTGCCTTCGCTTACATCGAAGGCAGACATGAGTCTTTGCTGATTGGTGGGAGCCAAGTTTAGCAGATGATTGTACAGCTGTATTTTGATAGGATCACTCCTCCTTTTGATGTCTATAAATTGTTGTTTGATGCTTACTTGTCCTTCTTTTTGCTGGCTGGAGGAGCTGACCTCTCCTCCTATAGCTCTGTCCTGTTCCTGCTGGAAGGAACTGGCTGAAACTTCTCTGCTGGGTGGGCCCATGCCCAATGCTTGCCTTGTTGCTATGTCATCCTCAGAAGAGTCATTCAACCTCTGCCTTTTCTCTCCCTGGTTTATAGGTGATGTCAGGGGAGTTTCTCTATCCCTTTTCCTAAAAACAAATGTATCCTCCTTTTGACGAGTTTGGAGGACCGAGGCATCAAAGGTAGTCTCTGGCCTAGGAGGCACTATATTTTGAGCCTGTTGCTCAGTGGAGCTTGGAGTATCAACCACTCTTTCTTGCCGCAGGGGCTGCTGTCTGTCATGTTGCTCTCCTTCTTGCCGCTGCCCTTCTCCCTGCTGCTCCATCTCTTCTTGTTGCTGCAGCAATGTTTCCACTTGCTCTTCTGTCAAAGGAGGTGACTGTTCCACCTGCTTTTCTTTGCCTTTGCTGGCTGTCTCTGCAGTATTCCCGGCAGCTTGCTGATGTGTTGTTGATGATGAAGTAGCTGCTCCAAGTTGTTTTTTGTATGAGAGGGGAACCTGTCCACAAGTTTCTAAGTCAACTTCCTTTTGAATATTTCTAGCCTCTCTCTCTAGCAGCTCTTCACTAGTAATTTCCTCTTCTAGGGTACCTTCTTACCAGCTTAATGCATTGGCATACTGCTCAATCTCAGGCTGCCTTACGTGTGAATAGCTGCCCAATTTGTATTTTATCCTCCTGAGGGAGACAAAGTGATTGGGGTCATAGGGTATCCATTCAAAGCTAGTTTGCAGTTTGAGGGCCTCTAGGATACTGTTTGCCTCTATCCACCCCTCCTCTTTTCTGTTGTATAGGAAAGGGCCCAACTGGCTCCTTACCTTTAACTGTGACTTCTTGTTCTTGCTTTGAAAGTGGAGGTAGTCAGCATTCCCAAACTGCCTGAAATATTCTAAGGCGAAAAGCCTCATGGGGACATACCTTGGCAACCTAAAAGGCTTCAACTCACAGCCATATATTCTGATGACTGTGTGGTTTTGGTAGAGGTACCAATTACCAATGCTGTAGGTTTTGTTCAGGTGGAGAATTCTCCTCATGTCATCAGTTAACCTTGGAGGAGGAACACCATGCAATACTGTCATGGCTGGATGAATGAATAAGTCAATGAACTCGGAGTATGTATAAGGTGATACAGAGGCACTATGAAAGACAGAGGTCCAAAACACAACTGACCTCGGATTTCCCTGGGCATTGACTTGTTTCAAGGGAATAGAGAAGCTGGCTGGCTGATAAAACAAGAATAGGTGGTATATGTATGAGGTATACCTGAACAGTCTTTCCCTCTTCAAATTCATAAACTGGTCATGGATCTTATCTGCAATGTATGTAGCATAATCATAATGTACAGCTGGGGGCTTACCAGGAGAGAATAGAGACAGCATTGCCATTATGATTTCATCCACATCCTCCAGTCCCTTGAACCCTAGGACATAGCTGATCAATCCACTAACATCCTGCCCAATTCATTCAAGTACTGATATCCAATAGGAGGAGTATTGATGGCTTCAGAGCCTGGTTTTACAAACAGCTGGTTGATTTTGATGAGTTGGTCATTTGACAACTTGCTCCCCTTCTTCATCAAGTTCTGCATGTGGAGGGGGGTCAATAGCTTTGCAGTATGGAAGTGCAGCATCTCATTTATACTCTCTGGGGTGATATGGAACAGGACTGAGCCTGTAGGGCTGATGACAGCTCTTTGGCCTGGGTCATAGCACTCTTGGCATCTGTAGATCAACTCTGGCATAGGATTTACCTGGGGGAGGTTGTAGATGGGCAAGTTTGAGTCCCAAATCCCTAAGATGTCTGCTCCACTAAGGTGCTGGGCTTTCAACTCATTTAGCATCTGAATATTATATTTGGAGCCCAATGGAAACCAGTCTAGCATTTGATAATCCATATCTCCCAGGGCTTTCCATTCTAATTCCTGGTGAGGGGCATTGAGAGGCTTGATGTTCAGTGCAATTGGAGTCTACATGGTCTATTCAGTTTCTGTCTTGCAGGTGAATTAGTTTCAAGTGAGAAGTACAGCACAGAGGTGAGTTTTTGCAATGCAACTGTGAATTATGGGGAGCAGAGGGTGGAGTGGACACGCAGCAATTGAAATACTGCTCGAATTATAAATAAGACCAATGCCTGGTCTCCCTCTGTCTTCTATGGCAGGTTTTAAGTAACTTGACCAACTGTCTCACGTTTGCGCGAGCAGTTTACAGTTTTTTTGACCCAAAACTCGGGAAATGAAGGCTCTGCTGGTGTTTTCAAGGTTGCATTTGTAATTAAAAGTGCTTGCAGAGGAAAGATATCGGTGAAATAGTGAGTTTCAGTATTCCTTAAGCGTTCTGAGCAATTTACAGTGAATTTCAGGCGTATGGAGGACGAACTATGAGAAATACCTGGCTAACTGCGAACAGAGGTCGTAGCTGGGGGTGGAATTGGTGCTCTGGAGGCCTTCCGGACGTTTCCCGCAGGTGGCGCAGTTCAGAACGTAAAAACAACATGCAAAGGAAACAGTAGCAAATGAGCGAAAAGTACAAAAAAACGCGTTTTTTGGCTAAATATGGACTTTTGCAATTTGGCGCTTTTTCTGTGATGACGTCAGCATGACGTCATAGGGTGGGGTCAGCCTTGGATGACGTCAGCATGACGTCATCGGGTGAGGTGGCGGGCTGCCATTGGTCCACGGGGTAATGAGGTGGCGGGCACGTTGGCACAGATGCGGACAAAAGTGTGATGCGGTGGCAGGGTGGAGGTGACGTGGGCATGACGTGGGATAGCAGCTTGGCGTTTAGGGCCGTAGCGGTTACGGTTAAGGATAGCCACCACGGTTTCTCGGGGCAGTTAGGGTACGGAGCAGATCTTGTCAGAAGGCGCTCCTAGAGTCCTGAACGGGCGACGCGTGGCCGCGCCCTGACGTGACGCAACGTCATTTTCTCGGGCGCTAAACGTCCGCCGCGGGGGCTGCTCCGATATTGATACGGATCGTCGGATCTCTTGGATCTGATCCGACGGTGGACGGGGGAATGATATGTTCGGGGGATATGCGTGCGGGCGGAGACCTTCGGATATGGGTTTTTACAATGTTTTCAATGCATTTCAAAAAATAAACCAAATGCACGCGCCAACTTTGGTTTAGGCGGTTAGAAGTGGGTTTTTTGGGTCTTTTCGTGTTTTGAAAGGGGTTTATGGGTAAAGGGGATTTATAAAGGTTTTCAATGCGCAATAATGCAGGCCCGATACTTTGGATAAGAACAAAGTGGGTATTTAGGGGTTATCTTTGCAAATGAAGGGGGTATAGGTAAAACAAGGTTATTTATGGGGCTTCTTTAGGCAAATGAAGCTTTCCAAGGGGCTAAATGACTTCAGAAGAGGGGAGGGGTTTAGGGTTAGGTTCATCAAAGTGACCAGATGCCATTTGATCCCTGACACAGAACTTATTGGCTATAATACCAAGGGGAGGGATATTTATACAAAATTTGGGGTTTATACACCATGGTGTTAGATACTAGTAGGGGAAAAGGTAATGCAGGGGATTTACATAGTAGTGTTAGAGTTAATATGGATGAAGGGGTAAATGGAGGGGAAACCACTAAGCTTATTTGAAACTTACTTAGTTTAGAGAGTAGATCAAAATGAAAATATTTTTAGACAAGAAATGTGGCTTTTGAATGAACAAGAACCACCATGAAACCATGATCTTCTTCCATGAATCTCAGCTGATGAGGGGATGTTAGTAATGAAATGGAAGGGGGAAGGAGGGAGGTTAGTCATGCTCCTTGATGTAACTTGATGGATGTGAACACCTTGTCAATTAATTGACTTTACTCTGGTAAACACAGTTAACATATGTGCAATGGTAAAGATAACCTTTCTCCAACCCCAACTACTTACCCAGCTACTTACCTAGCATTTTTTATTTCTCCTTGGAGGGTGCACTTGGACTTGCAAACCCTTACTTGCCTTTTCTTTTCTTTGGCTTTTTCTTTGTTTTTTCTATCTACTTCTACCCTTATCTCTTCCAAGGTCCCAGATTAAACTGTTGGGAGCCTTTTCTTCTCTACCTGAACTACTTGTCTGCCAAGATTAAACAGTTTGGACAGACTCCTTTCTCTAATCTACAACTAGAAATTCAAAACATGGCATGATCCAGATTAGACTGTTGGACCATCCATCAAAATTGGGATGCATTAATCTATTTACACACCTTGTACTTCCTTGGAAATATGTGATCTTTGCATGATCAAAGCAGAGCATATTTGGACCTTCCCTTCCCAATCATGAAATATGAAACCCTTTGGTATAGGTAGCTAACACCCTCAACACAGGATCTTGGTCCTTGATGGTATATGCTGACGGCGAGTCCCACTCCATACAGGATTTCAGCATTCCGGGCTTTTAATTTCTCTTTTTCATCTGTCTATTTGATCTATCTTTGGCCCTTCCAATCTTGATATTTTGACATATGACTTTCCTGTATATTGATGAGCCCCAAATTTGGTAACATTTTGGGCTCATTCGGCCTAACTACCTTTGCTCAAATCCTTCATTTTTCATAACTTATGCATCATTTTTTAGTATGTTTATGTCATTTGTACGAATAAGGGCAGTAACTATTCCTAGGTGGCTAACACGTGCTCATTTCAGGTTTTTTGACACATGATTGGAACAAAACTGAGCAGATAAGGACCAGGAGACAACCAAGATGGGGTTGAGGATTCATAGGAGGGTTGTCCACAACATTAAATGACCTTCCTCGGGATCTTCACCCCCAACTCCGAGCTCCGGCAGCCACCACAACCGGATTAAAAGACATCCAAACGGATTTTGAGGAAGCAACAGTTCACTCCTAGTTTGGTCAACCGAGTCCCACTGATTTCGGAGGCCAGCTTGGGGCCTCATGATGTATAAATGATAAGGCTTTAGCCTTCGAAGAGGACTTTTGAAACATTGTTGCACATCCTGCACTACGAGCTGCTAGCTTAGTTTTGCTCTTTTGTAGCCATTATTGGCATGTTATTTGACTTATGATTATTATTTTTTAATGGAAATCAGTCGGATTTGATCTCAGTTCTGAGCTTTTAAAGGAGCCATAGCTCTCGGGGTTGGGCCCAACCTGAGAGCCTAAGCCCTCCTTCTTCTGTATTTTTATCTTTTCTTTCAGCATTATGGTTTTTCTCTTTACATGCATTCGAAACACAGTTTGCCGAGTTAGATTTCTTGGTGTGGTTAAGTAGGTCATTGTTATAAGATAGAGTTGCTTCAGCTGTTTAGAATAGAGTGAAGAGATTGGAATTGATAAAAAATCTAGAAAAGGGTTGCCTGCACACTCAGTTTCACCTCTTCCTAGGGGCTGGAATTGCAGACAGTGCTACCCACCAAAAAACATTGGTTTACGAATACATGCAATCTGTGGTGCAATATTTTTGTTTGTAGAAGTTTTCCATGCGTTTAGACCTCTTGGAATGTTTCCTTGCTTCAGTACCATACATGATTTTCCTTAAGAATAACGTTGCTGTTCATTGGTTCCATTAAACAGTTAGGAATGTTTTGATTATATGCAGGACGTGGAAGATTTGATTCAGTTTGCACTGTGCAGTGCTACTCCCCTCACTCTCTCATCCTTCTAAGCCTTGCCCAGGCCAACTACTCATCTCCCAACTAGACCCCTTGTCTCTCAGCTACTCTACTACCCACGTTATCCCACCTTTTCGGCCTTTCATTCCCTCTACCCTCCTTTAGACAAACTAGCTTAACACACCCCCTCATCATCTCATCTCTCTGTCACTAAGTCATTCCAAACCCCTCTCCTACCTCCCTATCCACCCATGCAACCTCTTCCACTCACCCATCACCCAAAAATCTGATTGTAGAACATCCTGTAGGAATTACTGAACATCCTGTAGAAGTTCTGAAACATCCTGTAGAACCCCTGCAGACTTCCTGTAGAAGCTCATAAACGCGGCCTCTTGGTAGCCAAACTTTGTGAAACTCTCTGGAAGGGTATTAGGGACCCCTTAGACCCTCTCTGAACTTTCCCAACCTTTTTCAAGCCTTCCTCCTCCTTGATCCACCTCTGCACAGTAAAAAGCTAGTTAAAAGCACATGCATGATAATTCTAATAATTGAAACAAAAATAAAAAAGATGTTTTCTTCAGATAGAGATAGTCTAGACACATGCATTTCACCTTCATAGAAGTAATGGCATCCCTTTCAGTAGTTTGCATCCCCATCTCTGCATCAGTAAGACTAGCTGGTAGAACTAGGGTTTGCTAGGGTTTGCGTTTCTTGTTGGCTTTCGGTTCCTTTCTGAAAATAGATTAGCTTCCTTTGAGTTAGCTTTCATCCATCAGTTAAAAAGCTTCTTCTGAGAGCTCATAGAAGTTGGTTTGAGCCCCTAGCGGACTTGTTCCAGCTGACCAGGTGACAGCTGCGGCAAGAGCTAGTACTTGTGCATACAGCACCGTCGCTTCCAAGTTTGTTACGAACTACCGGGTTGATAAAACTAAAGAAGGAAGCTCCAGGAGTTGTAGCATTATTGCTACAATACTGGAGCCCACCATCTTTTTGGCGCCATTGCCGGGGAAGCGTCAGAGTATTGGTGATTGTTGCTTTTCTTCTACTTTCCTACTCTCGCCTTTTGCTAAGTAGCATTTCATTTCTGTTCTGCAATTTCCTTTCTGCAAAAGTAGCATAGACATTTCCTGCTTTCATAGATTAACAATTCAATTCCGCACTTTCATTTTTGCAAGCGTAGATTAGCATTTCAATTCTGCAAAGCATAGATTAGCATTTTATTCCTGCAATTTCATTTGAGCAAATTAGATTAGTTCTTTCATGCTTTTATTTCAATTCCGCATTTCCATTTCAACAAGGTAGTTAGTTGCAGTTCAATCTGTTTTAGTTTTGCAGGTACCAGAAAAAAAACAAAAGCAATCAGAAGTCTTTTCATTTCATGCCTCGTAGAAATCGAGATAAAACAGGCAAATTCTTACCCAACACCCCCACCACATCACTAAGTCACCCTTCTCTCTTCTTTGGTGACAGTGATCCAGAAAAACCTATAGGTGAACCTCCTGAGATATACGAAGATCCTATAGCATAGGAAGAGTTAGAGAACACTCCATCTGAAGCTATGGCTGACAATAGGGGAGAAAATGAGAGAATTGAGGGTGCCTTCCCCATCCGAGAGACCAATGGAGACATGAAAATGAAGAACATCAGCCCCTCTGCTTTACCTCACTTCCATGGAATGAGTACTGAAGACCCTGATACCTTCCTATTTGAGTTTGTCGTCCCGTGCCGAACCTATGACTATACCGAAGATGAGCAAAAATTGAAACTCTTCCCCTCTACCCTTAAGGATGCAGCATTACGCTAGTTCATGGGCTTACCTGGGAACAGTATCACCACTTGGGCCCAGATGCAGCAAGCCTTCAATACCAAATACCGGGACTACTGTAGGTCCAAGGAAACCAAGGGAGAAATCTTTCGGATGACCATGGGGAATGATGAGTCTTTAGAAGATTATGAGGAAAGGTTCCAACTTAGCTATAAACGGGCCAGGTGCACACTTGACCCTGAATCTCTTAAGTTGGTCCTGCTCCGAGGAGTCCCGGAAGACCTCTTAGATACCCTTCACATGCTAGCTGGAGGAGATATTTACCAACTGCCTTATGAGGACATAAAGACTGTGTTTAGAAACCACTCTAGGACAACCCGGAAAAGAGGTAGAGGAAACCCCCTCTCAGCTGGTATTCCTTTCTCCAAACATGAGTTTGCAAATCAATTAGAGGACCTCAAGAGTGAGGTGAGACAGACCATCGCCATGCAACTTGATACGTTCCGAATGCAGCAGAAGAAAGAGGAAGCTGAGAGGGCTTTGGCTATCTTCTGCCCTAGGTGTACAAGGAAACACCCTAAGAATGAGTGCCCATTACATTCGGTTGAGGTATGTTTTGTCTGTGAGGAGGACCACCCCACAAATGAATGTCCAACCTTACCTGGGCTTAAAGCCATGTATCAAGGGACAGAAGCACCCACTGAACCTCTCTATTTCCTCAACCAAAGAAGGCCACATGGACCTAGACCTTACCAACAAGGGATGCAAGGGACACCCCAAGCTTATTACAGCCCCAACCAATCCGCTCCTATGCCTTCCTGGGGACCCCCTGTTCATCCTTCCTGGTCTATACCTCCTCCATGGTATTACCCACCTCAGTACCATACTCAGCCCACTACTCCTTCGTTTCACTCACATGCCCAGCCACAGCCTCAGTGGAATGCACCTCAACCGGGGTGGAGGCCCCAGTACAATACTCCTCCTGCCATTTTGTCTCCACCACCGGCTCAACCACAACCATTACCTCCTGCTCCTCCAAGGCAACCCCAAATGCCTGCTCAACCGAACCCGAACCCCAACAACAGACAGGCCCAACAGGTATATACTAGGGAAACATCATGCCCTACCTATGCTGTGGAGATCCAGGAGATCAATCTGCGATCTGGAAAGACACTTCCGGATCACCAACCTCCTCCCCCAGAGGACGAGGAGGATAAACAGGAAAGTGAACCAAAGTCCATTCCACCCTTTCCTGAGAGACTAATGACCACCACACAACCCAACCCAGAGGAGGATGAGCTTCTGGGAGAAATCAAATAGTTGTGTGTAAGAATACCACTTCTCCAAGCCATCAAAGATGTACCGATATACAACAAACTGGTTAAGGAAAAGTGTTTCAGACACCCAGGCAGGTGAAAAAGAGATGCTTCAACCATCAATGTCATAGGACAACTGTCTGATCTTATGTTGGGGCAGGCCATCTGCCCAAAGTATCTGGATCCTGGGAGTCCTGTAGTGGATGTCCACATTAATGGCACCATCATACCTCACACATTGATTGATCTGGGGGCTGCCATTAATGTGATGACCAGAGATACCATGCTCAAACTCAACCTTCAGGGTTCCCTGAGAAAGACCTCGACAGTCCTACAACTAGCAGATCGCTCCACTGTGACCCCCGAAGGGATTGTAGAGGATGTCTTGGTCTCTGTCGACTCTTGGGAGTACCCTGCAGACTTTTTGGTTCTGCAACCAAAGGCAAAGCTTACTGGATACCCTCTTATTTTGGGAAGGCCTTGGTTAGCCACTGCAGATGCTTACATAAGCTGCCGTGCAGGAAACATGACCATCAAAAATGGTCCTATGTCCAAGCAGCTAGTCCTGTACCCTCCTGCCCAACCCTTATTAGAGCATGACTTACCACTTTGGTTGGAGGAAGGAGAAGAGGATGAGGTGTACTCAGCACCTTTGTGCACCCTGGACACCACTAGGGGAGGCCTCCCAACCGAGGATGATTTGATTGAGACCTTGATCCAGACTCCACCTCCTAGTGCATTGTCCTTAGAGGAATTGGTGGAGGATGCCCAAGCCAGCACCTTAGTGGACCTTTGTGTGACCGACCCTGTCATTCCCAGAGTCAAAAATGTGGAGTTCGGTCCTGAGAGAACGTTAAAGATCAGCTCCTCCCTATCTCCTTCCCAGGAAAAGGAGCTGTGTAGTCTATTGGCCAGTCATCTAGATGCTTTTGCTTGGAACTATAAGGAGATGAAAGGAGTCCATCCTTCGGTTTATACCCATCACATCTACATCAAAGAAGACTGTAAACCAGTTAGGCAACCCCAAAGGAGAATGAATCCAGCCCTTAAGGACATCTTCAAGGAGGAATTACAAAAACAGTTGGATGCCGGATTCATTTACCCCATCTCGGATAGCGAATGGGTGTCCCCTTTGGTGTTGGTTCCCAAGAAAAACGGGAAGTGGAGAATCTGTGTGGACTACCGAGAACTGAACAAGGCCACCAAGAAAGACCATTTTCCTCTACCTTTCATAGATCAAGTGTTGCATGGACTGGCAGGAAAGAAGTTTTTCTCTTTCCTGGATGGGTTTAGCGGGTATAACCAGATCCAAATCAGCCTGGAAGACCAAGATAAGACCACCTTCACTTGTCCTTGGGGTACCTTTGCTTACCGAGTTCTTCCCTTTGGACTATGCAATGCTCCCGCCACCTTCCAGAGAGCCGTCCTGAGCATCTTTTCTGAGCTGGTCCATGATTCGGTGGAAATCTATATGGATGACTTCACTCCTTATGGGTCCAACTTCCAGGAAGCATTGTCCAATCTGGGAAAAGTCCTAACCAAGTGCATTGAGATGAACCTGTCCCTTAGTCCTGAAAAGTGTGAATTCTTGATGACTGAAGGGACCGTGCTAGGCCATACCATTTCTTGCCAAGGGTTACAGGTGGATCCTAACAAAATTGCTCTCATCAAGAAGGTTCCACCTCCTCAGAAGGTAAGAGATGTTCAAAGTTTCTTAGGATTAGCCGGGTATTATAGGAGATTCATTAAAGACTTCAGCAAGCTAGTCTCGCCATTGTTTAACCTCTTGGCAAAAGATGTTGAGTTTAAGTGGACTGACGATTGTCAGAAGGCTCTAAATGAATTAAAGGACAAGTTGGTGTCGGCCCCAAACTTGAGAGGTCCAAACTGGGCCCTACCTTTCCACATCCACACTGATGCCTCAAACAAAGCCATAGGGGCAGCCTTAGGACAAGTTGAACAAAAACTTCCATATGCCATCTACTTTGTCAGCAAAAACTTATCCAAGGCAGAACTGAATTACACTGTAACTGAGAAAGAATTCTTGGCCGTGGTCCATACACTAAACAAATTCCGACATTATATCACTGGATATCAAACATTTGTACATACTGATCATGCTGAAATTAGATATTTAATGAATAAACCAGATGTGAATGCTCGTATTATTAGATGGTTACTTTTGTTGTAGCAGTTTGATTTGACTATCGTTGACAAACCAGGTAAAGAAAATGTTGTTGCTGACTTTTTGTCTAGATTGGAATTACCTGCAGGAGAGGATGGAACAGTGGATGACCAGATGCCAGATGAACATCTGTTTTCTATCTCAATACTCTCTCCATGGTTTGCTGATATAGCAAACTACCTTATCTCAACACAGTTTCCTCCGCACCTATCCTCAAGAGAGAAGAGCAGGATCATACGGAAGAGTGCCTCATTCACTTGGATCGGGGGCAACCTGTTCAAGCTTGGCCCTGATCAGATCTTAAGGCGTTGTGTAATGGAGGAGGAAGTCTTTGATATCCTCCTAACCTGTCATGACGGGCCTTGTGGAGGACATTTTGCAGCCAAAAGGACTGCCTTCAAAATCCTGCAGGTAGGCTACTATTGGCCCACGCTTCATCAAGATGTCATAAGGTATATCAGCCAATGTGACCGATGCCAAAGGATGGGGAAACCGACTCCAAGGGACGAAATGCCTCTCCAACTTCAAGTGAATCTTGAGCCATTTGAGAAGTGGGGTATGGATTTTGTGGGTCTGATCAATCCTCCTTCGAGGCAAAGGTCTTACATCATTGTGTGCACAGACTACCTGACAAAGTGGGCAGAAACCAAGGCAACCAAAGCAGCGACAGAAGAAAAGGTGGCCGAGTTCTTAAGAGAAAACATATTCTACAAATTTAGCTACCCAAGAGAGTTAGTCACCGATCAAGGAAGCCAGTTCACCTCCAACTTAATTGAAGACCTACTCGCTCATCACAAAATCAAGCATAGGACTTCCACCCCCTATCATCCTCAAGCAAATGGGCAAGTGAAAGTCACCAATAGAGCATTGGAAGGGATCTTGACTAAGGTGGTGAGTAGCAGCAGGAAAGATTGGGCAGATCGCCTGGTTGAGGCCACATGGGCTTACAACACCACCTGGAAGACCACAACTGGCTTCACACCTTATAAGCTGGTCTATGGGAAGAAAGCTTTGCTGTCAATTTAGTTTGAATACAACACCTTGAGGATGGCAGCTCAGCTGGACCTGGATCTCAGCCATGCCCAACAAGAAAGGTTATTGCAGCTGAATGGATTGGATGAGCACCGAATTCAGGCCCTTCTCCACTCAGAAGTGGTTCAACTTCAGAGGAAGGTGTGGCATGAACAACACCTCAATGACAAGCAATTTCAGCCGGGAGATTGGGCACTGTTGTATGATTCCAGGCATAAGGATTTCAAGGGGAAGCTGAGAACCAGGTGGCTAGGACCATATGTAGTGGAAAAATGTAATGAAAATGGATCTGTTCTTATTCGAACCATTGATGAGGAGGCCATCCCTATGCTTGTCAATGGGCATCGCCTAAAGATCTACAGAAAACCTCTATCAAGGCAAGAATTCATCAAAACTGTGGAAAAATTAGTGCTGGTCATAGAGAAGGGTTCTGCCTCTGTTTTGGGCATACCCTGAAGATCGTATTAACAAAAAAAAAAAAATCAAAATAAAAATAAAGATCCTTGGGTGAAAACCTTTCTGAGGCTCCCAAGGCAGATGGTAGGGGTGAAAACCTCATTGAGGCGTCCCTACTGTCTTTCTGAAAATGTTTGAAAAAGACCGTTGAGTGAAAACCTCTTTGAGGCGCTCAAGGCAGATGGTAAGGGTGAAAACCTCATGGAGGCGCCCCTGCTGTCTTTCAAAAAAAAAAAAAAAAACAAACAAACAAAAAAAACAAGGAAAGCAAGTTCACAATGTGGCAAAGCATGCAAGTTGCAGGTATTCCATGCAGGAAAAGAGGCCCCTAAACTCAAAGATAAGGGTCCCTACTATGCTACCAGGTGACCTCACCAGCACTCCCTCTGGAAACACTCATCTTCTCCAAGGTCTGGGCATGATTTGATCACAGTTTAGCCTTCTACAGGAAGCTACAGGACTTTCTACAGGAAGTTCTGTATTTCTACAGGAAACTTCCTGTAGAAGTTTTGGACGGCCCAGAACTAATTGTGTGGGGAGATCTAACGCCCGAGGTCCAACACGGAGGCATGCAAGCTAATGTTTTCTCCATCACGCACTGCTGTCGCCTCCTTCTACCACCCCAGTTGCCATGCAATGGAAATACCTGCACAGTCAAAACAGAACATTGAATTATCAGAGGAAGCGATTCTCAAATGGAAAAAAGATGCAGAGACACCATGCACTACTTATCAAAGCCATCTGAGGGCCCTGCGATCGTGACTGTGATGCCACCGTCTCCACTGCCTCAGCATGCACCCGAGGAGGAAAAACTGCTACAGGACATCCTACAGGAATCCCGTAGCAGTTCATCCAGCTAGAGTGTACACCATCAAGGCGCCTGCAACACATAGAGCGGGCACATGCACCACCCGCAGCCGAGTCACAAGCTTCGTCATCAGCAGCAGTCTGCAAGGAGGGACCTCCGTGCCTGTGTATGAAGCAGCAACCAGCAAATCCAATCACCCTCGTCCCGAAACCTGAAAATAATGTCGCGGCCGCACAGGTAAGTGCCTCGCCCTTTTTTTCGTCAAATTACATGAATAATACTCTAGAATGTTTGCAAGTGTGGAAATGAACGGGTTGAGCAGTCGGGTAGCCATTCAACTGGCCACCATGACCAGTCAGATGGTCTAGTCAGATTTGGAAAGTGGTGGTCGTGGCAAGCAAAACGGGTAATGGACACGTGAGAAGCGTCCAGTCGGGGAGAAGCGGCGATTTAACGGAAATGGCGGCGGCAGATCTGCAGGGAATGATGCGGCAGTCAGGGAGATTTGCAGTGAAATGAGTAGGTGACGTCGTCCAACGGTCCGGCAGGGACAGCTCACCCCCGCGCCATGAGTTCGGCCGGGATTCAAATCCACCGGCTACATCGTCACTCCACTCATTTATCACCAGCCGTTTTGCAGTCGAGTAGCGTCCGAATTTCTCTGAATCTCGTTACTCCAAGTCCTCGGCTCGTTCAGATGTCTGGTGGTGGCACAGAAGGAGAAAAACCACAGACGTGCTCTCCGGAACCTGTGCGCGACTTCTACAGGAAGCTGCGCTACAGGAAGCTCGCCGCTACAAAGGAAAGTTGATCTATTCACGTCAAAGGTGGCGAATTGGAAAAGGTAAGCCTGAACCTGTTCCTCCCATGCAATTGTTTTGAAGGGTGGCGAAGTCGACGTCCTCAAAAATGTAAAACTACAGTCTTCCTTTTGCACGAAAGTTGTCGTCGAAGTATATGCGGGGTTTTCTACAGGATGTGGTTTGTAATCGAGCCCCTGTCAAGGCTCATCTGTAGATAGCCCAGAATTCACGAATTGTGTGCATGACAGAGGCGTAGTTCTACGCTCTGTCCCAAAGAAATCCGGAAGGCCATCTTTTGATACGCACCCACCACCTCCGACTAACATAGCAGGCTTTCACCATGCTGGGTGGATTCATCAGAAAAGAACTGACAGACTCAAAGAAACTGCGGGAGAACCCGGAGGTGGTAGAATTGTTCACTCGGGCACGATGGATGTCGTTCTGCGACAAAATTCAAGGCTATGATGATGAGGTGGCAGAGGAGTTCCTGCGAGCTTTGAAGCCAAAATAAAAAACGCTGGCCATTGTTAATTTCAGGGGTTTGAATCTCAGACTCACCCCACAGTTCATCAGCAGAGTCACTGACCTCCCAATGGGGGTACCGTGGGACAAGGAGGAGAGGAAATTAGGCCAAAAGGCTAAAAAGGAGTTCTTCCCACCAAAGGAGAAATTCTCAAAGGATAAGAACGGGTTTCGCCGAGCTAGCTTACAACCACTTTGGAGTGAGGTTAGCCTCCAAATTATGAAATACATCACGTGCGAAGGATGGTTCAGCATTGTATATGGGTACCATTTCCGGCTACTCACAGAATTGAGGCACCAAATGGACCTACCTTCAGAAAACAAGCTAAGTATTCCTTATTTCCTCCTGCAGTCTATGACTGAATGTGCCACCAAGTTAAAAGAGGGCACGCCAGACCAGGTAGCCCATCATGGGCTCATTAAGCTCCTCGTGGAGGATGCACTCCACACCTACACAGTCCCGCTCTCGTGGGAAGCCTTCTGAAATCTGACTAAGGATGGCGATATCAAGATGTTGACCGAGGAGCTCACCACCTCCAGTAGCGAGGAGAAGGAGCCAGTACACACAGAGAAGAAAGGGAAAGGCCAAGAACCCACGGCCAAGGCACCGAAGAAAGAACAAAAGGGGAGGCAAGAGAAACCCCAGGTTGCCGAAAAGGAGGGTGACAAATCCACATTGACACCCAGAGAGAAAAGGCTACAGAGTAGGATGGAAAGAACTGAACCCGTCCACGTCAGTAAAGGCACCTCGAAAGTAGCCTCAACCAAGTCAAAAGGCAAAGCACCCTCAGTCAAACAAGCTAAAACAGTGCCACCTGTTTCTACAGGAAAACCAAAAACGACTTCTACAGGAAGCCAGAAATCAGCTGATACAGGGCCTTCTACAGGAAGCCCTGAGAAAGGAAAACCAAAGGAGAAGAGAGCCGAAATTCTTGCAAGGAAGGCAGGAGCCATGCTGGCCACCCTTAGTACACCTCCTAAGCCAAAGGAAAAATGGAAGAGGGAGATCCCTCTGTATTTCAAATCCAGGAGAAGTGTGAGAATCAAAACAGGCAGGCCACAACCTCCATCCAGCAGCCCAATTACGATAGAAGATACCCCTACCTCACCAAGGGAGAGGTCCCCCTCAAAAATATCAGTCACTTATGAGCGGGGGAGCACGAAGACAACTACTTGGAAGGAAAGAATGGACAGGTTGGCTTCAAAAGACCGGCTACAGGATGCTGAGGCCGCTCTACAGGAAACCTTGGCCCGGCTTAAGGAGACAGAGAGGATGGAGGGAGAGGCACCCTCATCACCACTTAGGGAAGACGAAGTAGAGCCACCAAGGGAAGAAGGGAAAGAGCATATTCCGGAACCTAGTCCCCAGCCAAGTTTGAGCTCGTACTATAACTTTTTGGAGGCTGGGAAAATTATCCCACAAAAATTCACAGTGCCGCTTTTCTTTGCATTGGAGGAAGAAAGGGTGAGAACCCACACGTGGATGAAAATAGCTAAATCAAAAGGAGTGGCAGATATAGGCCCCTTGGAGGAAGAACTCAAGGAGGCAAGAAAAGAATTAGCTATGGCTAAACACGTGGCAAACTGCCAGCGGGTATTCCTATAGGAAGAGAACGAGAAACTTAAACTGCAGCTACAGGAACTGAAGAAGGAAAAGGGCACATCCTCATGGGACACTACAGCAGAACATCAAGGCAGAGAAGGACTGCAAGTTGGTCTTGGGGAGCTAACCTCGCATCTACAGGAAAAGGAACTGCAAGCACAAATCGAGATACAAGCTCTCAAACAGCAGTTGCAGCAGAAAGAGACACAACTAGCTTGCATGGCCAGTTGGGCCATGGATGCTCTACAATGCAGACAACCGGCCAAATCCTATGGCCTGTACCTACAAGACCAGTGGCTGCAATATCAGATTAATGCATTGGCACAGAGAGGTATCTCCCAACTCCAAGACCCCCAACAGTTCACAGCGTTATGCAATAGCAATTCATCAGAGGATAAGGCCAAACTCTCAGAGTTCTATCTCCATAATTTGGCCCTTCCTAACGTGACTACATGGGATCCCAACACAGTTGTAGGGGATATGCAGTTGATGGCATTTGCCTCATGGTTGAACCATGAAGAAAAGAGGGCAGCAGAAGTCAAAGAGGTCATGGACCGAGAATTACATGAGCCACTGCTGATCAGAGCAGAGCCAGGGGATCCCACTGCATTAATATCGGCCCACCAACACTTAGCCACCAACCCTCAAACTTTATTGAAATACATGGATCAGCAGGCACAGGCCATAGCACATTTCAAGGATATGGAGCGACTATTAGGGGACAACTGTGTTCATGCTTGCACCCGCCGATGGAACACATTGTCCCACAGCCTTAAAATCAGAGAATATCATACTCCAACTCGAATGAGGGAAGCTCTAGCATGGGTGCCCCTCTATAAGAAATCCATACAAAACCTCCAAGCCAACTGGATTGGCCTCAAGCTAAGCCCACCTCTGCTGTTAGGATTGATTGAAGGCAACATAGAAAAAGAAGAGCATAAGCAGTGGGAAGAGGTGGAAAGGAAGGTTGGGTTCCATGCCAGTGAGGAGGAGACCACTTCAGAAGCCTGGGATGTGAGGGTGGCGGTGAAAGCAATGAAGGACGAGGAGCTGGATTAGTTGCTCAGGGATGAGCAATCATTTTAGCTGGGGGGTGATGATGAGCCCCAAATTTGGTAACATTTTGGGCTCATTCGGCCTAACTACCTTTGCTCAAATCCTTCATTTTTCATAACTTATGCATCATTTTTTAGTATGTTTATGTCGTTTGTACGAATAAGGGCAGTCACTATTCCTAGGTGGCTAACACGTGCTCATTTCAGGTTTTTTGACACATAATTGGAACAAAACTGAGAAGATAAGGACCAGGAGACATCCAAGATGGGGTTGAGGATTCGTAGGAGGGTTGTCCACAGCATTAAATGACCTTCCTCGGGATCTTCACCCCCAACTCTGAGCTCCAACAGCCACCACAACCGGATTAAAAGACAACCAAATGGATTTTGAGGAAGCAGCAGTTCACTCCTAGTTTGGTCAGCCGAGTCCCACTGATTTAGGAGGCCAGCTTGGGGCCTCGTGATGTATAAATGATAAGGATTTGGCCTTCGAAGAGGACTTTTGAAACATTGTTGCACATCCTGCGCTACGAGCTGCTAGCTTAGTTTTGCTCTTTTGTAGCCATTATTGGCATGCTATTTGACTTATGATTATTATTTTTTAATGGAAAGCAGTCAGATTTGATCTCAGTTATGAGCTTTTAAAGGAGCCATAGCTCTCGGGGTTGGGCCCAACCTGAGAGCCTAAGGCCTTCTTCTTCTGTATTGTTATCTTTTCTTTCAGCATTATTGTTTTTCTCTTTACATGCATTCGAAACACAGTTTGTTGAGTTAGATTTCTTGGTGTGGTTAAGTAGGTCATTGTTATAAGACAGAGTTGCTTCAGCTGTTTAGAATAGAGTGAAGAGATTGGAATTGATAAAAAAATCTAGAAAAGGGTTGCCTGCACACTCAGTTTCACCTCTTCCTAGGGGCTGGATTTGCAGACAGTGCTACCCACCAAAAAACATTGGTTTACGAATACATGCAATCTGTGGTGCAATATTTTTGTTTGTAGAAGTTGTCCATGTGTTCAGACCTCTTGGAATGATTCCTTGCTTCAGTACCATACATGATTTTCCTTAAGAATAACGTTGTTGTTCATTGGTTCCATTAAACGGTTAGGAATGTTTTGATTATATGCAGGACATGGAAGATTTGATTCAGTTTGCACTATGCAGTGCTACTCCCCTCACTCTCTCATCCTTCTAAGCCTTTCCTAGGCCAACTACTCATCTCCCAACTAGACCCCTTGTCTCTCAGCTACTCTACTACCCACGTTATCCCACCTTTTCGGCCTTTCATTCCCTCTATCCTCCTTTAGACAAACTAGCTTAACACACCCCCTCATCATCTCATCTCTCTGTCACTAAGTCATTCCAAACCCCTCTCCTACCTCCCTATCCACCCATGCAGCCTCTTCCACTCACCCATCACCCAAAAATCCGATTGTAGAACATCCTGTAGGAATTACTGAACATCCTGTAGAAGTTCTGAAACATCCTGTAGAACCCCTGCAGACTTCCTGTAGAAGCTCATAAACACGGCCTCTTGGTAGCCAAACTTTGTGAAACTCTCTGGAAGGGTGTTAGGGACCCCTTAGACCCTCTCTGAACTTTCCCAACCTTTTTCAAGCCTTCCTCCTCCTTGATCCACCTCTGCACAGTAAAAAGCTAGTTAAAAGCACATGCATGATAATTCTAATAATTGAAACAAAAATACAAAAGATGTTTTCTTCAGATAGAGATATTCTAGACACATGCATTTCACCTTCATAGAAGTAATGGCATCCCTTTCAGTAGTTTGCATCCCTATCTCTGCATCAGTAAGACTAGCTGGTAGAACTAGGGTTTGCTATGGTTTGCGTTTCTTGTTGGCTTTCGGTTCCTTTCTGCAAATAGATTAGCTTCCTTTGAGTTAGCTTTCATCCATCAGTTAAAAAGCTTCTTATGAGAGCTCATAGAAGTTGGCTTGAGCCCCTAGCGTACTTGTGCCAGCTGACCAGGTGACAGCTGCGGCAAGAGCTAGTACTTGTGCATACAGCACCGTCACTTCCAAGTTTGTTACGAACTACCGGGTTGATAAAACTAAAGAAGGAAGCTCCAGGAGTTGTAGCATTATTGCTACAATACTGGAGCCCACCATATATGACGGATTATGTTTTCATTATGCCCATCTATGTTTTTTTAGGCGATGGTCTCCCAATGCATGTGTGCATCTTGATTCTTATTAGGCTATCTGCTACAGAAGAACCTCTCCTCTGTTTTTGATTTGGCCTTCCTATATTCAACATATGTACAATCTGGAACTATATTTTGTCTTAATATAACACTATTACAGCTTTTTTTCTCCTGAAAAAAAGAAATTGATGCTTGCTTGATTTATATATAGAAATCATGGCTTCTAAGAGCCCAATTTTTTTATCTAGTACCTGCAGTGGAAGATTTACTACATAGGCATGACAGATTCCTTATTGTCATGCATAGTCTTGTCGTGTTCAAAAGAAAAGTTTTTCCAAGACCCCGAAATTTTTGTCTAATCTACGTGGTTGAAGTTTTACTACATAGGCATAGGCATGACGGATTCCTTATTGTCATGCATAGTCATGTCGTGTTCAAGGACAAATGTTTCGCCAAGGTTTTCGCAGCGTGGCTTGATGGCTATTTGAGAAATCAATGGTTGAAAATCAAAATAGCAATGACTGTTGTAATGTGGAAAACAGAAGTGTAGACAATGGTCGGCGGCAAACTGATTCAAGAGAGACACCTTCATTGTAATTAGTAAAATCTCAATGAAATATTACCCTTGCTTCCAAACCATGAGTCTTGTGTGAGCAAACCACAAGTCCTGCATGAGAAGTTTCACTTGGAAATATATTTATATGATACCTATATTCCCCTAGATTGCCAAAAAAGCACACTAACACGTATCAATCCGCACAACATGCTATAGAACTTGCATATACCCAATTTGGTTTTTCCCACCCAAATGCTAACAAATATGAGGTTTTTTTTTTTTTTTTTAATTTAGGTTTTGAGCCCAAATATTTAAAGGTTGATGCCTTTTAACACAACTTTAATTTTTTGTCCAGTTTAAATTCTACTATGCGATCTCTACAAATATTAGACTCTTTGATTTTGGACTTGGATTTTGCGTTATTTTCTAAGAATATATTTGACATTAACAATTAAATACAATTTAAATAAAGAATGGAGGGAAATAAGTTTTTTTCTTTAAAAAAATTTACAATTTTTGTTCATTTTGAATAAATAGATATGGTTTAAGTTTTTATTATTATAAATTTTAATGTTTTATTTATAAAAATTAATATTTTTTTTGGTAGGTAAGTACCCATGGAGGATTTGAACCAGTGACCTATCGCAAGGAGTGGCTTAATAATCCAAAGCCCGGTGGGCTAATACTTTTTTTTTTCCAAGGAAAAAAATGGTAACCTTTTATTAAAGAATTAATGAAAAGTTACACTAGCAGATGCATTGAAGCATTCCGTAAGCTGCCACATGGGCTCGAGTGCTATCGCACCCCACGCAATGTTAGAAAACTAACGTGCACAAAGAATAAGAAAAGAGAAGAGAGGAGAGAGAAAGAAAAAGGGCAAAAGAACTGAATTCCGACTGTGAGTAAAACTCACGCTTCAAGTTTTTCTCCCCTTTTTCTTTTCGACCTTGCGCCACTCTCCTTGAGTGGGCTCGATCGAAGCAATGACCAGCTGTGTTTCTACATTCTGTGAGCCTGTTTCTTTGTCTGAGTCTGAGGTATATGAGAGGTGATGCCGCTTGATGCCTCCCATACTTTGATCCGCTCTTATCATCTCTGCCTGATTCTTTTCTGCCTGATTTGAGTGAAACTGTGAGTCCTCTGTGGCTGATGTGGTACCCTTTTGAGTCTCTTTTTCTTGAGAAAACTCTGTATTCTCTGTGGGAGGCTCTTCCTCCGCTGCTTCTAATTCTTCGTCCTCTGAGTCTGAGGTGGAGAATTGCCATCCTTTCCTCTACTTCCCTTTCTGCTTCTTTTTACTGTTTGTTTTCTTGGCTTTTGGACATGTGCTTTGCAGATGTCCTGTTTGTCTACAGAGCCTACACCTGAAAGCGGTGTTTTCATAGTCTAGTGCTTGCATCCAATTTTGTTGTTTGTATATCAGCCTAATGTTGTCCGGCAACCCTTTGCTTAGATCTACTTCCACACAAATGCGTGCGAAAGTGTAGATCCTTTCATCAATCCTTTCCAGATCTGTTTTGATCTATTTCCCTATGTTGTTCCCAATTCCTTCCAATACTTGTTCACTCCAGAAGTGAAGAGGAAGGTTGTACAGGCGAACCCAAACTGGCACTGTGGATACAGTCATTTTGTTTGGGTCGAAATCTGGAAACCATGGGGTCATAAACAGCCCCGCTGTTCCCCAAAACCAAGGCCCAGCGCTGATGACTGTATCTCTGGCTTCCTTGGATGTAAATCTTACTATAAAAAACCCCTTGGAGCATAGGTGTATATCACATTCCATGGTCCAATTGGTAAAGATCCAGTGGAATAGATCAAATGGCTTGGGCCAAAAACTGTTAAAACGGCATATAAGGGCCTGCGTTTCATAGGACTTAACGAAACCATCAAGTCCTGTAGAGTCAAGGTTCAGGGCTGGGGATTGTCCCAGTTGATCTACTATGTATGGCTTCGGTTTATATCCGCCGAGATCTGGAGATGGCCCTGAGTTTCTGTTGCCTTGTAGGATGTTTTTGTAGGATGAGCCTCCCTTAGGTTGGTATTGGGGTGCTGTCCCTTTCCCCTTGTCTCCCCCTGAAGAGCTTGTCTTGCCCTGAGGCTGAGCCCCTCCTCTCATCCTCAGGTTTAAAACAATGTTTGTTCCTGGGCTGATCTCATAGCTTTTCATCGTTCTATAATCCTGGAGGGACCACCTACCACTAACCAAATGTTGGGTCTGAACTGGATATCCCAACTCTGTCCATATCTGCTGTTTCAGCTGCAGGATGGTGCCTCCTGCGTGAACCCAAACTAAACGGGTTTTCCCCTCAGGGGGTTTAATAAAAATCTGAAAACGATTTGTTCTTACCTTCTCTGGCTGTGAACAATCTTCCAGATCTGGCCTCGATTTGGGTCGACTTTCTTTGTGCATGTCTGGATCCACGAACCCTCTGCTCGATCTATGCTTTGTGACGCCAATCTGCTGCCTGGGATCTCGAATGATGGCTAGATCAGATCGATTGAGGTCGGATCTGCAAAGTTCTGGCCAAAGTATTGAAAGGGGTCGCAGATCTGCCGCATGCAGACCCCTCCTGCCATTGCTCCGTGTGATCTGTGGCTGGTGCGTCCTGGCCTCTAAGGGCAAAATGTCATGACGGTTCCTTGAGACCGAAAGCTCCTCAGACACGCTGCCGCGGTGATCTGGAATGGTTTGGGTCGTTTGTCTGCACCGTTTCACAAAGCAGAGCCTTTCAGCATCGTAATGAGCACCTCTCACCTTAACTCCGGACCCTGGGTTGCCTTCGGCCCCTGCTACAGTCTCTGGATCGGCTGCAGCCGCAAACAAAATTCTGCAAGAACAAACCCTAGCACTCGCCATCGTGATCCTCCTCCTTTCCTGTTCCAAAACAAAGCTAAGTTATTTCGCACTCTTTTGGCAAAGCTAACAAAACCCGGTGGGCTAATACTTATTACTTATATATTTTTACATTTAAAATTATTTTGATATTCTCCGCAATGATATTTGGTGAGTGCACCCCTTTTTAGAATGTCTAACCCAAAATAAGCTTTTTGGTTTGTACAAATGATGTGCATTCTTGGGTTGCTATTTTTTTTTAATTATAAACAAACAAAATTGTTTTTCATGTGATTATGTTTTGTATTTTTTTTTTTAAATATAACATTGGAGTTTGTTTTTTTTGTATTGAATATCATAGATTACAATTTTTTTTAAATATCATAATTCAAACTTGTTTGAGGTGTTATTATTTATATTGTTATTTAAATATTATGAGGTTATCATTTGAGAGAAGATGAAAATATTTGAATAAGAAATGAAAGTGAAATATTCATGTAATGGTTTTTATGTGCTTAGTGTATTTAATGTACATTTTGTAACAAATTTGGATTTGGTTGGAGGGGTGTGAAGTTAATGGTAGTGGATTGGAATCTTAATATTAAATTTTGATGGTCAGGTTGCGTTATTAGTAAGAAATAATATTTATTATTTTTTAATAATATCCTCTAAAAATGTAGTTTCCTTACGAAGTAATCGTATATGACATGAATGTGACCTATAGATGTATATGAATAATTGACAAGAATGGGGTGTATGAAACCATTGTGAAAAATTAAGATATATTGATGTAATAAGAGCATATTACTAGGGTATATTAAAAGTGAATGGGGTAGAATGCTACAATAGGACATGTGACAAAAGGTTAAGTCTTAATTTAATTAATGTAAGTGGCAATAAGGTAAGTCTTGGAGTCAGGTCGTATGACTTGTACAACCCATTATAATGTAAAAACAGTTAATTGAACATAGTTTTCATGAGATTTTAGTGATGTTATGCATACATGTTACTTAATTATCTATTTTGTTATGATAATGATGTTGTATTCTCATGATGGCTATGATATGCATGATGTGGCATAGGTGTCGCACGGAATGTGTCAATCTTGCGGACAAGATAGACCTTCCTAGAATCTAAAGAAGACCTAACGACAAGCAAACCAACCAGACACTATCTTTCTCTAAATATGCTTTAATAAACAATAGCAAACAAGTGTTTTTAGGGCCTACCTTTGGTCCAACGCAAGCTTTTGGATGCCCTCGCTCCTTTGATCCAAATGAGCTCCTCTTCGGGAATCTGCAAACACAAACAAGGCAAACAAATTAAATAGCACCTGAAAAACCAATTGCATAAAACATATTTAACATGAAAGTCAAGGAGTCCATGAAACAAATAACATAATATACTTGTTGAGAAAAATGAGTTTGATTGTATTAATTCAAAAGAAGAAGAACCTTACAACCTTTGCCTTGACGCTGTACAAGCTCCTCCCAGGGTCCAACAAGATGTCTCCTCTACTTTGACAAGTTTCACTCACTCTCCAATGGAACCAAGAGGTATGTGATCTCTCCTCTCAAGCTCAACCAAAGAGTCTCAATTTCACCAGCATTTACCCTCAAAATGTTCAGCTTCTAACTTCTCTAGTCCTCACCCCAATGCCTGTATTTATAGTGCAATGGAGGGAAGTTACTAGGTCCTCCTTCAAAGGGATAAAGCCCTCCTTCAAAGGGATAGCTCCTTTAGTCAAGGGATTAGCTCATTCTCTTTTGGGATGCATGAACCACCTCAGAGCGAACAATCCACGTCAAAATTCCTTCTAGAAAACTCTAGAATTAACCCAAAGTGAGTTTTTTAAGATAAAACTTGCGCCTTTTGACTTTCACAGGGGTCCGCACCTACACCGTTAGGAACAGAGCGGGTAGGTACACAACTTTTGTACACAGAAGGTGCGGGACCGCAGGTGACCATGAGAGAAAGTGCAGAACCAGAGTTACATTGATATTTAATGTCTTTCTCCCACTTCTAGAGCTTGATTTGAAGAGATGAGGTCTTAGACTTGCTTAGGAGGACAGTACAAGTGATGATAGACCCATACTGACTGCAAATAATCATGGTGATGATATTTTTGTGCAACAGATTGCCCCCTAAAGTGCGAAGTCTGTAATAGATGAGGATTTCATTTATCATATAGGAAGAGTGAAGTACTTTATCATTTCGAGGATTATCTTGTGGAGAGCCTGGTCGGAACCTGTAAAAACATTCAATGCAAGATATATATATGAGATCATATCATCGCTGAGGTAGGCATTCCCATACTCAGATCAAAACTAACTAGAAACCTATCTACTGCTCTGATATAGGAATGATCTTGTAAAACATCATAAGTATAGACTCGTGTGAACACAGTATGGATGCAGCCATCTGTTTATGAATAGTCCACAACATAATGAATACAAAATTCCTCGCAGCCTGGATGGTGGAAACTAGATCCAGGGTCTTCATTTCTACTTCCCGAAATAGTACGATTCTATCCATGCGAATAAATGTGTTGATGTCAAACATGATAGAAACCACTTGATTACCAGTCAATGATGTAAATTGTTAACAAGTGTGAGAGAAACCACCGGTGATGTCAATGGCTCTCAAAGTACCCAGTACAATCCATGAGATGTGAGTAAATGTGTTGATGTTGAACATATCACGGAATCCTTCGATCGAAAGTCAATGATGTAAACTATCGTCAAAGGCGAGAAACCTGCCATTGAGGCATGCAGATCTCAAGGTACTGACGATTTCTAGATCATCTTTCTAGATAATGAGCTGATGTCGATAGAAAGCAATCCGTCGTAGGCAAGCCCACAACACGAAATCATAGATCAAGTTGAAGAAATTTAGTTGCAAGGACTAACTCAGGGATGGTCAAGATGGATGACAGATATTTTGCAGATGAATGGCTTATTGGTAGTGACCTCTTGAACACATAATGACACGACAGATGGCTTGGTGACAATTGACCCAAAGTTAATACCCAGAAACCGGCTGAAGACTTTCAATGTGGTTTGATCAACTGTTAGGCAAAGGATTTCCCAACCCAGGTGAATAAAAGTGTCGTGTTCAAGAGTGGTTACAAAGTATGACAAATAGACTCATTTTCCTCTCTTTTCCCCCACCATTTCTGGCAAGTACCTCTTTATTTTTGACAAGCTTGAGGAGGATAACATTTGCTTCATTATAAGCTCATCCTTCGGATGAGTCCAACTTAGTTTAAATTCGAACCCTAAGAAGGAGTGGTTCGTTCCTTTTTTTAATTGAACAGGTCCTTTACTGTGAAATTTTAACGAGTCCAGTATAGGAGAAACTCGACGTTTTTCAATTTTAGAGAGTCTGAAAAAACTTAAGAAGACTCCAGGGTTGACCTTTTTCGTAAATTTGTGTCTCCCAAGCCCGAAAAAGTATAAAATAATACTTGAGAGAACCGCTTGATCTTTTACGACCAAGGAGTAATTTTCGTTATTAGTGTCACTGACCCGAAAAAGTAAAAAAGCGATCAACGACACGTCGTTTTATAACCAATATCGAATTTGAAACGACAAAAATCCGGCAATCTTTTCATGTTTTTACGGTCGGAAAAGAGCTGTAAGTGGACCGTCTTTTAATTCCGTTTTAACGAGTGTAAAAGAAATGCTCGGCAATCTTTTCATGTTTTAGGAGTCAGAAAAGGGCTTAAAGATGACTCTACTTGTTTTTTCGTTGAAAATGATAGATTTCGCCTGAATAATCCTTTATTCTGCACAAAGACACAAACATTACTCATACCTGTTTGAAATGGATAAAAGCGTTGCAAAATACCTTTTCAAAGTGAAACATAAACAAATTTGCGATTTATTTACTCAAAAAACTTATAAAAAGGGCCTTTGTCAATTCATTTTTACCGTTTGAGTTTGGGTGAGAAAAAAGTGCCTTTGCTTAGAAAACTTCCCGTGAAGATTGTGGAAAATCCAACCGTCGGAATCGAGCGTCGTCTTCTCCAGGTAATCCACATCATCCTACTCTTCACTTTCAACTGTTTAGTTTTTTGATTTAGCCCCTCATTTCATTTTTTGGGAGGGTTTTTAGGCACAAAACCCGGGCGCGGGGGTCCGCAGGTTTACCATTGCGGACCCGCGGACCCCGACTTTTTCTCCATTGGGAAAAAGCTCGGGGTCCGCACCTTCCATGTAGACAAAGTGCGTACCCACGCACTGTGTCTAACGTGGAGGGTGCGTACCCCGCAGCAAGGGTTTTGAACCTAAAATTCCTCAAAAATGGACCAATCAAAATGTTTTCTAGCAATTTAATTAATCTTTATACTTGATGCAGAGAATATATCATGTTAGATTGGCATGAAGGGAGCATGAAGACGTGGATACCGCCACATGGAATCATCAGCCTTCACTTGATGCTTTGAGGGCATGAGGACTGTACAAGTTCTGGACCATTCCTAGCATGAGGGCTCAGGTAGATTTCTTGCAGTGGCTGGTTGATAGGTGGAGCGTACAGGACCAGTGCTTTTTCATTGGCGGGCACTGGCTCGAAATCGAGCCAGAGGAAATTTATTTCTTGACTGGTTTGCCTAAGAGAGGCGAGGACTTGACTCTATTTGGGACTAGGCCAGGTGGCCAGTCTGTCGATAGCCTCCGGCTAGAGTACTGCAACAGCCAGGCTAAAGACAAAGGGATAGACATAAAGACCATATCCCGTCCTGAGCTCATGGTGATTGCGTTTAATGTCACCAGACTTTGCGGAGCTACCGCAATACATGTTGCCACCGGATCCCAGATGCGTATGGAAGTTGATTGCTTTCAAGGCACCATCTTCAACTGGTGCAATGCTGTTCTGGCCAATGTGAAAGGCCAACTGACCAGGGCCAAGAGCGGACAACCAAAGACCTTTGGTTATGGGGCTTTGGTCGTGAGTTTTGGCCTGGAGAGGGTTCCTATGCTGATCCCACAGCATCTTACAGTTGGAGCCGGGCTTCCCCGAGAGCCCAAACTGATGCGATGGGTCACAGTCATGGCCCATCACCCGGACGAGAGGACAGAGGTTGCTCGGTTCAAACCTGAGTATTTCCAATGGTTGGAAAACCAGGTCTTTTCCATTCAGGATTTCCCTTACGCTGGGATAGATTTCCGTGGTGACCCAGACATGGTTCTTCCACCAGGAGAGCAGTGGGATGAGTCAGGTAAAATCCATTTCAACTTTTCCCATTTAATTTTTTTTTTATATTTTTCATCGTTTCAAAATTGATAGTAAAAATTTCAAATGCAAATGTGGGTCCACAGCGACCAGCCGCTCTCCGACCTTTCGAGAGGAGGCAACCAGTTGCACCCGCGCCAGCCCCACAGGACGAATCAGCAGAGGTTTTGGCCGAGTTGGAGAGTCATCTTGAGCACTTGACAGGAGATATTCCTGAGACCACTATCGACGACATTCCTCGTCGACTTCAGCGCTATGTGATTGGAGTCCCGGGACCTTTTAGGAGGTTCCTTTGCAAGGTGGCTCGGGCAGTGGTTTCTTATAGATATCATCACCAGTGATAGGATGATCGCCTTTTGTGGGCACATGTGACATTTTTGTTTTTTGTACTTATCATTTTTGCCGATCATAAGGTGTTTTTCAACCTATGATCGAAGACGATGTATTTTTGACACACTCCTATATATATATATATATATATATATATATATATATCACTATTACCAGCTTATCTTGTAAATCATATTATGGAATGGTTTTAAATTTACATGTATGATTATTGCAAATGTCTATTTAACATTCGAGAAGCAATTGCATCTGCTAATGTATTTAAAGACCTTGGAATATGCTGATATTCAATGTAATCAAACTCACGTTCCAAGAGACGCACTCTAAAAAATAATCTTAATAACACTGGATTTCTAATGGCATACACTCTATTAAGCTGTAATACAACGAGTTCAGAATCCAACCTCACTATCAAACTCCGAATCCCAAATGAAATAGATTCAGATAATAACTCAATCACTGCATTATACTCTGCAATGTTGTTTGTTGTTTGACCGAGGCTTACCCCATGCATAGAAACTAACTCGTCAGAGGGCAAATAGATAACCCAAGCTGCGGAAGAGATGTTCCATGTATTACGACAAGCACCATCAGCAAATCCAATGTATGTTTGGAGAGGCATCGACATCTGCAATATCAAGAGTAAAACCAAGATAAGCAGGAATAATGACGGAAAAACACTCTCTAAACTAAGCACACTTTGTAAACTAAAACACACCAGCTAGAAAGAAAAACTATCCTAACTAAAAATCTCCATACCCCATTCGTTTAAGCATAGTACCTCTTCAAGTAAAGGCCATTTCTGGGTTTACCCAAAGAGTCCCCATCAAAGTCTACCAATTCATAGGCCCCTTTTGCTAGCTTTCGCTTAACAATATAGGGACCATGCCACATAGGAATGAATTTCCCAACGCCTAATTTATCATTAGCTTGATCATACAATAACACTAGGTCTCCTTCCGAAAAATTTCGAGGGGTCACATTCCGATCATACTGAGCTTTCATACATTTTGCGTGAGTCTCGATCACCAATGCAGCATCACGTCGATTCTCATCTAATTGAGCTAAGTTTAACAAACGCTTTTCCTCTTCGGAAGTAGCTGGAAGTAACTCGATGGCCATTTGCAGTGACAGGATTTCGCACTCAATGGGTAACACAGCTTCCAAACCATAGACTAGTTGGAAAGGAGTGAACCCTGTTGATGTTTTTACTGAAGTTCGGTACGCCCAAAGCGCTGAAAAAAGCATGTTGTGCCAATTCGACCGATGAATCCCAATGATTCGTCGGATCATGTAACTAAAACTTTGTTGATGGACTCAACCAGACCATTCGCTTGTGGATAATGAGTTGAACTATCGTGACGTAAACCAAGCTGGCCTGTAAGTTCAATCATCATAACGTTTCGAAAATGACGCCCATGATCAGTGATTATTGCTTGTGGGACACCAAACCTAGCAATTATATGATTGAACACGAAAATTGCACTTGTCTTGCCGTCTGCCTCGAATGTAGGCATCGCCTTGGCCCACTTAGTAAAATAATCTACCGCAAGGATGATATACGCATGCCCCCCGGCCGAGTGAGGGTTACATGTAATAAAATCGATACCCCATTTGGCAAAAGGACCAACGGCAATTATAGGGTGGAGAGGAGCAGGTGGAGCGCGCATCTTACGATCAAAAATCTGGCAGTTGTTGCATTTTCGGATCGTCGTAATACAATCTTTAAACAAGGATGGCTAGAAATAGCCAGTGCGCAATATCTTTTGGGCTGTGGCATACCCAGACATATGACCGCCACATGCTCCAGAGTGACAGTCATTTAGAACCCTTTCAGCTTCTTCGTGAGTTAAGCAACGTCGAAAAATAGAGTCCGCCCCACGGTGATAAAGAGTATCTCCAATAATTTTGAATTGTTGGGACTGGAAGCGAATTTTCCGACGTTCCGACCTTGAAATTTCCGGCCGAAAGGATTGGGTTTGGAGATAGACGATGATATCCCCATACCACGGATCTAAAGTGCTGATTAGTAACAAAGATTCGTCCGCAATGGGTTCCTCTGCCACAGTTTCTGTGTCAACACGCGGGAAGTCACACATTAACTCTGCAAAAACTAAAGATTTTTTAGACTTAGATTTCTCAAACTCCAAGTCGAAATCCTGCAGGATAACGATCCATTTAGAGTACTTGCCCCCTAGCAATTGTTTGGTCAAAATGTAGATCATAGGGTTGCAATCCGAAATTACCGTAGTTTTACGTAGTAAAATGTAGTGACAAAAACGTTGGCCAGCTTGAATGGCTGCCAATGCCAATTTCTCCACATGTGAGTATTTTAGCTCAGTTGGATTTAACGTGCGACTAAGGTAATATATCACATGTTCCGTTCCAAATTCATCTTCCTGAACTAAGACCATTCCAATAGTGGAATGGGAGGCGGTGAGATACAAAAAGTAATCTTGGTTGTAGTTGGGAGGATGCAACAATGGTGCATGGGTCAACGCGTGTTTGAGTGCATCAAAAGATTTCTGAGCTATCTCATCCCAAGAGAATTGAGTGTTCTGTTTCAACAACCGTGTAAAACCCTTTGTAACCTCGGCGTAGTTAGGAATGAATCATCGTAAAAATTTTGCTTTCCCCTGCAAACTTTGGAGTTGGCGAAGACTCGAAGGAGGAGGCAAATTGATGATAGCTTCGACCTTCGAGGGATCAACGCGAATGCCGGCCTTCGAAACTACAAATCCCAGCAATCGACCTGTTTCTATACAGAAGACACATTTTTGTGGGTTCAACCGAATACGATAATGCCTACACCTCATAAAGATTGCTCGTAAATGGACGAGGTGATCAGCTCGATGTAATGAATGAGCAGGCAAGTCATCGAGATAGGGTTGCACAATGTGCTTGATGTCATGAAACGCATAAGACATCGCCCTCTGAAAAGTTGCTCCGGCATTCTTAAGCCCAAAAGGTAATTTGCAATAAGCAAACGTCCCCCATGGACAAATGAAAGCCGTTTTTGGTTGATCGGCAGGTAGAATGTTGATTTGATTGTATCCGGAAAAACCGTCCATAAAGGAAAATATTTCGCTGCTGGCACAATCATCAATGATTTGATCGATATAGGGAGTTGGATAATTGTCCTTTGGACAGGCTCGATTAATGTCCCTATAATCGATGCATATTCTTATTGTCCCCTGTTTTTTGTTAACCAGAACAATATTCGATACCCAATCCGTTAACAGGATCGGATAAATGAAACCTGCTTTCAACAGTTTTTCAACTTCTGCTTTGATTGCAGCAGCTTTTCGTGCGTGAATTTGACGCAACCGTTGCCGGACGGGTTTAGCGTCCGGGTAAGTCTTGATCTCATGAACAACAATCGTGGGATCAATTCCTGGCATTTCCTCATAGGACCAGGCAAACACGTCGCGGAATTCTTGAAATAAGGCCTTATATAATTGAATTTTGTCAACTGTACACGAGGCACCTATATGAATGTTCTCAACAATTCCGGGCTTAACCGAAATGTCAATGGGAATAGTTCGAGAGATGTTTCCCAAATTTAACTCTGAATCGGGATGTTTCATTTGATTCTGAGGTTCCTTGACATATTCAGTTGTAAATATTGATGAGAAATCATTTTCAAAATGATCATCCTCAGGTAAAAACGAAGATCTGTGATGGAGATCTTCCCATGGTAAATCATCTACACATAGGATTTCACGAATTTGCTCATCAGAGTGAACAGTAGTTAAATCCGAGGTTGATGTGAAAAGTGATTCCTGACGGACCACATTCATTAAGTCATTTTTGGTTGAACACGGGTCGGCAAAAAACTGCACGGCTTCATAGGCAATTTCATATGGACTCAAAGGCATGGAATTACCAACTGAGTCTATTTCAGATTCAGAAGGAACGATCCAAGGATCGTCATAAAAAATAGTGTCTGAGGTAATCATATGAATGGTTGCAAATGAAGATGATGCATTGATTGGAGGAAAAGGAAAAGTTCCCAGTAAACCGGAATCTTTAACTAATCCTACTCCAACATCCTTATATGGGATAGTCGTTTTACCGACATGCTGAATACTCTCCGAAGAGGCTGGGTCGGATGAAAAGTAAGCCAGCTGGTCTATTGTTACGATCTTTCCATTATGTGGAAACTTTATGACTCTGAAGACCGATGAAACGACCACTGTCATAGCGTATGGCCAACTTCGACCCAAGAGAAGGTTGTAGTCTAGAGGGGCATCAACCACCTCCACATCTAGACTAACGGTTTTTCCTTCAACCCCTATAGGCAAATCCTGTAGAATGCCAAAAGGATGAAACCCACGGCCATCAAATGCCTTAAGAATTGTCGGGGATTGATTTAGTGAAGGAGAACCAAGCGATCTCCAACACTGTATCGACATAATACACGTTGAGGCTCCCTCATTAATTATAGTCCAATGAATAGGCCTGTTTTTTACTATCACTGGGATCTGGGAAGCCATTTGATGAGGCAAACGTGGTGTACTATTTTCTAGATCAAAGATTATTAGGTTCGGGTCCTGAACATCAACAGCTCCTATAGCCGACAAAAGTAATTTACGTTGTGCTGGGCATGATTGCAGCACTTCCAAAGCCGACATTGCTGAGGGTGAAACAGCTAAATCCTCAACAATGTTATAATTCTGAGCCACTCTCGCATGTGGATTGAAAGCTGACTTTCGAAGTATACCCTTGGCGGGCGGTTTGATTACTAAGTCTGGATTAGGTTTCTCGATCTGTAGTGGATCGGAACCGGGAGCTGAGGTTGATGGATTAGAATGAGAAGATTCTGCTTCTTTGCCATCAACAGGACTTTTACTACCATAATCTTGCGATCGAGTCACAATCCTTACATGGGACATCATCAATATGGGTTCTTCATTGGCACTCGAGGAAGAACCTATCATCTTACTGTCTTGACTTGGAAATGGATCCTTCAAGACAGCAAGAGTTTGGGAACCTTTGACGATCTTTGCAACCTCTGCTCGATGAGGGCAGTCTCTTGTAAAATGTTCTTCGTCACAAATGAGACATGGATAACGAGGTTTGCACTTTTCATCATTGGATTCCACCTTTTCAGGTTTCTCCTTTGAACTTTTGTTCGTTTTATTCTTCTTCTTTCCTTTCTTCTTCCCACTGGATTTTGATTTAGCCGTAGATGACTCTACAACGTGAATATCGGCAGAAACCTCTACAGAAGAATCTCCTGTCGGGGAATCAGGCAAGGTTATGATAGGAGAAGAATTCTTGGAAGACTTCTTCTTACTTTTAGTGTTAACCGTACCAATCATACCGTCAGCGGCATGAGATCCCGAAGGAGCTGCAGTGATTTGATTTGACTTGGGAAGATCGAGGATCTTTTCGTGTAACGTACCTGACTGAGTATAGACCAAGTCAAGGTACTGTGCTTGAGCAATCACTTGCTCCTCAGTAAGAAATCCGGCTTTAGCAACATCTTCAGTGATCCTTGGCAACAAAGATTTTACAAACCACTCAGCCAAGATTTGATCCGGAATAAATACCTTCACTAAACGTCGTCGACGTCTCCACTCATGAATATGATCTGAAATATACGTGGATGTCGATTGTTTTAGCGAAGTTAACAATTCCGTGCCATTGTCATATCGGACTGGCAACTGGAAATGAGTTAAAAACGAGGTAGCTAACTGACTAACATTATAAAAAGTGCCTCGCGGTAACTCAATGTACCACTTGGCCGCGAGACCAATTAGAGTGTGCTGGAAAAGTCTAAGATGGATCGAATCATTTGTGATGGAGTTAGACGCACACCAAGGTTGGTAAGTCATCACATGGTTCGACGGGTCCTCTCCAGATTTACCTTCGAACTTGGGAATGTCACTGAGCAACTTATTCGGCATTGGCGGCCAAAACGGAAGATAATTAATCGGATCGTTCGTTAGGCGCGACAAGTCTGGTAAGTCCAAAGTTGCGATAAATGGTAACTGCCAATTAGGATCCCTAAAACTCTGGGTCATGAGACCAGCCCCAGGAGGAGGATATCCAGGATAACTAGGAATAGGAATCGCGTTCGGGATATTGTATCCTCCCAGAAAACCAGGATTAACCGGACCGTACTGGGGTTGTTGAGGTTGTCGATAAGTGTACCCAAGATACGGTTGATACTGATAAACTGGTTGCTGGACAGCAAGACCGAATTGGTACTGTCCCTGGTACGGTTGATAGGTGAATTGTGGTTGACTTGTGACAACCGTACTTAAACCAGGTTGTCCTACATGCATCTGAACCGTAGTTTGAATCGTGGATCCAGACGGTGGTAAAGATGTCTGAGGAGTATATACAGGAACAGTAGAAACCGGAGCTGTCGATACTCCAGAAGTAGGTGGGGTAGATTGAACAGATGTTGCGGCAATTGCAGCAGTCGTTTGAGATGGAGTACGAGGCGCAGTAGGCCCAGACTGAGAAACTATCGAAGGTACAGAAGTTTGAATATTAGACTGGACTGGTTGCTGGGGTGAACCAGAAACTAAGGGTTGTCCAGTTTGAGATGACAACTGTACATTTGGTTGCAACACTTGTTGAGTTTGCGATGGTTCCCACACTATGTTCATTCCGGGGTACTGACCCATAACAGGTTGAGAATATTGAGGACCATAACCAGGTTGAGGGTAGGATTGATAACTGAAAGGTACATTTCCCGTTCCTTGAACATAAGATTGACCTTGGGGTAGATACCCCTGAGGCACGTACTGATACTGGGGTTGACCTTGAGGTATAAATTGATACTGGGGTTGACCTTGGGGTACATATTGAGTCTGGGGTTGACCTTGAGGAACGTATTGTACCGTAGGTACGTACTGTCCTTGAGGTTGCCCCCCAGATGCAAATTGTGTACCTTGAGGTTGCCCTCCAGGCGTTAACTGGCCACCTTGAGGTTGAGAATTGGGAATAGAACCTGACATCATAAGAATGTCTTCTACGCTCAACGGCTTTGCACCATTGTTTCCAGTGAATAACCCTTGTTCAATGGGTTGAGGAGATGCTCCCGAAAAAGTACCAGAAAGTGATTGATACCTAGAGGGAACAGAAGGACCGCCGTACAAAAAAGATTCAGGAGATTGAGTAAACATGGATGACTGACCTGTCATATTTACGGGAGTATAAAAACCTCTAGGGTGATAAGGAGCACGAGGTGGTGAAAAACTTAACACTGGGTTTTCCAAATAATTAGTCAAAGAAAGATACCAAGTAGTACTTTTAGGTGGACTGTAAAAAATTCATTCACGCTCCATTAGATCAATAACCGGTTGATTTTCAGGGATAGGGATGCCTACTTCTTCTTCTGGAGCAAGTTCTTCAATAGCTATCAAACCAGAAGGAAGATTTTCGGTGATTACTCTTTCTACCTTAGGTGAATTAGGACCACTAGAAGTTGGAGAGACAAACCCCGATGTTGGAGTAACAGGTTCAGATATCTCAGGTTATTCACCTATATCACTAGTAGATGAAAATCTACCAGCAAGTTCGGAAACCGAAATAGATTCAGGATTATAACCTATTTCTAGAGTTTGGTAATCAGGATGTACAACCAATGAAGACTCTCCTTATTCAGGTGAACCAACTTTACTGCCACTAGGAGTTACGAGGACTTTCAAGCCTTCAAGATGGCTCAGGACTTCTTCAGGAGGTTGACCCCGAAGTCTACGGGACTTCCTCAGTAAATCAGCCACGGTTACAAACTTAGGAGACTGGCCCCGAAGTCTACGGGACTGTCTTGGTAATTTAGCCACAGTTAAAAACTTTTAACTACTTCACACGCAAACAAAGTAAAATCTCAATGAAAAACACCTAAAGCCTCTAAAGAACCAAACAAATTTGAATCACACGCCTAAAGAATCTAGAGATCAAATACACACAAACAGTAACTTTTCGGACCGAAAACACTAGTTGGTGATGAAATCCAACATCGCAGAATTGAGTACAGAAATGGCGGTTGGAACAGTTACCCCGGAAACCTGCTTAATGAATAGACTGGACCAAGTTCCTCCACTTAATCGTCTCGAGTGAAGTGAACCCCCCAGAAAATCCAAGTGAGTCTAGCCGACGTCTGCTCCAGGTACAGTGGGATCTTCCCACTACTGTCACCTTAGGAAGAATCCTAAAGAATATGGTCACTAAGGCTACCAACTGAGACAAATACACCTGGGGGAACAGTCTACGATCCGATACGCACGCAAGGGCAGAGTAGCAAGATCAATCCCCTTGAAGGCTCCTTGACATAATCCAAGGTTTACCAACAAGTGACCCCAGGCTCCTCGACAATGGTTAATCCGAGGTTTACCATTTTTAATACGTGAATATCTGGCGTCGTTCCCAATGAGGAAGGATTGATTCCCACACTGGTTCGGACACGATCTCGTGCTTCTCCTTTAAGAGGAGCTTTCCCAGAGCGTAAATGCAACAATTGGATTTCTTCCTACCACAAGATACAGTTACTTGTTTGTTTTTTACTGTCTTGGAGAGTTAATTACTCTCCTACTCCAAGACACTAGCCTGAGCTAAGTTGGTGTATCAGAGCCCTAGAAATAAAATGTTACTAGGTGAATTTTACTTTAAGCGTTAATTTTAGTGGTTGTTGTTTAAGTCAAGAGGTGGCGGAGATGAAACTCGTGGTGTAAAGACTCGACTCGAAATCACTAAAAAGATGCACCTAAAATGATTTAAACAATCTTTTCTCTTTGATGAACTTATAAACTAAGAAAGAGTTTGAGAATGCAAATACTTTGTAAAGACAAATCTTTCTCAATTAAACAAATTAAAAGAAGAGCTTTTCCTTTCCAAAGCACTCAATGACGAGACAACTAGCTATTTCACACAATTTTCCCTTTTCTTTTCAAAGCGCTCAATCACTACAAAAGACAAACTTTTCCAAAAGAGATTTTTTTTTTATATTTTGTAAATAAGACACTCAAAACTAATGAAAATGACTAACTTTGAGAGCTACAAACTATAAAAAACTACTTGAAGTCAAAGCCTACTAAAAGTCTTTTTGAAGATGTTTTACTTAGCTAAATGTGAGCTAAGGACTAATTTATGCAGAATCACAATTAGTCAAAAAACAACCAATCTTTCGTTTTCTTTTTTTTTTAAATGAAAATTCCAAACTTTCAACTACAAGCTTTTCGAAATTTTGAAATGAGAAAACTGAAAGCGAATTCCTCAACAAGGGGAGATTTCATAAATGGTCAGACTCACAAGAAGACCAGTAGACACCAAGGTAATCTGAGGTCCCTAGGGCTTCTAAGCTCAGAGCCACTACACAACCAAAACGAAAAACAAACCCAACAAGCAAAATTCCTAGGAATTCCACCTAAAACCCTAATGCTAATGAAATTAAACCAAGGAAAGTTTTTGACAGGGAACAAGCAGGTCTGGGCAATGGCTAAAACTTATAAACAAATTCTAAACTGATAAAAAAGAGAAAAATTTAAAATTTTCAAATTTTTGACAGGGTACGCAGGCAACCTGTTTACACAGGTGCGTCTACGCTCTGTGCACAAAGCAAAAGTGCGTACAAGTACGCACTGTGCTTAACTCAGAGGGTGCGTACCTCTCCCAAAACTATGAAAAAGGAAAACTAACTCAAGATTAACTAAATTCACCCAATCCCACAATCATCAAGTCAAAAACAAAAACAGAAAATACAGTTTCTCAGGTCAAAGTATAGACAAAGAAAACAATCAAGTCCCCAGTATGGTTGCCATTTTGTCGCACAGAATGTGTCGATCTTGCGGACAAGATAGACCTTCCTAGAATCTAAAGAAGACCTAACGACAAGCAAACCAACCAGACACTATCTTTCTCTAAATATGCTTTAATAAACAATAGCAAACAAGTGTTTTTAGGGCCTACCTTTGGTCCAACGCAAGCTTGTGGATACCCTCACTCCTTTGATCCAAATGAGCTCCTCTTCGGGAATCTGCAAACACAAACAAGGCAAACAAATTAAATAGCACTTGAAAAACCAATTGCATAAAACATATTTAACATGAAAGTCAAGGAGTCCATGAAACAAATAACATAAGATACTTGTTGAGAAAAATGAGTTTGATTGTATTAATTCAAAAGAAGAACCTTACAACCTTTGCCTTGACGCTGTACAAGCTCCTCCCAGGGTCCAACAAGATGTCTCCTCTACTTTGACAAGTTTCACTCACTCTCCAATGGAACCAAGAGGTATGTGATCTCTCCTCTCAAGCTCAACCAAAGAGTCTCAATTTCACCAGCATTTACCCTCAAAATGTTCAGCTTCTAACTTCTCTAGTCCTCACCCCAATGCCTGTATTTATAGTGCAATGGAGGGAAGTTACTAGGTCCTCCTTCAAAGGGATAAAGCCCTCCTTCAAAGGGATAGCTCCTTTAGTCAAGGGATTAGCTCCTTCTCTTTTGGGATGCATGAACCACCTCAGAGCGAACAATCCACGTCAAAATTCCTTCTAGAAAACTCTAGAATTAACCCAAAGTGAGTTTTTAAAGATAAAACTTGCGCCTTTTGACTTTCACAGGGGTCCGCACCTACACCGTTAGGAACAGAGCGGGTAGGTACGCAGCTTTTGTACACAGAAGGTGCGGGACTGCAGGTGACCATGAGAGAAAGTGCGGAACCAGAGTTACATTGATATTTAATGTCTTTCTCCCACTTCTAAAGCTTGATTTGAAGAGCTGAGGTCTTAGACTTGCTTAGGAGGACAGTACAAGTGATGATAGACCCATACTGACTACAAATAATCATGGTGACGATATTTTTGTGTAACAATAGGGATTATGATGTTATATTGACATGTGTTTAGTTTATTATGTGATGTCATTATATATCTTTGATGCAAGTAGGTTGATGTTATAACTACTTATGCTGGTATTTTATAAGGTGAAGCATGTGGTAATTGCATGCATGAGCATGCAGTTCATTATCATTCAGAATGTTGTCATTAACAATTATGTTATGTTCTCATGATGACGTGCAAGACTTGGCATGTGCATTATTTTTTTATGATATTGTGATTATAACTAATGCATTGGTTACATGTTGAGATGTGGTGACTGACAAGAAATCCAAAACTAGGCTAAGAGGGCCGATTTATTTGATGATTTCGTGGGAGCCCATATCTGCAAGAGAGAATATGTAATACCATATGGGTTGGGGACAAACTCAATCAACACTACATATGCTAGTGATTCCTTTGTCTTGTATAGCTCTTGATGGATAGATCTTGAGGGGTTGTGGGACCATCTTGAGGAGGCCAAGTGCTTGATATTGTAAGCCTAGTGCCTAATATTGGATTGGTATGCCAAAGTCTAGTGGGGGCGTAAGGACTTTGATGCCTAGGGCTGTGCACCTTAGTGAGTGTGGAGGGAATGGTCCAGCTTTTCGAGATGTCTGGAGTACTATTGCATGGCTAAAGGAAATTAGCAAAGGCAATGGCAAAGTGTAATGTCCCCTAATAATAAAAACAATAAATAACATAATATAATATTAAAATATAAGAAAATAAATGATAAGCAATAAAGAAAAGATAATAATAGCAAATAAATAAAAAATAAATTAAAGAAAGAATAATAATAGTAAATAAATAATAAACAATGAAGAAAATATATATATATATATATATATATATATAAGTAAACTATAAAAATAGTAAAAATAAGTAAAGTTAATAAAAAGTAAAAAGGAATAAAATAAGAAAGAATAAAATTAAGAGAAATATTAAATTAAGTAAAACTTAAATAAAGAAATAAAAGTTGCATTTTGATACATGGAATGTGTGCATGCATACCCATTTCCATTGTTTGGTCTATTTAATAGACAATGAGGAAGATGGAATTCATCATTCCTTCATCCATTCTCTTGGGAGAAAAGTATCGTGAGACAAAGAATTCCTTAGCAGTAGTACGTTGGTTGAGGGCTTAGGGGTGGCTAGTTGTAGAAAGATTATGTGTAACTGAGCCTATGGTTGGGTGGAGAGTCGTCCCCAAAACTTTGTTGCGGTTAGTGGGTTTAGTAGTGTTCAACTCCGAAATCACAAATAAGGAATATCGTCTCGACATGTAAGTCATCTTTGCTCATGTTTTATGAGATTCTATGCTAATTAGTTGAATAATTGTATGTTGATTCTAAATTGCATAAATTGATATAATTAGTTGTAAATTTTAAAATCAAAGTTGTTACACAAAAGGATTTGAAAAGTCAAAGAGGTATTAATAAACATTTTATTTAGGAAAATAATGGAAATTAGAAGAAAAGGAAGGTGAAAGGTCACATGTTGCATGTGAGGAGGAAAATGAAGTAAAAATAATGGAAATTGAAGAAAATATATGCGTCAATGATAAAAACGCTTCTGAGGATCAGTTGGTAGCTTTTGCTCAGACTTTTGTTAGTTCATTTTTGGAGCTTTGTCTCTATGCCCTCTCTCATACTCTTGGAAACTTAGATTTTTCTTGGAGCATCTTTGGAGGAGTGTGGCATACTTAGAGTTTGGAGCAAGAAGGAAAATGAAAATCAAGAAAGCGCAAGAGGACATCACGATCAACAACAACAACTGACTTTGCTTGCAGGTACCGAGTTGCATGTATCATTTCCTTGCTAGTTTTGGCATGCATGACATATGCATGTGGTTATTAGGTTATGATTTGTCATTGGCATGGAGGATTGCCTCGATTAATAGTGGATTTTCCCAGCCTTGCCATTTCCTAGATATTCATGGTGTTGTGGGTTTTACTTTTGTTTTCTAGTTGGTTCTCATATTCCTTTGGCTATGGGTTGAGTTATTAGTTCCCTAGAGCCCTGGTTGGAAAAATGCTCTGGAGCCTTGTACAAATTGGGTTTAGTTACTAGTCCTAAAGCCTTGGTTGGAAAAACACTCTAGAGCCCTTGGTGGGTTGAGTTACTAGTTTTGGAGACTTGGTTGGAAAAATGCTATGGATCCTGACAACAACTGTGGATTGAGTTACTAGTCTTGGAAGCCTTGGTTGGAACAAATTCTCTAGAGCCCTTGACAACTTGGGTGGAGACCAATCTGGTGATTGTTAGTGATGTTTGGTCGTGAGGTGGAATCACTGGTTGAGGGTTGATGTGGTTTGGCATCTGGAAGCCCTAGTTTAGTTTTGTTGGAGTTGTTTCATGAGATCCCACATTCATGATTCAAATATGGCACGAGGGTGACTGGATAAAAGAGAGATTTGGTTCAGCCTAGTATATGGTCAGGTGGTTCGTGGAAGTCCCAGACCTGGTTGCATTTTGCATATGTTAATAAGAGCTCTTTCTCCTCGATATTTTATGTGTAAATGTATTGGTTCATATTTGGTTATGATTGTTATATCCTTGTTATTTTTGTTGGTTATATGTTGGTTATGAACATGTTTTATGACAAGGATGATGTATGGCTCTCATCATGTTTTGATTTGAAAATGAATGAAAAATGAATATGTGATGTAATAGATGATAATGTAGCTAATGTGATAAGGCATCAATACTTAAATAGCGATTCTCAAATAATTATGAGACCCCTATGGTTAGATTTGTTGTTATGACCTATAGAATGCATATTTGTGACATGTTTGATAAAATACATGTCATAACTAGTAGAGGCCCAGTCAAGTATTTACATTAGTATTATTGTTTTGATGTTATATTTCATTTCTAGAAGTTTCATGAAGTTCTGGCCATGGCTTGAGACCTAGCCCTGAAAAGTGGCACATAATCCGGGGTCGATGGCTCATAAATAGCTGAAAAAGTCCCCATTCGTTAGCATGCCCTTGTTGTGGGAGCGATTGGAGGGTCCCAGTCACATGCATGCCCATGTCATGGGACTTACTGAGGATCTAAGTTAGTAAAATATCAAGTTACCCCAGGGTTTGGTTACCTAGAAGGGTTGGTTGGCTCCTAAAGGTTTTGTAACATGTATAAAAGGTGAGATTGGTTGTGTTTTATTGGTTCCACTTCCTTAACTGTACATGGGGATCTGAATCATATCATAGTAGCCTCTCATCACATGTTTACCCCAGCGGACCAATTAACTTGGGTAAATGTGGGAGGAGGGTGTTGCAGAGTGGTATCAGAGCAAGGTTCGTTCTCTTTGGGTGTTGTCTGGTTTTTGTTCTCTTTGGGTGATATTTGATACCACAGAGTGGTATCAGAGCATGGTTCAACCATTGGACTAGATGGATGGAATGTTTTTGTCATGCATGCATGAAGGTTGTATATGTGTTTGTTATCTATGCATTCTGGTGGTTATTGTTACAGTTGTGTTTCCATGTAGAAGTTGATGTTTTTGTTGTTAGGATGTGTTTTTCATGAATTCATGTTAGTTGCATATGCATTTGTTATGCATGTCAGTGTCTATATATTTTTATGCATGAATTGTCATGGTTATGGTTATGCATGCATGGTAGGTCAGGCATGCATCATGGTGGTAATTATGTAGTTTGTGTCCTCATAATGTTGTTGGTATGTTATGATGATGATTTGTTGGTTGAGATAGAGAAGGAAATTCAGATTATTAGAGTGAGGTTTCAACATTGAACATCGGGGGTAAGAGCAGATTGTGATACAAGGTTTTTATGGTGGGTATGCAAGTATGTTTATTAATGGTTGTTATAAGAATTAGAGTTATACATTATTTTAATTATATTTTTGTTATGGTTACATGTAAGATAAATGTTAGTTGATCAATGTAGTCATATACATGTGTTAGATAGTCATGAATGATAGTAACATGTTGTTGTATGCATTGTGGTCATATGTCTGATGATTATGGTCATTGAAACTAAGATATTTGTGTCATATGTATTGCTCTAATTGGATTGGCCTATGCATATGGTTAGGGTTATGACATTCCAGTATGAGTTAATATATTTGTGCTAATGTGTTATACTAATCTAGATTGACTATGCATATGTGATTGTTATGCATGACTGGAAATTGTTTCTGAGTTTTTGATGTGAACACGTTAGCTAATTATTGTTATGGATATCATGACCTTATTTATGTTTGAGTTGATGTGTTGTGAATTTATATTGTGCTAATCTAGATTGATTTTGCAGACAAGATAGCCTCCCCTGAGATACATGAAGGTATGAGTTTGATTATGTCATCTACTTGGTGCTTGAATGTTTGATTATGTCGTTTATTTGGTATTTGAGTGTTTGGTGTCTATTATTTTTTCTATATGTTTTCTGAATGTTTGATTACTTGCATGATATAAGTATGTGTCTATAAGATTGAATGAAGGAATGACCTTGTTTTAAGACGGTTTTACTAACACATATGTGTTGAGACAACTGATATGCACTTGAGTGTAAGTAGGTGCTGGTTGTAGTAGTATGATTAATGAATGTTATTCTTGGAAAATGTTTATTTCAATTAATAGACATGATGTTTTGATCCTTGGAACATGTGGCTGACATGTGTAAATAGTTGTTGGGAAACATACTTGGTATTAGCATGACAAGGTAATAGTTGATGTGTTTATATAACTAATAGTTGGGTGATGTGATAACATATAATAAGACTAAATTGAAACAATGTAAAAGGTAAAAGAAAGGAATTGGGTGATAATTCCTTTGACTATGTTTGGAAACCACAATTCCAAATGAATGAGTGCTTACATGAATATAGGAAGTCTTCTTAATGTTGATGTCATCTGAAATTATGTGAATATGTGTTATATTCATGAACATGGATTTGACAGGTATATTAACTAGTTTCTAGTTATGGATGGATTTTTCAAGGGATTGGAGTCCCTTGAGAGATGATATGTGTATGTGTTCAACTACAAGGCAACATGCTTGTCATAGTGTAAGATAGCTAGTATATTGTATATTTATTTATGCACTAACAATTTTGTTTATGGTAGTCTGACATAGGGGATTACATGGAAAAAGATACTGCCATGAAACCTCGAAGAAGGTTCAAGTTGAATTTCCCTTGGAGGCACTGGGAACCATTGTGATTGAGTCATGGTGTTTGTTGCTATTTTTGTGCCTTCGGTATTTTTTGATTTGTTTGAGCTTGATTATGGGTTTTGATTGCATCTGGTGTAAGGCCTTGCCACTTTGTTTTTGGTGTTGTGTTTCTATTGGTGCTTCATGTTTTTTGTCTTGTTTGTTTTGTTGTTCTTGCCTTTATGTTTTGAGGGTCTTGGGAATTGGTTGGGAACTTGGAGGAAGTTAATGGAGCTTGGGGAGAGCTGTGTGATACCTGACAGGTAATGTAAGGCCTGGATGAAGATCTATGCATGCGTAAGGGCAGTTGAAGGTGAGAATATGATAGTCAGTTGGATTGGTTGGGTCCATTGTCGTAAATGGACAGTGGCAATAAAAGCATGAGAAATGTAGCCAGAAAGGTAAAGTAAATGGATTTTAGGCATCATATGACTTAGCTATGTTGGCAACCATTTTTCTCAATGTGCATGCTGTGAACGAATAAAGGGGGTTCTCTTAAACTTGACCTTATGATATATGGTGATTATATTGTGATCATGATTGTGCAGATGTCTATATAGGTATACATGTATGTATGTATGTATGTTTTTTCTGACAGGGTCATCATGGATCATGATTGTTTTATGATAATGTTTATATGTATATATGTATGGATGTATGTCGTTGTCTGATAGGTTCGTCAAGGATCATGCTTGTGGAAGAATGATTGTTCATGCAGGTGAATGGAATGAAGAGGTTCATAGTTTCATGAGGAATCAAGTGGTAGAGTAGCCATGATAAATATACGAGGTCAATATTATGTGGAAATGATTTAATATTATGTGATTATACTATGCATGTGTTTATGTTCTGGACATGTAATGATGAGAGATACATCAGCAGAATCAAAACAACGTCATCCACGACATGCTAGGATAAGCATGGATGACAGAGAGACACTAGAAGCAAGGTTTCTTGGTAAGGAAAATGTGGTCTTATTATGTGCATATGGTGTTGTGTGCATGATTTTACATGTGGTGTTGTATGCATGTGATGTTGTGTACATGTTGTGAATGTGGTGCTGTGTGTAGGTGGTGTTGTGTACATGTCATGCATGTGGCACTATGTACATGTGGTGTCGTGTACATGTCATGCATGTGGTTCTCTATACATGTGGTATTTTGTACACGTTATACAGTTGGTGTGGTGTACATGTGGCGTTGTGTACACATTGTGTTGATGGTGTTGTGTACATGTGATGTTGTGAACACATTGTGTAGGTGGTTCTGTGTACAAGTGGTACTGTGTACATGTTGTGCATATGGTACTGGTGTACGTGTGGTATTATGTGCATGTCATACATGTTGTTTTGCGGGCATGCGGTACTATGTATGTTCCTTGTGTAGTCGTGGCATCATGACATGTGTATTTTTTGTGTTGTACTATTTGTATTGTGTTGTACACCATATGTAGGAGTATGTATTGTGTTGTGTTGTACATCGGGTGTAGGTCTATGTGTTGTGATGTATGTTAGATGAAGGTGTATGTATTGTGTGGTGTCATAAACTGTGTGTTGATGTATGTGTTGTGATGTTCATTGTGTATGTGTACGCGATTGAAGAAAAGGAAAAGGCATTGGGTGTGGCAACTGATCCGGTGTGCATACAAAAAGGGCAAAGGGTAAAGGTAGAAGCTAAGGATCGATTAAAGGATAAGTATTAGTATTTATTTCAGTTTTATTATGCATGTGGTCTATGAGTTTGACTTATGACAGTTACGAGTGATCTATAATTCTGTTTTATGATGATTGCACGTGGTTCATGCTTCTTGATTTATGATGTTAGCATTTTGAGCTAACTGGATGTGATATGTTTATGCATGGTGATTTGATCAAATAGCTAGTTCGTTTTTTGGTGACAAGAAGTGAACAAAATTGAAAGTGTACCTCATTGATGAGCTACCAATGAGGTATGGTGTGAATTTATTTCAATTTATTTTAAACCTAATGGAAGTTATGTGCTTGGTATAGGAAAGCATGAAAATGCCCAGTTGGGTGGTTGAAATTAACTACAAGAACTAGCAGTGCCAATGAAAGGAATTGGAACATGCAACAATATGTTGGTAAAGCACTTCAACAATAGGGCCATTGTGGGACACTAGTACCCAATAGTTTCCATTGATTTCCATGAACATGCTATCACTGATATGATGGTTTTGAGGTAGGGATATGCCTTGGTTTTTGGAATTCTGATGCGAGGAAGCCTTTCCAATGAAGGAGTCGCTAGAGGGACTGCGTAGCAGAGAAGGGAAGGATGAGGATGGATTTATTTTGGTAATTAGCATTGCCAGATGGAATTAGATACACATTGGGGGTGTGCCCTGGAGCAATGAGCTGATAACTATTCATTGAGAGGAAAAGTGGCACGAGGATTGTAGCATTGGAAATTAGATCCAACTCTGACTTTGGAAGTGGATTATGAAATTCTTGGGAAGGAGGTGAATGTTGGTATTACTTTGAGGGTAGAGATGTGAGCCTCTCGATTCGCTTTTTGCTAATATGGGGATCATATCCTTTTATTTGTTGGTAGAGAAAATGTGCATATGTATATATGTGTATATTGTTGTAAATATTGTATCGAGCTAGATGTATACAACTCCATAGACAGTATGATTATTTTCTAGTTGAAGAGAATGAGTGTGAGTGTATATGTGGTTATTATTGTAAACACCATAATGAGTTCTATTAAAAAGCTACAGTAAATGGTATGTTTATCATGTTTCAGCAGTGTTCATTATAAATATTGCAACAAGTTGTGTTTTAAAGTTCCATAAGCAGTATTTTTTGTTTTCAACAGTTTGTTGGTTTATAGGTGTCACTGAACATCGAGGATGGTGTTCCCCCAAGAGGTAGGGTTCTGTAATAGCACCAGTTAAAAATTCATGTAAAAAATATAAGACCAAGGTCATGGGACATGTATTCCAAGCTAAATGGTGGGGAAAACATCCTAATGGGTGTTCTTTTGGTTTATTATGGCTAAAGGAATTTGGAAAAGTAAATGGAAAAGGATTTGAAAAGGAAAAGAGGTCTTAATTAGCATTTTATTTATGAAAATAATGGAAATTAAGAGAAAAGGAAGGTGAAAGGTTACATGTTGCATGTTGTAACACCCTCCTCCCACATCCACCCAAGTTACCATGCCAACTAGGGTAAACATGAGACGAGAGGCTACTATGATCAGATTCGACCTCCTAGGTGACCTTAAGAAAGTTGAATCAACAGAATATCACATACAACCATCCAACACCATCAACAAAACCCTTAGGAGACAAGTCAGCCACTCAGACAGCTTGTCCCTGGGTCCCACTGTTGTTCTGGACAATTTAAGGCTCAGTCGCTCTCATGCTATGGGCAAGGGAGCGACCAGAGACCTAAATTCGCTCTCATAGGACTGCCTGCTAGTGAATGTGGTCCAAAATTGCCAGTTTTGTGCCAATGACTCCGGGATTTGAGCCACTTTTTTAGGCCTAGATCCTAGGCTACTGCTGGTAATGGAATGAAAGCTCAAAATTAAGTAAAGTATAGGGAAACAATGATGAAAAAGTAATTAGTTGATCAAGGCCTTAACTAGATCCATACTAGCCATAACTAGAATTTCATCAAACATATCGTCCACATGTAACCTACAAGTGTAAAAAGTAGAGTTAACTGTAGGGATATCTTACTTATCTGAGAATCACTATGAACCATTGTTTCCTCATGTCATTTTCTACCTTATCACTTATTAGGTCATAGATACAATATCCATTCAAATACAAGTACAAGCATGCTGAGAGCCAAACATAACTATTGCCATAAAATGAACATATAAGAAGCATAATAGGAACAAAATTACAATAAACATACCAACCATCAAAATCCATATATACACCAATACATTTACACATGAAAAACAATGGAATGAATTTCTCATTAATCATTGTAATGAACCGACTATAGATGGGACTACCACGTTCCACCCGACCATAGATTGGCTAAGCCAAGTCTCTCTTCAACCAATCACCCCCATGCCATATTCAAAGCATGAATGTGGGACTCATAGACCACATCAAAAACACCAACCAATTTGGATGCCACTGGAGTTCTCCACCTACACCATGAGGAATTTGAGTGCCTCCTAGTCTCTCAAGCTTTATCATGCATTCATAGTCGGATCAAGGGAACACTAGACCCTACACCTAGACATACTCTCCAGGATTTATTGTGCATTCCATCCCAGAATCACTAGGCCCAATGGAGAGAAAATGCACCTCTTGGCTTTCCTGTGTATCCCGCCATTCATTGGTAAGGATTCCTAGGCCCATTGATGCACACAATATGGATTTACCACAACCCATAGTCTAGTTCAAGCATTACTAGGCTAGTGTGTTCATGCATCCTTAGTCCAATTCAGGGACCACAACCACCATGTGTTTGTCAATTCGGAGATCCACCTCACTCAGCTTCAAATCCAATCCAACCATCCCACACAAATCGCATGAGATAACTCATCTTATCAAAGTTATCAAGAGATCCCTACTAGCCATAAATGGAATTTCATCAAACATATCGTCCACATGTAACCTACAGGTGTAAACAATAGAGTTAAGTGTAGGAATATCTTACTTATCTAAGAATCGCTATGAACCATTGTTTCCTCATGTCATTTTTTTCCTTATCACTTATTAGGTCATAGATACAATATCCATTCAAATACAAGTAAAAACATGCTGAGATCCAAACATAACTATTGCCATAAAATGAACATATAACCGGCATAATAGGAAAAAAATTACAATAAACATATCAACCACAAATATCCATATATGTGAATTTCTCATTAATCAATGTAATGAACTGACCAGAGATGGGACTACCACATTCCACCCGACCATAGATTGGCTGAACCAAGTCTCTCTTTAGCCAATCACCCCCATGCCACATTCCAAACATGAATGTGGGACACATAGACCACATCAAAAACACCAATCAATGTGGATGCCACTGTAACTCTCCACCTACACCGTGAGGAATTTGAGTGCCTCCTAGTCTCTCAGGCTTTATTGTGCATTCACAGTTTGATCCAGGGATCACTAGGCCCTACACTGAGACATACTATCCAGACTTTATTATGCATTCCATCTTGAAATCACTAGGCCCAATGGAGAGAAAATGCACCTCTTAACTTTCTTGTATATCCCGCCATTCACCGGCAAGGATTCCTAGGCCCACCGAAGCACACAATTTGCCTTTACCACAACCCACAATCTAATTCAAGGGTTACTAGGCCAGTGTCTTCATGCATCGTCAATCTAGTTCAGGGACCACTACTACCATGTGTTTTTCAATTCATAGATCCACCCCACTCAGCTTCAAATCCAATCTGGTCATCCCACAAAAATTGCATGAGAGAACTCATCTCATCAAATCTATCAAGAAATGGAAAGGCTAGGTTGAAAACAGTGAAAACACTGTCACACCTGGAAAAACCCATGCCATGGTATAAAATAAACACATGTAATCCCATGTATTCCAAATCTAGCAAAGGAAAATACACATGCAAGTTAATACTTGAAATGAAGCCTATTGTAGCTACTTGATCATGCCTTTCCTTGCTTGATCTTTGCTTCCTCTTGCCTTCTTTTCCTTTCTTTCTCCAATGCCAAAGTTCTCCAAGAAAACTCTAAGTATCCAAGAGTATGAGAGAGAGAGAGAGATAATAATGAGAGATTTCCAACACTAAACTGACAAAAGGTTATCAACTGATCCTCAAAAGCCTTTTTATGAATGAGGCTTATATTTTCTTCATTTTCCATTATTTTCCTTTATTTTCCTCCTCACATGCAACCTATGACCTTTCACCTCCCTTTTTTCCTAATTTCCATTATTTTCATAAATAAATGTGCCAAATTTCCTTTAGTGCCTTAGTCATTGCCTTTGCCAATTTCCTTAGCCATAAACAACCAAATGAACACCCCCTAGGATGTCTTGCCCAACATTCAGCTTGGAATAAGTGTCCCATTCATCCGTGGTTATTGCTTTTTACTTTTATTACATAGAATTTTCATGAGGGCTGTTACAGAACCCCCCCAGGGGACACCATCCTCGGTGTTCAATCACATATATACCCTAGCAACTTGCTGAAAGAAGACATACTGCTCATGGAGCTTTATAACACAGCTCGATGCAGTATTTACAATGAAATATATTCTCAGGAGAAAATAACATCATGACAACATGATGACATACCACATAGTGGAGCTTTATATCACAACTCATTATGATATTTACAATGATCATCCTGCTAAGTGCCAATACACATGACATGATAACATCATGATAACATAACCACATGATAGCATAATAACATAACCATAATAACATGACACCTATACCACATAGTGGAGATTTATAACATAACTCATTACAGTATTTACATCCATACACGGGTGTACATATAGCAACATTATCAAAACTATACATACCAAAACATAGGCCAAATAATATACCAAAACATAGGCCAGATCTTATACCAAAACATATATCAAACATATACTAACATCATATCTAGGCATATATCAAAACATCATATAGAATGTATCAACCATCATAAATCATATATCGATCACCATAAAGCATATACTAAACCAACATAAAGAGAATACTAAACCACCATAAAGAATATACCAAGCCATCACAAACAAATACTAAACCACCATAAAGCAACTACCAAACCACCATAAGCAACTACCAGGCCACCATAAGCAATCATAAAACCACCATAAGCAATCACCAACCACCATAAGCAATCACCAAACCACCATATCAAGGCTACGCTGCCTCAACCGACAAAAAAGGAAGGTTACATGGCCCGCATCTTATCTGCCATCTCTCATGTAGCTTCATCGGGCCCAAAATGATTCCATTGCACTTTAACTTGCTCGATTGCTCAGTTCCGGAGCATGGGCACCTTTTTATGCAATATACATTAAGGCTTCTGTAGGAATTCTCCATCTGGTTCCACTTGTAATACAGACTAGTCAATCACATGATCAACATCATTAACATACTTCTTAAGCAAATAAACATGGAAAACATCGTGGACTTGACTGTCGGAGGAAGTGCAAGTCGATAGGCTACTAGCCCAATCTTCTCAATAATAATGAAGGGTCCATAAAACCGTGGTGCCATCTTGGTACATGATCCAATACGGAAGGATATCTTCTTCAGTTTGATGCACAAGTACACTTGTTCCCCAACCTGAAACTCCTTGAACAACCTACTCCTATCAGCATAGCTCTTCCGCCTATCCTATGCTGCCTTAATATTTTTCTAGATCACCTGCATTTCTTGTTCCATGTCTGCCAACATATATGTTCTAATCGATACTCTACTAACCGGATCACTCCAATTGATGGGAGTGTTACAAATTCACCCATATAATGCCTCAAAAGGACTCATCTTCAGTGAAGCCTAATAACTGTTACTGTATGCAAACTCGACCAAAGGGCGATACTCTTCCCACTTCCTCTGCTGATGCATCAGATACATCCTCAACATGTCCTCTAAAATCCTATTGACCCTCTATATATGTCAATCCATCTGCGGATGATAAGCCGTGATGAAGGCCAAATCTATGCCAAAACCTACAAATAACTCCTTCCAAAACTTGGAAGTGAACTTCACATCCCTGTCTGACACAATCTTCTTTGGAACACCATGTAGTATAACCACGTCTCAGATGAATACCTGTGCCACATCACTAGTTGAGAAGGTAGAATTTATCAGAACAAAGTGTGCAACCTTGTTAACCTGTCCACAATGACCATGATGGAATCATGCTGCTTCACTATCCTTGGAAACCTTGTGATGAAATCCATGGAAATGACCTCCCATTTCCACTCAAGAATATTGATCAACTGTAGCAGTCCATCTATATTTTTTCACTCTGCTTTCACTCGCTGATAGTTGAAACATCTTGCCGCAAACTCAGCTACATCCCTTTTCAGATGTAGCCAATAGTAATACTCTTCACTGCTGTAAGTGTCTTCTGATAACCTGGGTGACCCGAATAATATTTCACATGAAATTCCCTTAAGATCACCTTCTTGAATTCACTTCTATCTGGTACATATATCCTATCTCGGAACCTGACCAATCCCTCTGGTGTAAGACAATAGTCCATGCCATGTGCACCTGCACCTACACCTATACCTGTACCTATGCCTATACCTATACTGCCACTTTTACCTGTACCACTACATGTACCTGCACCTGTACAATGACCTATACCTGTACCTGTATTTGTACAATCACCCTACTGCAACCTATGCACAATCTCCATTTACCTGACATCCCGTTGTCCTACCTACAAGATCATATCCTGTAAGTCTGTCCCATAGGAGATCATAGATGCTAAGTGATGTACTTGTATTCGTATACTAAGAGCATCTGCCACTCTGTTCTCCTTGCCTTTGATGTACCCGATCTCGAAGTCAAACTCGCTGATCATGGCCAACCATCTAGCCTACCTGGCATTCATATTCGGTTGGTCAAACAATTACCTGAACCCAATGTGATCACTCATAAGTACAAATCTCTTGCCAAGAATATAGTGCCTCCACATATTTAGTGCATGTAGAATCGCTACTATCTCAAGATCATGCGTCAAATAGTTATGCTCGTTCTTGTTCAGTTTCCAAGGCTCATAACATACCACCTATCCATCCTGCATAAGGACTCCACCAAGTCCTCTCTTTCAAGCATATGCACACACTACACACTCTTTGTTTGGATCTGCAATCTGTAGCACCAATGCATGTGTCAGCAACTGTTTTGGCTGCTCAAAGCTAGCCTCGCACTCTTTAATCCATTCAAACTTCTTACCTTTCCTATGAAATGATGTAATGGGATAAGAAATATGTGAGAAGTTCCTGATGAACCTCCTATAATAGCCTGCTAGACCCATGAAGGATCTCACCTCATCCATGCTCTTAAGAGCTACCCACTCCATGATGGCCCTTATCTTCTCTGGATCTACTGCAATGCCCTCCTTAGGGACAACATGTCCTAAGTAGTGTACCTCAGTCTAAAAGAAACTACACTTGCTAAGATTAGCATACAACTGATGCTCTCTCAACAACCTCAATACTACTTCTAAGTGCTCGACATGCTTTTCCTCGTTTTTAGAATATACCGGTATATCATCAATGAATATAATAACAAACTTATCTAAATATGGACGCAACACACTATTCATCAAACACATGAATGGAGCTAGAGAATCAGTTAAGCCAAATGGAATAACAACAAACTCATAATGGTCGTACTTGGTCCTGAACGCAGTCTTGTAAATTTCCTCCTCCTTGATGCAAACCGGATGGTATCCGGATCTCAAGTCAATCTTCGAGAACACTGCTACTCCCTTTAGCTGATCAAACAAGTCATGAATCCTTGGCAAAGGGTACATGTTCTTGATAGTAACTTTGTTCAGCTACCTCTAATCAATGCATAATCTGAGGGTACCATATTTCTTCCTCACAAACATGACTGGTGCACCCCAAGGTGATACACTTGGCCTAATGTATCCCTTGTCCAACATTTCCTTCAACTTCAATGTTAGCTCAACCAACTAAGGTGTGCTCATCCTATAAGGTGCTTTCGATGCTGGAGCTACTGAAGAAACTAAATCAATAAAAAATTCTACCTCCCTATAAGGTGGAAACTCTGTAATGTCCTCATGGAATACATCCTAAAACTGTTGCAACATTGGGTACCTGTTCAACACATTTGCATCCTCAAACTCCTTACCCTTATCAATATAAATGTGTACTACAAATAGCTTGCACCCTTTCCTGTGGCTATGCTTTTCATGCATAGCTGTCACCATCCTAACTGATGTGCATTTCTTCTTACCTTACAAGACTCTTGGTTTTCCATTGTCATCAACACACTAAATAGCTTTGTCATAGCAGTGAACCTTGATTCTATGTAGATACAACCAATCCATGCCTAACAATGTATTGTATGAACCCAACAGTAATACATTCAAATGTGCTGCTATAGGCATACCATTCAAATGCGCAAGCTCTTACCCAATGATGAACTCACTTCTTCGTACCTATAGCCAACTGCACTAACCAAGACTTTGCATGCAACTCCTTATTCAACCCATACTTATCCACCCATTTATGACTAACATAGCTATAATTAGATCTAAGGTTAATCAAAATATAAATAACTTGATCACAAAGCTTATCATCCATCTCAATGATAAATGCATGGTGTTCTTCTTGCCCATTGTCCACTGCTGCATAGATACGTGGAATACTCTAACCAACATCCCCAAAAGTTTGCGCTTCCTGTGCACTGTATATATTAGGCCTTCCACCCTGATGCTGCGAACAATCTCTCCTAAGGTGCTCCTCACCACATGTCCAACACTCCAACTGACCAGTTCCCTCACCTCTATGTTGTTGTTACTGTTGTGGCCCATGTCCTTGTCTAGTTGCATTAAATCTCTTTTGCAGTGCCACATTTTCTTTCCCATCTACATTTTGAGGCCTTGTCCTCTTAGGCTTCCATTTACCTCTACCTTTGTCTTTTCCTTTCCATCCATGTTGATATTCATTCTTATGCTTTGATTGCTCATAGAAATGCTTTAGTTTCCCAATGAATTCCTCAAGTGATTGAGGCTCATCATACTCAATCCAATCTCTAAATTCTAATGGAAAACCACTGACAAATCTCTAAACTTTAGCCTTCTCATCAGTAAGATATGGTACATACCTCAATAAATTAAGAAATTTGGTCGTATACTCTTCATCTGTCATTGATCCCATCTTTAACTCATAAAACTCTTTAGCCTTACTGTCGTAGTACCTTTCTGACAAATACTTCTTCTTGAAAAGCCTTTTGAATTCCTGCCAAGTCAAATCATCTGTCCTGATGTCTCTAACTCACTTAACATCTTCCCACCAGATGTATGATTTACCTTTCAAGCTAAAGATAACTATTCGGGCCTTCATGTTATTTGTGTACTCATGCAACTCAAATAATTTGTTCATTCCAAGTATCCAAGCCTCTTTCTCTTCCGACTTCTTCACATCTCCATCAAAACTAGGTTGTTTTTCTTTCTTGAATTCATTTGACAAGTATTCCCTATCATTCCCCCTATAAGGATGATAGCGACGACGATCATGATGTCTATCAGAACCAGAACTAGAATAATACTTGTATTCATCGCCCCTCCTTTCTGGAGTGTCCAACAACCTTCCATCTCCCATCGTGTCAGATCTATTTGACCTGTGTCCACCAGGAGATCTACTACCATATGCTCCATTAGTCCCATCCTCATGTGCATCACTGATCCAAAGCGGTCCTTATTGCTGCAATTTCGACAAACTCTGATCATTCACCTCTACCTGCTTCTCTTCTGCCTGTATGATATGGTCATTATCTTCCTTAGAACTCCTTATCTCTTCCTTCAAACTTATTAGTGTATCAGACAAATCAGAAGTATGCCCCACACCACACTGCTCATGTGATGCATAGGGAGATTCTATGTAGTCTACCACATTGCTAACCATTTAATCTATTTCTTCCTACAATTCATAATATGTCATATAAACCAAATCACAATAAATTGACGTACCTTAGTATAGCTTGGAGAGGATACCTTGTCTGAAAGATTACCAAATTAGCGTGGTACATGTATAACATAATCATAACAACATATAGACATGCAAAAATAAATGAATCAACACATAAAGATCACTCTAACTAGGATCCAGTCATCAATGCAAGGCCATATCAACAATGCATGTTATGAACTCATGCATGACAACAACCATTACCCCATTGTACACATTGTTACATGCATCCGACAATATGCATAAGCAATGCTTAACCAACTACAAATACACATAACTGTGTGTAGTCGAACATAATCGATCAGTGCTTGTAATCAACCTACAGTACTGTTGTGTAATCAAAATATTCAAAATGTAACCTAACATAAAAGGATGTAAGTAGGTGACATAAAATCAACATGTAATCGACAAATAACCATATACAGTCAGTCACATACCTATGTCAACTACTCTTCATGAAATCAACATCAAATTCTCCATGATGACCATAATACAACCCTAATCCATCATCAAGAAAATGCAACAAGTATATAAGTGTAAGAGACACACATGAAAATGAAATGCATGCATGACCAACACACATTCAACTCATTCAATCTGAGAGTTAAACCATGCTCTGTTACCACTCTATAACACCCTCCTCCCACATCCACCCAAGTTACCATGCCAACTAGGGTAAACATGAGACAAGAGGTTACAACAATCAGATTCGACCTCCTAGGTTACCTTAAGGAAGTGGAATCGATTGAACATCACATACAACCATCCAAACCCATCAACAGAACCCTCAGGAGACAAGTCAGCCACTTAGACAACCTATCCCTAGGTCCCACTGTTGTTTTGGACAATTTAAGGCTCAGTCACTCTCATCCTATAAGCAAGGGAGCAACCATAGACCTAAAGTCGCTCTCATAAGCCTATCTACCAGCCATTGTAGTCCAAACTTGCTAGTTCTGTGCCAGCGACTCTAGGATTTGAGCCACTTTTTCAGGCCTAGAGCCTAGGCCACTACCCAGAATGGAATGAAAGCTTAGAATTAAGTAAAGTACAAGGAAACAATGATGCAAAAGTAAACATTGGTCAAGTCCTTAACCAAACCCCTACTAGTCATGACATGTGTTGCATCAAACATATCGTCGACATGTAACCTACAGGTGTAAACAATAGAGTTAAGCGTAGGGATCTTTTACTTATCTGAGAATCGACATGAACCATTGTTTCCTCATGGCATTTGTTTCCTTATCACCTATTAGGTCATAGATACAATATCCATTCAAATACAAGTAAAAACATGCCGAGAGCCAAACGTAGTTGCTTCCAATAAAATGAACATATAACAAATATAATAAGAACAAAATTACAATAAACATATCAACCATCAAAATCCATATATACACCAGTACATTTACACATGAAAATCAATGGAATGAATTTATCATTAATCAATGCAATGAACCGATCGAGATGGGACTACCATGTTCCACCCGACCATAGATTGGCTAAGCCAAGTCTCTTTTCATCCAATCACCCTTGTGCCATATTCCAAGCATGAATGTGGGACTCATAGAAGACATCAAAAAAACCAATCAATGTGGATGCCACTGGAGTTCTCCACCTACACCGTGAGGAATTTGTGTGCCTCCTAGTCTCTTAGGCTTTACTATGCATCCGAAATTTGATCCAAGGATCACTAGGCCCTACACCAAGACATACTCCCCAGGATTTACCATTGATTCCATCACAGAATCACTAGGCCCAATGGATAGAAAATCCACCTCTTCGATTTACCATGTATCCTACCATTCACTGACAAGGATTGCTAGGCCCACCAAGGCACACAATCTGGCTTTACCGCAACCCATAGTCGAGTTCAGGGGTTACTAGACCAGTGGCTTCGTGCATCCTCAGTTTGGTTCAGGGACCACTACCACCATGTTTTTTTCAATTCGTAGATCCACCTCACTCAGCTTCGAATCCAATCCGGTCATCCCACACAAACTGCATGAGAGAACCCATCTCATAAAATCTATTAGGAAATGGAAAGGCTAGGCTAAAAACACTATCACACCTAGAAAAACCCATGCCATGGTAGAAAAGAAACACATGAAATCACATGCATGCCAAATATAGCAAGGAAAATACACATGCAAGTTGATACCTGCAATGAAGCCTATTGTAGCTACTTGATCTTGCCTTTCCCTACTTGATCTTTGCTTCCTCTTGCCTTCTTTTCCTTTCTTGCTCCAATGCAAAAGTGCTCCAAGAAAAATCTAAGTGTCCAAGAGTATGAGAGAGAGAGAGAGAATAATGAGAGATTTCCAACACTAAACTGAAAAAAAGTTACCAACTGATCCTTAGAATCATTTTTATGAATGAGGCTTATATTTTCTTCATTTTCAATTATTTTCCTTCATTTTCTTCCTCACATGCAACCTGTGACCTTTCACCTCCCTTTTCTCCTAATTTCCATTATTTTCATAAATAAGAATGCCAAAATTCCTTTTAATGCCGTATCCATTTCCTTTACCAATTTCCTTAGCCATAAACAACCAAATGAACACCCCCTAGGATGTCTTTCCCAACATTTATCTTGTAATAAGTCTCCCATTCATCCATGGTTATTGTTTTTAACTTTTATTACATGGAATTTTCACGAGGGTTGTTACACATGTGAGGAGGAAAATGAAGTAAAAATAACAGAAAATTGAAGAAAATAGAGGCCTCAGTGATAAAAAGGCTTATGAGGATCAGTTGGTATCTTTTGCTCAAGCTTTTGTCAGTTTAGTTTTGGAGCTCTCTCTCTATTCCCTCTCTCATACTCTTGGACACTTAGAGTTTTCTTGGAGCAACCTTGGAGGAGTGTTGCACACTTAGAGTTTGGAGCAAGAAGGAAAAGGAAAAGTAGGAAAGTGCAAGAGGACATTAGGATCAACAACTACAATGGGTTTTACTTGCAGGTACCGAGTTGCATGTATGATTTCCTTGCTAGTTTTCGCATGTATGGCATATGCATGTGGTTATTTGGTTATGATCTGTCACTTCCATGTAGGATTTCTTGGATTGACGGTGGATTTTCCTAGCCTTTCCATTTCTTGGATAACCATGCTTTTGTGGGTTATACTTTTTTTTTCTGGTTAGTTCTCATATTACTTTGGTTGTGGGTTGAGTTATTAATTCCTAGAGCCCTGGTTGGACAAACATTGTAGAGCCATGTAACAATTTGGGTTGAGTTAATAGTTCTAGAGCCTTGGTTGGACAAATGCTTTGGATCCATTGGTGGGTTGCATTACTAGTCCTAGAGCCTTGGTTGGAAAAATGCTCGGGAGCCTAGCAACAATTGTGGGTTGATTTAATAGTCTTGGAAGCCTTGGTTCGAACAAATGCTCTGGAGCCCTCGAGAACCTGGGTGGAGGCCAATCTGGTGATGGTTAGTGATGTACAACCATGAGGTGGAGTCATTGGTTGAGGGTTGAGGTGGTTTGGCCTCTGGAAGCCCTGGTTTTGTTTTGTTGGATTTGTTTCATGAGATCCCACATTCATGCTTGGAATATGGCACGAGGGTGACTGGTTGAAAGAGAGATTTGGTTCGGCCTAGTTTATGGTAGGGTGGTCCGTGGAAGTCCCAGACCTACTTTCATTTTTCATATGTTAATAAGAGCTCCTTCGCCTTGGTCTTTTGTGTGTAAATGTATTGGTTCATATGTGGTTTTATGGCTATTATATCCTTGTTATTTAGGTTGGCTATATGTTGGTTATGAACATGTTTTATGACAATGATGATGTATGGCTCTCATCATGTTTTGATTTGTAAGTGAATGAACAATGAATATGTGACCTAATAGATGATAATGCAGCTAATGTGATAATGCATCAATGCTTCGTAGGGATTCTCAGATAAGTATGAGATCCCTATGCTCATATTTGTTGTTATGACCTTAAAATGCATATTTGTGACATGTTTGATGAAATGCATGCCATGGCTAGTAGGGGTCCAGTCAAGTATTTGCATTAGTGCCATTGTTTCGATGTTATTTTTCATTTCTAGAAGTTTCATGAAGTTTTGGGTAGTGGCTTGAGACCTAGCCCTTAAAAAGTGGCACAATATCCAAGGTCGTTGGCTCAAAAATAGCTAAAATAGTCCCCAATTGATGGCATACCCTTGTTATGGGAGAGACTGGATGGTCCCAATCACATGCATTCCCATTTCATGGGATCAAATGAGGCTCTAGATCTATACAATGTCAAGTTACCTAAGGGGCTGGTCACCTGGAAGGGTTGGTTGGCTCTTGAAGGATCTGTAACATGTGTCGAAGGTCATTGGTTGTGTTTTGTTAGTTCCACTTCCTTAACTATACATGGAGAGTTGAATCACATCATAGTAGCCTCTCGTCACATGTTTACCCTAGCGAACCAATTAACTTGGGTAAATGTGGGAGGAGGGTGTTACAGTTGCGAGTCAATTTTCCCAGAATCTAAAATCCATTAAATAAGACATCATTACATGGTCAACCCAAAAGTGACTAAGAGACACCAAAGAATTAAGAGCTATAGAAGATATTATTATCCATATCACTAATGAAGCTTCTGAGGGTTATCTCATAGAGGATATAAAGGCTAGACTTGTCTAGTTAGAATATAGAAAAAAGGAAATCGTATTAGATTAAGAAGATACTTGAAGACTTAAGAGTAGAGTCGTTTGGCTTATGACAGGAGATGAGAAATATTTTTTTTTTTCATAATTTTGCAAAAGGCAGGAAATCAATAAATACAATATGGGAACTGCAAGACCTGGAAGGTAATAGAGTCTCTTCATTTAAAGGCCTGGTGAATATGGAAAGGTCTCACTTTAAATCTTTGTTTAAACAACCCCAAGAAACAATGATAACATAAGTTATGTGGTTTATTTCTCCTTTTCTTGGTTTTGCAATAATGTGGAGAATGCATCTTTAATGGAGCAAATTACTTATGAAGAATTAAAATAGGTGTTGTCAATTTTTCAAAAGGAAAAGAGTCATGGTCCATAAAGGTGGTCAGTGGAAATTTTCATTGATTTTTATGAACTGATTGGAGATTATATTCTTCGTGTTGTGGAAGAATCACACACTTTTGGGTGGATTCTAGATTCATTTAATAGTACATTTATCACTCTAATTCCAAAATTAGATAACCCTTCTACTTTTTATGAGTTTCAACCCATAACTCCGTGCAAATGTCACATATATGGTCATAGCTAAAGTCATTACCCGTCGTTTCACTCTAGTCTTATCTAAAGAAATATCAAAATAGTAGTTTGGATTCCTTAAAGGGCGTCAGATTCATGGAGCTATTGGAGTAGCCTAGGAAGGACTACATAGTCTAAAATTAATGAATATCAAAGGTGTAATTTTGAAGATTAACCTTTCAAAAGCATATGATCGGGTAAGCTAGATCTATATTCGTCTCTTGCTTACACATCTAGGGTTTAATCTTCATATTGTAAACTAGATTATGAGTTTCATAACCTCTGTTTCCTTCGTTGTACTTATAAATGGATCAATCTCACCTTTCTTTCATGCTCAAAGAGGTGTTTAGAAAGGATTCCCATGATTGCCTCTCCTCTTTTTATTGGTCACTGGAGGGTTAAGTTGAATTCTCAAGGAGGATAAAAGGAGGGGTTCTCTAAAATGATTATGTGTAGCTATTGGGATTTTCACTTCACATTTACTATTTGTAGATGACATCCTCATCTTTTGTGATGGTACAAGAAGATATGCTACAACCATCAAAGATGCTATTTCTCTCTTTGAAGCTACTACATGTATGATGATTAACTTAGCAAAATCTACTTGTGGGTTGAATGTTGAAGATTTGTCTTTTTATCAAGGTACTTTTCCCTTTGCCATAACTAAGATTAATGTGGGACTTTCATATTTGGGATCCAATTTAAATCATAACTCATATAAAGTTGCATATTAGATTTGGTTAACAACAAATATTGAGAAAAGGCTTAAACACTAGAGCTTAAGTTGGATTTCTAGAGATGTAAGATTGGTTCTTATTAAATCAGTCCTTGAAGCAATACTAGTTTATTAGATGTCACTTGCCTAGATTCCAAAAGATATTTTAAACAAGATAAATAAACTTTGTGGTAAATTTTTATGGTCAAGTTCATCAAATCACTCTATTGTTCCATGGGTAAGCTAGGCAAGAATAACTATTCCTAAAGATTTTGGAGGTTGGGATTTAAAGGACTTACATTTTTTTTCAAAATATTTAGCAGCTAAAGCTGGTTGGAGATTATTAAAAACTTACTCTCTTTGGATGGAAGTAGTGCATATGAAACATATACACCCTATGCAGTAAGAGGAATGGATTTGTTTACCCAATAAATTGAAAACCAATGTTTTTGTGAATTTGAAATCCCTTCTCTCCTCATTCTCTTTGATTGATTCAAGGCTAATTTGGAAAGTGGGTGATGGATAACATTTAAAGGTTAGGTCTGATCCTTGGACCGGAAGTTGTATTGACCACAGACTTTCGAAACAATTGATTGAATTCCTACATGGTAATGGCCTTGTTCACTTGAGTCAATTTGTAGATCCAACACAAACCAATTTATGGACTCAAGGTTGGGTTTCAAAGGATAATTTAGGCATTTCCCTACATCTTCATCATTTCTGGACTAGATATATTGACAATTTATGTGCATCACATACCATATTATTTTAGAAGGAGGACGAGTTGTTTGGTCGCATGATCCCCATGGGGTTTATATGCCAAAAGTTGGATACACTTTTCTTATATTGCAAGATATTTATGAGCACTAATGGAAACTTTTATGAAAGATTAAAGGTCCTGCAAAATCAATACTTTTTATGTGGTGTGCACTAGGTAACAAAATCCCATCTTGGGACAATTTAACAAGGAGATGTTTTCAATTTCCAAACCAATGTGCCTTATGCAGAGCTAATAAAGAATTTTCCTATCATTTATTCCTGTTGTGTCCTTATTTTAAAATTGTTTGACAATATGTTATGAAAAGACTCAAATTTATAGGTATTTGGTTAAGTGAAGAGTTAATGGAGGCCTCATTTTAGTGGCTCTCATTGAGTGAGAACAAATCATATTTATTTTTTCCCCTTTCAATAGTTTGGGGAGTTTGGATTGCAAGAAATATAGTTGTCTTTGAATATCACTACATTCCTATTGAGGTTTGTGCGACACAAATCTTAGTTGTTTATGATATTCTCCCAAAGGACCAAAGGGATAATAATAATAGAATCCTCAATCCGGTAGTCATTGATAGATCACATCCCTGGGATTTCTTTGATGGGGCTTTTTAAGGATACCCTCTTGGTTGTGGTGGAGGAGTTGTACTTCATCTTTCAAAGACTCGTTTCTTCTCTCTAAAAATGGGCTTGGGAGCACGCTCCAACAATTATGCGAGAAAAACTGTTTCTTATGTTCAAAATTGATAAAATGAGTGGATCATTTACAGGTCTTTGGAGACTCTATGTTGGTTATAAATTGGGTCAAAGGGACTTACAGATGTCACAACATGAGACTATTTCCTTTGCTGGAAGAAATATCAAGACTAAAAAATACCTTTACTCATTTTTCAGTGCTTCATGTTTACAAGGAACTCAATATTCAAGTGAATGGTCTTTCTAAAGAAGGTTTGCAATTGGATTTTATGACCTAGTTAATCAAAGGACAACATAATGATCAACTCTAAGAATTTTATCATAGACCATTCATTGACAACACTGATTAGTTTTGACACTTTTCTTTTGGCTCACATGCTTCATCAACATTTTGTTAGACTTTTCTATATCTCCCTACGATGATTAAATGTACACATATTCTTTTGATGTTTGTTATTAGTATTGTGGTAGTTATTCCGGAAAACAATATATGTAAACTTTTTGTAGGGATGTATGACCTTTCTTTTTGGACAGATTGTAGTGGATCCTCATACTTGAATACATACTTTTTATGTATTTACAAAATGTATTCATAGTGGTATTCAGGTTCATCTCATGGTGCTTCCATACTCCTCTGCCAGCGTACGGTGATGACATTCTCTTCTCATTGTCGATATGTCCCCTATCATTTGGTATCGACACCCAGGATCAATCTTCTTGGCCTAAAAGGATGTCGCGCTAAGTCTGGAACTCGGGCTAGTGCTATAATCTGGGAAATTCCAGCGGAAGTCTCTGGTGCAGATTCATTAGAAAGTAAGAAGAAGAAAAAAGGGCTTGAAATGGATCCCATGCTCCTATGGTAGCGCTACCTAGATTGTATGTGGATGTTCCCTGAATCATATTTACGGTATAATTCGTGGAGGAAATGGAGCCCAAATTTCAGCACGCGTTCAATGCGATGGAGGAGCTTGAGGACGACGCCATTGCTAATCTGGAGGAGGGGCAGATGGTCGATCATTACAGGCTGAGGGATTCAAAGCATACGCTAAATCCTTTTCTAAAACAACATATTGACAGTACATTCTACGCCATTTACAATTTTGCCTAGAATATTATCAGTTGAAAGGTCAGTTACTATGTTCATTTTGCAAATTAAATAATATTTTGCATATGGAAATTTAAATTTTTTTCTTTTGGAAAATGCTGCAGATTATGAACAAGGATTCAATAGACATTACATTCGATAAACACATCTTAGATTTTTCTTTTTATTCTTTTCTTTCAAATACGATAATATTCAGATATTAATATATCCCATTCTAATGAAATAATCTTCAAATTGAGTTTCTCTGGTTTTGTCTAAAGTTTTTGCTTCAAAAATTATGATCTATTTTCTGTATCTGATCAAATAAATAATAAAGGCTAGCACATTATCACAAAGGCTCAATCTACTCATCAATTTGTTGATTTTATGAATTGCTAACAGACGATCCATAATAGGTGGGTGATTAGAACTCAATAGGAAATCACATTCACCTATCAAACACGTTTGAATTAAAGGTACACTTTAGACAACCCACTTCGAACAATATATTTAAAAAAGTCTCCGATATAAAAATGCAATATTGATGACATTCTTATAATTTCAATATTACTCGAAATGGGAACTATTCATTGTACACCTAATTAAATATATTTAATTAATGTTAACACTGGTACTTTTTTTATATTTATAATTTCGATGATTGGATTGTTCGAAATAGTAATTACTTTTGTATGAAGATCTAGCAAGAACCAAGTTGAGTGATGCATGAAGAGTTAAGTGTATTCCATATTTAGAATATGAGTTAACTGAGTTAAGTGTGAGTCAGGTTGAGTTCAGTCTATATTTGGAGAAGTCCAAATTTAGTGTGTGTGTGTGTGCATGTGAATTTATTTTAAGCAAGTCGCTAGTTAGGAAATCTTTAAATACCTCTCACCGGATTCATTGTAATAATGAAGTTTTGTGTGATCAATAGAAGAGTCGTGGGTTGTGTGTTTTGTGTGTTAATTTGTGTTTTGCCTCCTATGCCTTTCCAACAAAGTGGTATCATCGCAAGGTTTGAGGAAGAGTAAGAATCTACAACGGAAACTTGCATAACTACACTGTGTGAGTAGTAACAGTCAAAAGTTGTTTCCACCACTACGTGTGAATCAGAAATAGCCTACAGAACCGCCCGGAGTAGTTGTCTTGGGGAAATCCGAGTTGTAAATCATTGTTAAGAGAGCCTTGAGAGAAAATCGACATCTTATGTTGGTCCTAACTCCTCTTTCCCTAGGTGCTGAGGGAATAAGATGAAATACCTATTGAAAGGTGTGTGGGCCTGAGAAAGTCAAAACATTCCACTAGTGAGAATCGAAAAGTCAAGTGGGCAAGGTTATATTAAAGGGTGCGATTTGGTTGAGCTTAAAAATATTTTGACAAACGCTATTCGAAAGGAGTTTTTTAAAGAGACATTTGAAAGTTTTTGGAAACGGTTTATGAGATTTAAAAAGTTTGATGTCATATATTGAAAAGGCCCTTTATTATTTGAAAAGAGAAGGTTTATAAATAGATTGTAACACCCTCCTCTCACATCCACCCAAGTAGCCATGCCAACTAGGGAAAACATGAGACGAGAGGCTACTATGATCATATTCGACTTCCTATGTGACATTAAGGAAGTGGAATCAATGGAAAATCACACACAATCATCCAATATCATCAAAAAAACCCTCAGGAGATAAGTCAACCACTCAGATAGCCTATCCTTGGGTCCCACTATTTTTTTTGGATCTGTTAGGTAATAGTCGCTCTCATGCTATGGGCAAGGGAGCCACCAATAACCCAAAGTCGTTGTCACAAGGTTTCCTACCAGTGATCAGGGACCAAAATTTCCAATTTTGTGCCAGCGACCCTGGGATTTGAGCTACTTTTTCATGCCTAGAGCCCATGCCACTACCCAAAATGGAGTGATAGTTTAGAATCAGTAAAAATATAGGGAGACAATGATGCAAAAGAAATAAACTAAACAAGACCATAACTAGACCCCTACTAGCCATGACAGGCATTTGGTCAAACACATCATCAACATGTAACCTATAGGTGTAAATAACATAATTAAGTGTAGGGATCTCATACTTATTTGGGAATCGATATGAACGATTTTTCCTTCATGTCAATTGCTGCACTATCATCTATTAGGTCATAAACACATTATCCATTCATGTACAAGTGAAAACATGTTGAGATTCATACATCGTTGCTGTCATAAAATATACATATAACCAACATAATTGGAACAAAAATACCATAAACATTTTAGCCATCAAAATCCACATATGCACAAATACATTTACACGTGAAAATCAAGGGAATGAGTTTCTCATTAATGAATGCAATGAACCAACCGAAGATGGGGCTAACACGTTCCACCCGACCATAGATTGACTAAGCCAAGTCTTTTTTGAACCAATCACCCCCCTGCCATATTCCAAGCATGAATGTGGGACTCATAGAACACGCCAAGAAAAACACCAATCAACATGGATGCCACCGGACTTCTCCATCTACACCGCGAGGAATTTGAGTGCCTCCTCGTCTCTCAAGCTTTACCATGCATCCATAGTTCAATCTAGGGCTCTCTAGGCCCTACACGGAGACATGCTCTCCAAGCTTTACCGTGCATCGCATCCTGGGACCACTTGGCCCAACGGAGAGAAAATCTACCTCTTGGCTTTAGGTATATCTCACCATTCACCGACAACGATTCCTCAGCCCACCGAGGCACACAATCTGGCTTTACTGCAATCCACAGTCCCGTTCAGGGGTTACTAGGCCAATGGCTTCATGATCCTCAGTCTGGTTCAAGGACCACTCAGACCATGTGTTTTTCAATTTGGAGATCAACCCCACTCAGCTTCAAATCTAATCTGGCCATTCCACATAAACCTAATGAGAGAATCCATCTCATTAAAGCTATCATGAAATGGAAAGTCTCGGCTGAAAATACTATCTTACCTAGAAAAAACCATGCCATGATAGAAAAGAAACACACACAATCCCATGCATGCCAAATCTAATAAGGAAAATACACATGCAAGTCGATAATTGCAATGAAGCATGTTGTATCTGCTTGATCCTTCCTTTCCCTGCTTGATCTTTTCTTCGTCTTGCCTTCTTTTCCTTTCTTACTCCAATTCTAAAGTTCTCTAAGAAACTCTAAGTTTCCAAGAGTGTGTGTGTGTATGTGTGTGAGAGAGAGAGAGAGAACAATGAGAGAGCTCCAAAAATCAACTAACAAAAGGTTACCAACTGATCCTCAGAAGCCTTTTAATGAATGAGGCCTCTATTTTCTTCATTCTCCATTATTTTCCTTCAATTTCCTCCTCACATGCAACCTGTGACATTTCATCATAAAATTGAAACCCACTATGCAAGCATGCATATTGATGAAAAAGATGCAACAAATATTGCAGAGAGAGAAGCAAAAGCCTCTGTATGTGAAGCAGAGAAAGAGCATATAAATGCTCAAGGACTCCACTGTAATGTGGATGGAGTAGTTGATAGTGAATCCGACTGTGACAAAACACATGTGGATGATGACTGCGAAGTGAGATGTGAATTGGTGCATCCAGTTGCAACTAATGATTTTGGTAAAGTTGAAATTTTGAATGATCACATGCATGCTCGAATATCCCACAATAGGGTGGATGAAAATTATGTTGATGTTAAATTTGATGAAGAATCATTAACTGGTGATGAGTGGTTGCACATTATGCAACTTAAATCTCTTATTGATATGTTGTTACTTGGTGAGAGAAACCCACTTGGGTATGGAAGCCAAGTGGAAGACAACTTGTTTGTAGTAGCAAAGGTTTGTAAAGGAGTGGAAGATAAGGCATAGGTAGAGCAGGAAGCTATTACTGAAGAGCATAAATAATATATTTCTAACATTGATCTTGAGTGTGAAAAGTATAGGCCAAAAGAAATGCTACCTGATCATGAAAGTGAAGAGAAAGATGTGGATGTTTATGAAGACAAAGATGAAAGCATTGAAACATTTTTTCGGCAATGGAATCAAGAAGAGATAAGATTCTACTATCAAGAAATATGGCAGAAAGAAAGACAGGTATATGAAGCATAAGAAGTAGAGAAAATAAGACAATTTGAAGATGTAAAGTTGTGGAAAAAGTCCATGGTTGAACGAATATTTGAAGAGGAAGGTGTGGAAGACAAGATGATATTGTGTTTTAGCAAAAATTCAAGAAAAGTCAAAGAAAAATTGTAGCAACAACAAGTAAAGAAATATGGATCCTACAACAATAATGTGCAACTGAGAATGAAGCAATTTCGAAGATATAAAATTTGGGAGAAGAGAAAAAGAAAATGCAAAATTGTGAAAGTCTTGAGTCATTGTACATAATCCTAACTGAGACATAGACCAGCAGACATGTTTGAGTGATAATTGAGTCAATTTATATTGTAAGCCTCGCAGACATAGTTGAGTCATGTTTGAGTTATGTTGAGTCATATGGTTGTAATCAAGGGGGAGTGTTGGAAATAGTAATTACTCCCGCATGAAGATCTAGCAAGATCCAAGTCGAGTGATGCATGAAGAGTAAAATGCAATCCATATTTAGAGCATGAGTTAACTAAGTTAAGTGTGAGTCAAGTTGAGTTAAGTATTTATTTGGAGAAGTCCAAATTTAGTGTGTGTGGGTGTGCATGTGAAGTTATTTTAAGCGAGTCAGTAGTCGGAAAATGCTTAAATACCTCTCACTCGGTTCATTGTAATAATAAAATTTCGTGTGATCAATAGAAGAGCCACAGGTCGTGTCTTTTGTGTGTTAATTTGTGTTTTACCTCCTCTACCTTTCCAACCTATACATGAACATTCATTATACCAATAATTCAATATTCATAAATAATGTTAATACTTATACTCTTAATCAACCTCATAACTAAACACTCGTTAGACATGAGCACTATTCATTGTACCAATAATTCAATATATGTAATTAATGTGGACACTTTGTATTCTTAAACAACATCACAACTAATAACATTCGTTTCATATTTAAATGAATTAATAGAACTTCTATTTCCTTTCATCAAACGTACACACAAGTTTACCCACAAATTTATAGTATTCCACAATCAACTATAATTATGCTAAAGGTGTTAAATGACCCCATCCTTAACTATTTTTAAAATATATTTTAACATTAAATAATTAAAAATTTATACCCATTATCGCAACTAATAGCTTCATATAAGAATGGTGGTAGACAATAAAGCTCTTCTTTCTGCACCTAATACATCACTGGAAGGAAAAATACTATTTGTTTTTTTTTCAAAAATTGCATATTTTTCTAACAAACTAACTATACATCAGTTTTAGTTGTCTAAAAACTGAGACAATCTTTCACTGGTGAATTTTTTGAGCCAAAACTAATGTTTTCATCCCTTGGCTTATAGTAATCTGATTTCTAACTAATGACATTCAATAATTAAGTGGTTTTCATTTTTGTGTATGGTTTTCATTTTTGTGTATAAGAAAAAGGCAAATCTTCTCTTATCAAGTCATAAAACATCTTATGTGTAATTCAATAATTAAGTGGTTCTCATTTTTCTGTATGAGAAAAGGCCAATATTTTTCCTATCAATTTTGATAAAAGATCTCATCTTTGTACAAATATGGGCAAATCTTTATCATCAATTAATGAGACACTCTAGACCCAAAATAACTAACGTTAGTCTCTAAAATTTCCATACATAGTATTAGCCCTTAAATTTGATTCGTTCACATGTCAATCTTGAATCCCTTTCATGTGAAGCAGGTCAATTGTTAATCATAATAGTAGATGGTAATTCAGTAGAGAAGATGGAATTAAAACTTCATTTTACGGAGTTAGAATGAGTAACCTTATACGCCATTGAACCAATCACTCACATGAAATAAATACAATAAGAATAAATTATTACAACCTCACCTAACAATTAAACTAACTTATTTAATTAAATTAATTAAATAAGTTTAAGTTTATTTCCTAATTGATAATGAACTGATTAATTAATAATGAATTAATTAACCATGATTAATAGTTAATAATAAATTAATTGATAACTAATAAGTTTAAGTTGAATTAATAATAAATAAAATAAATAGTAATTAATAATTAATTAACCAATAATTTAATATTTAATAAATGATTATTAAAAATAATTAACAATAAAAATAAAAATTTATAATTAATTGTTATTAATAATAATTAATGGTTGATATCAATAAATTATTATTATTATTACGATGATGATGATGGTGGGGGTGGTTAACGTCCATTGAGACCAAATTTTGGTCTAACAGAGCTAAAGAAACAAATTATTTAGTTTGATTTAAGATTTTATTCCTGTTATTATTAATTAATAATAATAATGATAATTAATTGTTATTAATATTAATTAATTGATTATTATTAATTAATATATAGTTGATAATTAATTATTATCAGTGATAATTAAGTGTTAATAATAATAATTAATAATTAATTAATCAATAATTTAATATTTAATAATTAATTATTAAAAATAATTAATTAATAATTAATAATAAAAATAAAGATGATGACACTGATTAATGTCCACTAAGACCAATGTGGTCTATCAGACCTCAAGAAAAGGGAGTCTAATTGTCATTCTTCAAAATATTGTTTCTATGATCAAGGAGCAAAGAAAGAAGCGTTCCAAGATTGTTGTAGTTGAGCTCACTTAAAAAGTCAAGAAGGTTGGAGGTGTGGCTGATGATAGGGAATTGAGAGCGGATGTGAGCAAGAGACGGATAGTCTAAAAGGAAGTGATTTTCATCTTTGACCTTCCTAGTATCACAAATATGATAAATTCTATCATCCCAGGGAGTCTTGGTAGTAGACCGCCCCCTGGTCTTACTCTTAAGCTCATGAGAGTTAGTTATAATCCTAGTGATGTTCATTTTCTTCTTAGTGCTAGTCAACATAGAGAGATAATTATGGTTATCAAAGGTGTGGTTGATCACCTCCTTATACTACCTTAGCTTCCTTTTACCCTCCACCTCCTTAGCATCCCACACCTTGTCCTTGAAACTAGAGGTAAGAGTACCTTTGATATTGTCCTTGCTTCCCATGATGATCTCCTCCTTAATCCCCCAAAGGTTGAGCCAAGATTGAGCATCCTGATGTCACTCGCGCTTGAGGAACAAGTGGGGGGTTTTGACTAAAGTTAGAAGCAATTTTTGGGAGCCTCTTGGATTCCATATTGCGAAGCTTCTTCTTATACATCAAATATCTAAACATCACCGCACTTTCAATGGGGGAAAATCCAACTGCAATCAAGAGGATAGGATAGTGAGTATTTCCCTTGATCTTGAGGTTATAGGTTATGAATTGCTTTTGGATCATCTTAATGTTTCTCCATGACTCCTTAGATATACTGCATCCTCAAACTTCACATACGTATAAGATAATAGGGGTACCAAGATTTTCGAAGAGAAACCTTTTTTTACTCCAGATGTAAAGATCGGCTTACTTACAGTTGTTTTCAAGCTCATAATAAGCTTTCCAAGCTCTGATTATTATTTTCTCGATGCTATAAATCTAGTTGAGCTGATGAGGAAAGTCAATACCCAAATATTTATAAGAATAAACTTGCTCAAGACAATGGTTATCATAGACGAAACTTCCATGGGTGATCTTTTTGGATTTAACGATCATGACTTTAGTCTTGTCAGTATTAACTATCATACCCATCTTGTAACAATAGGCATGAAGAGTCTTAAGTTTCTTGTCTAGGTCATCATGGCTCCTTGCCAAAAGAATGATATCATCATCATAAAGGAGAAGAGTAATGATAATACCAGCGAGCTTGGTGCCTTTGTAGCCCACAATTTCCTGACACTCCTCTAGATTTTCGATGTAAATAACAAAAAGGGTAGGGAAAAGGGGAAAACCTTGCTTGACCCTGATATTACATTTAATATCTTTAGACCACCCTTTTTTGGTCTTAAGCTTGGAAATGATAGTCACTTAGAGGCAAATCACAACAATCCTCAATTCAAGAGGAACCATAATCTCTTCAAGCCTCTTCGATATCTTATCTTGGGCGATAGTGTCGAAATATTTTCTAAAGTCCACAAAACAATAGAAGAGATCGGTTTTACTATTGCGACACTCCTTCGTGATGATCCTAAGGGTGACAAGGTGGTCGATGGTCGAGTAATGTCTCCTAAAACTAGCTTTCCTTTTAGCTCTTTTACCCTAGTTCTCAAGCCAAAGGCTAAGCTTTTATTCCAAAATGAGACCATAAAGCTTTGCTAGGATGTGGCTAATCATAATGCCCCTATAGCTAGAGGGAACGCTTTTGTCCCCATTTTTGAAGATAGGCATAATAAGGCTTTGTGTCCAAAGCTTAGGGAAGCCATGCTTTACAACCAAATTAAGAAGCTTGTGGAGATGAGGAATGAGGATATATTTTCCCATTTTAAAGATCTCAGCTTGGTAACCTTCAATATATTTGGCTTTCCCATTAGCGAGCTTATTAATCCCAAAATCAATGTCTTCCAGAGAAAAAATATCATCTTTAATAGGAGTGTTTAAGATGGTGGCCATGGTGTCCAAAGAGTCATACAACTTCTTAAGATAGTTATCCCAATTTTCTAGGGGGATAAAATGATTATCTTTAGTTTTATGGACAAGCACATTCTGCCAAAACTTTCTGGGCGCAACTTTAGAAAGATGGAGAAGATGCTCTTCTATCTTATTAATATATGACCTCTTCTTCCTATAAATGAGAGCTTTGTGTATATTGATATTCTGGAGCTTAATGCTTTCAATAGGGGCATCTCTGATTGCTTTCCTAGCAATTTACAGTCTTTGTCATACCAAGGATTGAAAGTTTTATTATTTTTCTTATACTAAGTCTTAGTAGAGAATTTTCTAATGGTAGTGGAAAGGGTAGTAGTAAAATGGTAATAGATTTGATCAATGTTGTTTTTATAAGTGAGGGAGCCTAAATCTCTTTCCAAATCCCTTAAGAAAAGGTCGACATTACTTCTATCGAAGTGAATGTGACTTTTGCTTTCACTGTTCTCCTGCATGTGGGTGGTATGTATAGAAAGATTGAGGGATAAAGACAAAGGTTTGTGGTCATAGTCAGGCTCGTACTTGTTAAGAAGCTCAAAGTTTGTAATATGGTTGAGGACATGGATGTCAAAGATCGCATAATCCACGACGTTGCTACCTAGCCCATGGAAACAGGTCATCTGACCGGAGAGAGGCCATTTATTAATACCATTACAAATGATTAGGTCCTGGGAACTACAAAGTTTGAGGAGCTTAGTGCCAAATAAGTTCTCTATTATGTCTTTAGATTTTCTCTTGAATCTATTAGCTAAGTTACCATCCTCATCAAGCCACAAGGGGTCGGGGTTAGAGTTTTTACTTAACATAATAGCTTGGTTAGTAGTAGTTCGAGCATTAAATTCCCCAAGCAAAAGGATATTGCCTTCATTCCTTAGGTTGTAGATGTCTTTTTCTAAGGTATTGAAAGGACAATTCTTATCCAGGTTGTTTTTCTTATATGATGTAGAGTTGATAGGGGTGAAATAGTAGATTGCAAGAAAGATCCTATTGGTTAAAGAATCAGAGATTTCGATCCAAATGTATTGATTGAAGGGGCGATTTTATGAAGTCGAATGTGAGAGGAAATAATGTCCCTACTATAATAGGCTATACCACCAAAACCTCTCCTGGAGGATTTCTTATTACAGGTAGACCAAAGATTTAACCTATCAAGGTGAGGGACCCTAGATTCATCATGCTCCCAAGTTTCAACTAAAATAATAAGATTAATATCACTGAGGATCCAACTTAACATAGGACCTTTAAACCATCTGAAACCACAAAAATTCTAGAAGAGGATCCGAAGTGATGTTATTCCCTATTTATCACTCGTATTTGGGAATCTATCTCTAATAATAGCTTTTCTATTCCTAATGATTGCCCATTTCCATTCTTTTCTTGCCTCCTTAACCTCTTGTACTTCTTTCCTAAGTTCAGCTTGGTCTTCTAGAATGAGATCTTCATTTATAAAGATTCTCATTCCTTTTAGGCTTGGGGATTTCCTAAGTATATCTAATTTATGGTCATTACAACTGACCTTGACATGGATTGGTCTATGTTTATGCTCAAGTATTTCTCCTAATCTTATTGCTTCGGTGAGATAAGTTGTTTAAATTTGAGATTTTGTCTTTAATTAGTTCTAATGTGTCTTCATTGTTTTGTTATTCTATATCAGCAATTATAAGGTGTAAGGCTCTTTTGTGGCGCTCATGGTCGAGTACAATTAGTTTATTAATTTCTTCTTTTATGGATTTAATATATACTTTATTCTCTATGTTATATAGCACTGAGTTATTATGTAGTTGTTCTTTTAGATTTTAATCTCAATTTTCAAAGCGTCATTTTCTTTAACCATTTCTTATTTGCTATGTTCAATTTCTTGAATTCTAGCTTTCATTCCTTGGAGTTCAGTCTTGAGTGAGAGTAATTTATTTCTAACCATTTGTGTTTATTGTCAAGCATTGTAGTTCATTTTAGTTTAAAATGGTTTTTTTTGCTTCCCTTCATCTTTCTAAAGATTCAATGTACTCATAAATAATCACTAAGGTAATCTTACTTGGTCTCCATTTGCTAGAGAGAGGTTTAGAAAGGTGAAGAGAAGTACTCATAGTGGAAATAAGCAAAACTTAACAAGAGAAGAGTGGGTGGGAACATATGCACCTGTCAGAGTTATCATTTTTTTAACCCAGATTTAATTAGGTGGAATGTTTGTTGTAATCCTCTTCAATCCACTTCAACAGATATTCCAAAAATTTTGCAGAAAACCTAGGTTTGTAGATCTTGTTTTGTGTTGCTTCGTCAGATTTAATTCTTCTGATGGATGTATTGTTACCTATTTGAAAAGTAAATAGTACATGTGAAACCCTGTTCATAAATCCTATCGAACAAACCCCAAAGAAGACTCTTACAGTAATGATTGTCTAGAACTTGCTTCCGCAAATGGGGACCGATCCGTCTCACGATAACTTCCACTCAATGTTCAGGAACTTTGGTCTCTCATTGATCCTGCCACTTCACTGGTAATTACGAGATTATAAATTAGTTCATGCGGCTGCCTCAAAAATTTCATTCTACTGGCCTTAGAGACTTCGATGACCTCGAAACTGACGTTTCTTTCTCAGGCCTCAAAGACTTTGGCTGCCTCAGAAGGTTCCCGCGATTGATTCAAGGATCCCTTTGCACTTTTCTTCAGGATTAAAACATCTACACTTTTGGATTGCTGCAAGTATGGTGTTTTTCCATTTCCCGCCTACCAGTGTGATCACCACGAGTCGTTTGCATGGCGGTGCGTCAAATTACAGAGTTCTGCTCAATGTTCAGTAACATCGGTCTCTCATTGACCCCGTGGCTTCAAATGACAAAAGTAGCACAGGCAGCTTCAGAAAATTTGTGGCTGCCTCAGAAACAGTAGAAGCTATAGAGATTCAAATATCAAATCCGATAACTTCTCAGGGCGAAGGTAAACACGATGTCACATAGTGACAATCTTCCCAAACTCAGTTAGAAGGTGGTTAAACCCGAGTTGTTATTGATAATGCAGAGATTATAAATTAGTTCATGTGACTGCCTCAGAAAGTTCGTTCTACTGTCCTCAGAGACTTCCACTACGTCAAATTATAGAATTCCACTCAATGTTCAGGAACTTTGGTCTCTTTAATAATTAAAAATACATTTTTATAATTAATTGTTATTATTAATAATTAATTGTTGATATCAATAATAATAATAATAATTAATTGTTATTAATATTAATTAATTGGTATTAATAATAATTATTAATTATTGATCGATCAAATATGGTCAATCATGGTTAACCATGGTTAATAATGGTTCAATGTGGCATTATGACAAAGATTGCTTTAATATGAAAATCAAACATAGTGAACCATGGTCCAACGTCGCATTGTGGCAAAGATTGTCTCAATATGAAAATCAACCATGGTTAACCATGGTCAAACATAGTCCAATGCCGTATTGTGACAAAGATCATCTCAATATTTAAATCAACCATGGTCAACGGTCATCCAATGTCACATTGTGACAAAGATTGTTTAAATATTAAAGTCAACCAAAACCATGGTCAACCATGGTTATCTATGGTCAATAATCATGGTCACATTGTGACGAATATTGTCTCCTAGTCCAACATTACATTACGACAACCATGGACATTAATGGTCAACCATGGTCCAACATCAACCATGTTTCAACCATGGTCAAACATGATTTAAGATATTATTGTGACAAAGATTGTCTCAATATGAAAATCAATCATGGCTAACGATGGTCGAATGTCGCATTGTGACAACCATGATCTCAATATGAAAATCAACCATGGGCTAACGTCACATTGTGACAAATATTGTCTCAGTATGAAAATCAATTATGTTCAACGATATTCCAAAACATTGTGATAAATACTCTGCAATATGAAAATCAACCATGGTTAACCATGTTTATTTTAGAGTTTAATATTATTCCCTTGGGTTTTTAGTATTAATCCCTTGCATTTATTAGTCCCTTGGATTTATAATATCAATCCCTTAGGTTTATTAATGTAAGAGTTTATCCCTTAGGTTTAATATTACTCCCTTGGGTTTATAATCCCTCGGGATTTTAGTATTATTCCATTGGGTTTATTATTCCCTTGGGTTTATAATATTAACTCACTGGGTTTATTAATCTAACGGTTCATTTTCATAGGGTGTAATATTACTCATAGGGTTTAAAATATAAATCTTTGGGTTTATAATCATGGTCAACCATGGTCCAACGTCACATTGTGACAAAGCTTTTCTCAAAATGGAAATCAACCATGGTCCAATGTTGTGATGTGACAAATATTGTCTTGATATGAAAACCAATCATGCTCAACAATGATCAACCATGGTCCAACATCGCTTTGTGACAAACATTGTCTCAACATGAATGAACCATGGTCAACCAGAGTGAACCATGTTTATTTTACGGTTTATAATATTTATATTAGGATTTATATACCTTGTATTTATAATATTAATCCCTTGAGTTTATTAATATAAGGGTTCATATTCGTAGGGTATAATATTATTCATAGGGTTTATAGTATTAAGCCTAGGGTTTAATATAAATCCTTTGGGTTTAAAATCATGGTCAACCATGGCCAATGATGGTATAATGTCACATTGTGCCAAATATTGTCTCAATATGGAAATCAACCATGGTCCAACGTCGCATTGTGACAAATATTTTAGTATGAAAATAAACCACGGTAAAGCCTCGTTAACCATGTTTATTTTAGGGTTTATAATATTTATCTTAGGGTTTTTATATCTTGGGTTTATAATATTTATCTCTCAGGTTTTTTGTATTAATCGCTTGGGTTTATTATTCCCTCGGGTTTATGATATCAATTCCTTAGGCTTATAAATCTAAGGGTTCATATTCCTAGGGTATAATATTATTCATAGGGTTTATAATATTAATCTTTGGGTTTAATATAAAATCCATTGGGTTTATAATCATGGTCAACTGTGGTCCAATGTCACATTGTTACAAATATTTTTTCAATATGAAAATCAACCAATGTCGCATTGTGATAGTGATTACCTCAATATGAAAATCAACCATGGTCAACCATGTTTGAACATTGCATTATGAAAAATATTATCTTAATATGGAAATCAACCTTGGTCAAACATGGTCAATCATGGCCAACCATGGTCACATTGTGACAAAGATTGTCTCCTGATCAAACGTCACATTGTGACAACCATGGTCAACCATGGTCGAATGTCACATTATGACAAAGATTGTCTCGATTTGAAAATCAACCATGGCCAACCATTGTATAATGTCACATTGTGAAAAATGTTGTCTCAATATGAAAATAAATAATGGTGAATCATAGTCCAATGTCACATTGTGCCAAATGTTGTGTCAATATGAAAATCAACCATGGTCAACCAAGGTCAACCATGTTTGTTTTAGGATTTATAACATTTATCTTAGGATTTATTTACCTTAGGTTTATAATATTTATCCCTTGGGTTAATATTATTCCCTTGGGTTTATAACTCTTTGGGATTTTAGTTGTAATCCCTTGGGTTTATTATTCCCATGGGTTTATAATATTTATCTTAGGGTTTATATAGCTTGGGTTTATAATATTAATCCCTTGGGTTTAATATTATTTTCTTCGGTTTATAAAACCTTGGGGTTTTAGAATTAATGCCTTGGGTTTATAATATCAATCCCTTGGGTTTATTAATCTAAGTGCTCATATTCCTAGGGTATAATATTATTCATAGGGTTTATAATTTTAATCTTTGGGTTTAATATAAATCCATTTGGTTTATAATCATGGTCAATCATCCTCCAATGTCACATTGTGACAAAGATTTTCTCAATATGAAAATCAACCAATTTCACATTGTGAAAATAATTGTCTCAATATGAAAATCAACTATGGCCAACCATGTCCGAACATCGCATTGTGTCAAATATTCTCTCTACATGGAAATCAACCATGGTCAATCATGGTCAAGTCGCATTGTGACAAAGATTGTCACTTAGTCCAATGTCACATTGTGACAACCATGGTCCAACGTCGCATTGTGACAAAGATTGTCTCACTATTAAAATCAACCATGGCCAACCATTGTCCAACATCTCATTGTGGTAAATGTTGTCTCAATATGAAAAACAACCATGGTCAACCATAGTCCAACGCCACATTGTGACAAAGATTGTGTCAATATGAAAACTAATCATGGTCAACCATTTTTATTTTAGAGTTTATAATATTTATCTTAGGGTTTATATACCTTGTGTTTATAATATTTATCCCTTGGGTTTATAATCATAGAGTTTAATATAAATCCTTTGGGTTTATAATATTTATATTAAGGTTTATATACCTTCAGTTTATAATATTTATCCCTAGAGTTTAATATTATTCCCTTGGGTTTTTAGTTTTAATCCATTGGGTTTATTATTCTCTTGGGTTTATAATATTTATCTCACACTTTATATACCTTGGGTTTATAATATTAATCCCTTGAGTTTAATATTATTCTTTTGGCTTTATAATACCTTGGGATTTTAGAATTAATCTCTTGTGTTTATAATATCAATCTCTTGGGTTTATAATATCAATCCCTAGGGTTAAATATAAATCCATTGGGTTTATAATCATGGTCAACCACGCACAACCATGGTCCAATGTCACATTGTGATAAAGATTGTTTCGATATGAAAATCAACCATGGTCAAATGTCACATTGTGACAAAGTTTGTCTCAATGTGAAAATCAACAATGGTAAAACATGGTCAACCATGGTTATTTTAGGGTTTATAGTGTTTGTCTTAGGGTTTATAATATTAATCCCTTGGGTTTAATATTACTCCCTTGGGTTTTTTGTATTAATCCCTTTGATTTATTATTCTCTTAGATTTATAATATTATCTGTTGGGCTTATTAATCTAAGAGTTTATAATCCATTAAGTTTTTAGTATTAATCCGTTGAGTTTATTATTCCCTTGGGTTTATAATATTTATCTTAGGGTTTATATACCTTAGGTTTATAATATTAATCCCTTGGGTTTAATATTATTCCCTTGAGTTTAAAATACCTTGAGATTTTAGAATTAATCCTTTAGATTTATATTAATAAATAATAATAATATTTAGCTTTTTCCACTAGGAAAAATTGTAATCTTCCATTTATATTTGAAAAATTACATATAGTAGATGTTGAGTAGCATATGTAGTTATGGCTTGCAGCCATGTCTATGAGAGAATATTTACATCTTCATGTCTCAAAAAAGAGCTAGTTGTTGGTCTACATACCACGCAGGGTAGTCTGATATATACTATAAATGAAATAATTACAATGATGTTCGCCACACATGGCGAGTGCAATAAGAGTCTGTGAAAATCATGCAAAGATATATATAATGTAGCTGTCCAAAAAATCTGAGTTCAAAAATGTAACAAAATTGAAAACTAGGGCCTGTCTGCCCTATGATATGCCTGATCTATGTATGGCCGATGATAATACTGGTACTGCTCAGCTTCAATTTGTTCCTGAATCAGCAACTGTCCTCTGGGTAATATCGCCTATCAGCGCCTTGGTTATATTCCCTGTAAATGTGATGACATGAGATTCTGTTAAATTGTGATTTGAACAATATCACTTCATCTAGAATATGTCTAAGTGTGTGTGCATGGCAAGCAGAGACATTGTTGAACCAGTTTATTATGATTTTTGAGTCACCAAAAATCTACAGATTGATGCATTCATGTCCCAATGAAAAATGCAATAGATGACGAAGAGTGATGAGTTCAGCATAATTATTCGTGCCACCTCCAAGTACCATTTTTACACTGTAATAATGTTGTTCATTTATATGTAGGATGAAACCTCCCCCACATCCTTTCTCTTGCGCAACCCCATCAAAGTAGGCCCAGGGAGTGGTTTTGTCGATCGGAGCAGGGGAAATAGGATGGCGCGGTGTAGAGGGTTTGTGTTTAGGAATTTCATGGAAAATTGTGAGTATTTTGGCAGCCATGACAACCCCATTTTCAATCCCTTCTTCAAATATGATTCTATTCCTCGTCAACCATATGGACCAACAGAAAAGCAAGGGGGGGTTTAGCAATTTAGATCCATGGTTGACTATGCTCCAATTGTGCCATGCACTAATTATATAGTTTGCTTCCCATCTGCTAGATTGTAATGTAGATGCAATGGATTCCCAGAGGTTTTTTGAGAAATCACATTTTAGGAAAAGATGGTCAGAGGTTTCGAAGTCCTGTTTACATAGGACGCACCAACTTGGGCCTTGGAATGATCAATGAGCTAATGGATTCCCTGTAGGGAATTTATTACTGAGCACACACCAGAAGAAGAGTCTGGTCCTTAAGGGAGCATTTAGCTTCTAGATCAAACACCACCAATCAAGAGGGTTCTCAGGTTGTCTATGAGAACTGATAGTAAGGTAACCAGCTTTGGGCATGTATATTCCATTATCAGCCATACTCCATCTAAGTTCGTCAGGACCTTACAGGATTCTGATATGGGATTCAGTCAAAGCATCGATATATTCTTGCCAGTCACGGTGCCATTGTGGTGGAAGGTGGAGAGCATCAACATATTTCCATCCTTGGGAGAGTATGGCAGTGTTGTCATGATCCACAATGTGAGCAATGACAGTTATGTCCCTCTGGTTTAACAGTAGAATAAGATCTCTCAAGCGACAGTATCTGGCTCCCCCACCTGCCTAGGGGTCCATTCCAATACGAACTCTTGTGCCATCGATGATTCTCCAAACCAAATTGTTTTGAATGATGGGGAGGGAATGAATCAAAACTTTCCATACCGAGGAGATACCTGTGTTATTCCAAATAGGTAGGCACACCCAATCCATGATCTGCATAGGCCAAATATATTTGTGATAGGAGACCGTAGTCCAGATATTCTGACCTGTAAGTAGAGTCCATCCCATTTTGCAGCCAATTCCTAAGCAAAATGGTTGAGATATTTTAGTCCCCAGCCTCCCCATTTTTTAGGTAGCGCAATCTTTTTCTAGCTCACCCAAGCAAATATTTTTTTATCTTGATGCCCATTCCAGAGGTATCTGCAGCAGATTTGTTGAAGATGGGCCAATATGTTCCTAGGGATCCATGCTAGAGACATCCAAAATATTGGTGTGGCCTCCAGAACAGATTTGATAAGGACCAATCTTCCAGCTCGGGATAAGAACCGGTGACTCCAGTGAGTCAACCGTTTTTCCAACTTGATGACCAACCAAATCCAATCCGCAATTTTCTGACTCAAGGGTTTTATCCAGAAGCCCAGATATTTGAACCCCTGGTCGAGAGGGATGATGATATAAGGGAAGTGGTGCTGGGAAAACCGAGACTCTTGAATGGTGGTGAAGGCAAGGGTGATAGTGGATTTCGCCTGATTAGCAAGCATTCCCGTAGCCTTAGAGAATAGAGAGAGTGCATTTGCAAAAGATGCAGAGTCTCTGATGCTTCCATCAAGGAAGATAAGGACATCATCCACGAATAATAGATGAGTGAGATAGCATTGCTCTGTAATTTTGAGCCCCAAAAGTCTACCAATTCTCTTTTCGTGAATAAGGATACGGCTGAGGCCTTCCATGACAATTAGGAAGAGGAGGGGTGAGAGGGGACAACCTTGTCTAAGGCCCCTCTCAGCATAGAAGAAGTGGGATGCAGAACTGTTAATGAGGACGCTAAAGGTAGTTGAGGTAATGTAGGCCATGATCCAAGTAATGAAGCTGTGGGGGAATCCCAAATGCATAAGAAGCATTTTGATGTATAGCCAGCTGACACGATCAAATGCTTAGCCAAATCAATTTTTAATATGATGCCCTTAAGTTTCTTTGACCAAATGGAGTGAATGGCTTCCTGAGCCGTGCCAATGGCTTCATGAATCTTCCAGTTCTCCAGGAAGGAAAATTGTTCAGGGGAAATATGCTGCGAGAGGATGGGTCAGATCCTATTTGCAATGATTTTGGCTATGATCTTGTGAAGAAAGTTTCATAGTGAAATGGGCCTGAAGTCATTAAAAGAAGAGGGAGAGTTCGACTTTGGGATAAGGGCAATGAAAGTGGAGTTAATAGCATTATATAATTTCCCAGAAGTTCTGCATTCCTCAATCACATGTAGCAAGTCATTTCCCAATAATTCATAAAAAGCAAGGTAAAACTCTACTGTCCATCCATTCGGTCCAGCGCTTTTGTCCTTTTTGAACCATTTCAAGGTTCCTTCTAGTTCAGTTGATGAGATAGGAGAGGTGAGTTTTGCCTCCATTTCTTCATCGACAAAACGTGGAAATTTTCTAGCCACTTGTATGATATCAACTAAGTTTGTCCCTGGAGGAGACTTGTATAGGTTTTGGAAATGAGTAGTGCCCAGCTGAGATAATTTACTAAAAGTGTTAGCCACACCTCCCTCAGGTAATGAAAGGTTCCAGATGGTATTAGATACCCTTCTGCCCTTAGCATAATTCTGAAAGAACTTTGTGTTGTCGTCCCCGGCTTGCAACCAAAGAGCTCTGCTCTTTAGTCTCCAAGATTCCTCTCTCTCTTTAAGAATCTTATCCTTGGACTTCTCAAGCTCAATAAGGTGTAGTTTGTCTTGCATGGATTCAAATCCCTTATTTTTGTCATCCAATAGATTTTTCAGGTCAGATTCAATCTGAGAGAGGGCCTGATCCTACCTCTGTGATTTTTCTTTTGCCCAGGTAATAGATAATCTCTTCAACTAGGATAGATTGTGACAAAAACCCTCAGCAAGAGAGCGATAGCCCGTTATAGGGTTGTTATTCCAGAAATCTGTGATAAGCTTGACATAACCTAGGTCCTATAGCCAGATGTGATTGAACTTGAAGGGAGGTTTTGGCTTAGGGTATGGTCCAAGGATCTACATGAATATGGGAGAGTGATCTGAAACTCCCCCCACACCCACCCATTGTCTGTATCTGTGCAGCTTCTGCATCAAAGGTATCTTGATCATGAATCGATCAAGCCTTCTAGCCAAAGCTGCCTCCCTAATTCTTTAATTCCTCCATGTGGGGAGTGGTTTATTCATGGGAATATCAGCAAGGTTGTGGAGTTCTAAAATGTTCAGCATGTACTCAGAGAGAGGATCATCTTGTGCTTGTAAACCCCACGATTCTCCAAACCCAAGAGAGAAATTTAAATCCCCTCCCAAGATGATGTTATCGCTAGAGACCATAGCCATATTAAGAAACCTGTGCCAAAAATCCTCTCATCTGTGGTAGGGCCCATAGATGTTAATGATCGGAGCTCTCGACCCAGCTCTACTAAAAATAAGTCCAGCCCTATAAACCCTAGGCCGCCCCAAGCAGATAGGGCTTTGATGGATCTAGGGTTATACCCAATAGCAAGTCCACTAGATCGACCTAAGGCTCCCACAAAGTGAAAGGGCCAGCTAGGTTTGAGAGATGTCAAGGTATTAGTAATGATATCTACCTCCCCCAGAGTCTCTTGTAACAGGATGATGTCTACGGGCTCAAACTCGAAAAGTCTCCTTAGGGCTAGTTTTTTTGAGGTACTAGCCATACCTCTGTAGTTAAATGAGAGACACTTCATGAGGGGAACCGCTCCTGGGTATTCATCGCTCTAAGTACCCTATCAATGGATGATTGCCTCCCTGAAACTATCTTGGCCCTTGCCCGAAGAATAGCTTTGGATAAAAATGATTTGTGTCCTCGCATAGATTTAGTGGAGGGGTCAAGAGTGGAGAGTCCTAGCCCTGATTCGGAATGTGGTGCTTCGGACAGATGGGAGTAAGAGCGCAGATTATATGAGTGTGAGGGTTCTGACCCATCCACAGAGGATGTGGGAGGGGATGATGTGACAGATGGGAATGATGGAGCTGTAGTGGAGAAAAAAGGAGGAGGGATGGAGAGCGAACATGGAATGGAGGGGATGAAATGCAAAGGTGATGATGTAGCATGAGAGACAATACATGATACAAATGCAGACGATATGGGGTTAGAGAAAGTACCTGCTTTCCTCGCGGTCTCAACAGCTGCCCTGGATCACGTCATGGGAGGTGACGGTGTTCTGTGCGAGCATTCTGCATCTTGAGGGGAGACCACATGAGTAGAGGCCCTTTTCGTCGACATAGGAGGACAATCCAAGTGAGTAGTTGATTGGTCCTTTGCCTCAGCAGATTTGGGCGGTGAGTCTGGAGCCTTTTTCACCAGAGGACATTCCTTGAAGACGTCTCCAACCTTGTGACATCTCCTACAGTGGAAAGGGACTCCCTTGTAGTCCAGAATCTGCAGCCGAGTAACATTTTTCCACTATAAAGTGATTTTCTCTTCCAAACCTTCTCTGGAATCCAAATATACAAGTATTCGTGTGAGAGTCTGATTCTTCGTCTGGTTGTACAGGATCTTTCATAATCCAGATAGGTACCAAGCATGTTCCCGATCCGCACGAAAACATCCTCTGACCAGTATTGCAGAGGGAGTCCCGAAAGTCGAACCTAAAGGGGACTAGCACTAATTTGTTCCCATTCCGGATCAAACATCGGGCTCCAGCGCTTGAGGAGGATAGGAGCCATCTGAATATGCTAGTAGTGTGCTAGAACTAGATGCATGTATTCCTCCTTCGAGAAGTGTAATGCAAACCAACCACGAGGTAGAAGTTGCACCTCCGGCAGCTCTTGCAAGGTGTTTCCCCAAATTTCTTGAACCCAAAGTGTTAATCGCTCCACCGAATATTCCCTTCCCCGAACATGGCCAACCAGGACAGTACTTGACTTATTTGCAATTTCCCCCATTGATAACCCTTCGCCGAAATTAATTGTAAAGTCCTTGGTTGTGGCTCTAATGCACTTTACCTTTCGTTTGCAGGTTCGCGGCACGGTGGGATGGTCCTATAATGGATTCGGGGGAGAGCCTCCTTCCTGTTGCTGTTGTGCTACCGATTTAACCTTGATGACAGGAGTCTCAAAATGCCCAGACAGAGAGATTGTGGTCGAGGTGGATGTGCCGCAGCCCTGGAGAGAAGGCCCCACCGTAGGGTTTGCAGCTGCACCTGTCAAAACTTGCTCGCGGAGAGAGGGGGAGGGTCGCCTCTGGTATATGGTCTCCGGAGGGTGTGGTTCAAAGGATGGAGAGGACGGATAGGCCGCGGAGAGAAAATGCAGAGTGCCCGGTGAAAGCAGTGGACAATCAAGGGTAGGGGAGTCAATGGAAAGCATTCTGAAATGAAGGGAGGAAGAAGAAAGCCCCGAGAGAGTGACTACAGGATCAGAGCAGGCTAGTGTGGATACGAAGTGTACAAGAGATGCAGTGAGAGACCGGCTAGGGTTAGGTCGACAGAAAATGGATTGACTGGGAAAAGGATCTGGCGTATAGTCCACCGCCTCGAAGTCCATGTCCACATCCATTGCGAACAGAAGAAAAATGGCACCTAGGGACGGCTGGCGACAGGAGGCAGCTTCTACGGAGGTGGACGCTGACGAGAGGCTAGCCGGAAAAGAAAATATAGGGTAAAAAGTCGTGCTGCAGCGAAAACTTCAGCATTTACCCTAACCCTGAATGGAGAGGAGAAAAACGGAGCTCCATCCGTGCCAGTGGATTTGGTACTTCCAATAATAATATTTAGTTATTTATTATTATTTATTAATTAATAATGAATGTATTAATTATTATTATTTAATTCATTAATTAATGAATAACAATAATATTAATAATATTTATATTAATAAATAATAATAATAATAATTAGTTAAATAATATTATTATTTATTAATTAAATATGAATGAATGAATTATTAATTATTAATTAATTAATTAACTAATTAAGTATTTAATGATTATTAATAATATCAATAATAGGAATAACAATGTTAATATATTAATAGAAAAAATCTTAATAATATTAAGAATAATCATGAAAACAATATTAATAGTATTAACAATACTTATATTAATAAAACAATATTAATGATAATTACTCGATTATTATTATGATTAATTAATAAATAAATTAATAATATTAAGAATAATAATGATAATAACATTAATAGTATTAACAATGTTTATTTTTTTTGAGAAAAAATTTTGGCGTAAATCACATAATAATATATTTGTCGACGCGTTTCGAACCAACGAGTGTGGTTCATCACCAGGGCAAGTTGAAGAATCAGATCATGGCTGCATGTTAAATAAGAAGAGTAGATCTTCCAATGGCTAGGTTTGACTGGAAAAAGGCTATGTCGAACTAGACAGGACCAACGACTATATTTGACCACGAAACGGCTAGATTTGACTAGCCAACTCGACTGGATCAAGGGATGGGGACAATGACTAATATTATATTTGATAAAATTATTTAATTATAATAATATTATTAGATAAATAGTTATTAGTGTTTAATATTGTTAATTAGATATTGTTATAGACATTTTTGTGCCTTGCATCACTGAGCATGAAATGTCAATAATCAAGGGATCCAAAGTCCCTAAACATGTTGTTCCTACCCCTAGAGGAACAAGGCCAGCAAACCACAGCACTTAACAAAAGTTCTCCCCTTGAAAACACTCAAAAACAAGGCAATTCTGGATCATGTCAACTGCTCCACTGAGCATCTGCGCTGAATGTCAACTGCTCCACCGTCTACCTGCATTGAATGTCAACTGCAAAGAAGGCTACCTGCGCTGAGCAAGTTTGGACAAGTGGCAAAGTCATTCCTCAAGGTGTCAATGCCCAGGAAGCTTCCAAAATGACACTTGGATCAGGGAATTCGACTGGTGATGAGTAAGAGGTTCCAAATCTCCAAGTGGAAGCAAGAACCTCCAAGTGGACTCAGGAACTGAAGTGGGAGAGGACACTAGTCAGTTTCATACCAGCCTCAAGCTGACTCATCCTCTCTCCAAAACTCCTATATATAGATCTCTTCTACATGAGATCAGGGAGGTTGGAATTTGGTATTTGCAAAGAATTGTTGTTGGTTTGTGGCTAGAAACATTGGGTGTGTTATGCTTTGAAAGGAGTTGAAGAAGGAATTCCATTCTGCTGGGAAGGAGATGCTGGATTGGAGCCCTATGGGTTGTATCTCTTCCTGAACCCTGTTACTTTCCATAAAGCTATCTTGATTCTTTCCTATATGCTGGTGTATTTTGTATGATTGCATTAGTATATTTGATTTACTTCTAATCCTGAATCATTTATGAATATGTGTATTTTCCTTTGTATTATGTTCTTCTCTTGTTGCAAGTAACTGTTCTCTTGTCACAGGTAGTTGTTCTCTTGTGATCTCGTGGGATTCAAGTAGTTGTTCTCTTGATCAAGTGAGGAGGCAAGTAGCTGTGGACATACAAAGAGAAGAGGATCTAGTTCGAGGGACAACCGGAAGACAACGGTAAGTCTGCCGATCTCCTCTCTTTCATATTTCATAAAGGAAGAAATCATGATAGCTGTATTCGTTTGTTGCTAAGGCGCTGTCACACCTTAGGTGGATAGGATCGTCCTAAATAGGCATTTTTCCCCACAACAAAATTGGCGACTCCGCTGGGGAAGAACTTGTTTATTCATTTCATTTGTGTTTCCGTCATTTGTTTACTTCATAGACTTGACAGCAACTCTTGAACTGCATCTTTCTCGGATGCAAAGTAAAAGTTGCTGCTTTGATCCAGTATGTTGGACTTGTCTATGATTTAAACTAGATCCACAAATGATTTGATTGATCCTTGTGATAGTCTTTAGTACCCTATCAAAGCATCCCTCTGTTTATACCTTGCTTGTGTTTCTGATTTGGCCTGAAACAGTTGATTTTTGAGCATTTTGTGACCCATAAACCAAGAGAAACGAGAGTTTCTCTCTTCAGCGCAGGCACTGTGAAGGCAGTCTGCATTTCAACGTAGGTCCCGAAGGGGATACCTGCGCTGAATGTCAAACTGACAGTGTTGGACCTGCGCTGAACCAGTGTGGCCTTGTGCAGCTGGGGTTCTTTGTCCTTTTTTGCCCTGTTTTGATCTCTGTTTTTGCAGCCTTTAACCAAGTATAGGTGCTGGTCTGATAACCCTTTTCTTTGCTTGAATTCCGCCCCATTTTTGTACAAAAAGATTGTAAATGTTTTTATGTGTTTGTGGCGTCATTTACAGTCTTCCTTTGCATGAGTAAAGTAGTCTTTCTGTAGCCTTTGATTCAGATCTGATTGAGAGTGATCTTAGAAGAGAGTTCATTGGTTGTTTGTTCAGATTGATTATAGTTTTACTTGTGCTCATTGGTTTGAATTTGTCTCTTTCAAAGTGTCAAAACAAGTCTTTATTTCGAAAATCGCAAAGTGATTGTAATCTCTTCTACCCTTGTTGATTTCGGAGAAAGTGAACTTGTTTATTTTGATCATTGTAAAAGCAAATTCAAATTTGTGCAAAAAGCTTTCTTTGTAGGCATTTATACTAAGAAAGTTGAAAACAAACACCTGCATTGTGCATTTTTCATTTGATAAGTTTGCATGTTGGATTTAGGGAAAGCGCATTAGAGTGTGCTGATTGCTCTTTGAGAAAAGATAGTCGCTCTCTTTTCCCTTAGTAGCTAGGATTTTCAAAGTTGAAAGATAATAAAGCTTGCTTATCATCTTAGACTGCATTTAGGAATTTGTATCATACATCTCGTGGTGAACCTTGAAAGGCAAACTTTAAAAAAGATCAACCTAAAATAAACTGAATGAACCTAACAACGCTTTGTAACATAACGCACAACATAGAGGTCTAGGCTAGAGACGTGTTCCGGCGTCGTTAAACATAGTGACTGTCGATCTCGAAGAAGGTGGGTGATTCCTCCTGAGAGTCGGTGGCGCTAATATGGATTGTGCTCCCACGTATCGTCGCGTATATATTGGGAGACCCCTATAGGCATATATCTTTTATCCTTAGGAATCCGCGTCGGCCGCCCTACTAATCGCAATGCAGTGAACGCAGCATTCACGAAGATCGACCACCCGTACCGTAAAAAGTATTCTGTGGTTTTGCGAAAAGTTTGGCACATCCTCTGCCTAGATCTCCAGAGCAGTTTCTTTTGGCCTTTTTCAGACTCTATAACAGAAAAAGTCCATCTGAGCATTTGTCACTTCGGGCTCGTTAAAACATCGAAGGAGACTAGAGTCATCTTTAGCTTTTTCTCGACTCTTTAAAACTGAAAAAGCAAGTTGTGTCTAAAAGCGTCGTTAACAATTTATTTTAAACGGAACAATCACCCTTTAATCCTGCGTTGATCTTTAGGTTGAAAAGATGGAGCACACCAACCAAGGAGTTCCCTTGGGTGGAAATCCTAGTCCCTTCTCCTCTTGGGGAGATGTTGGTGCGCCCCACATGGCCACATTGTCGCTTCTAGGATTGACAATTGGCCTACCAGTTTGGCTCTTTTCGACCAATGTCGTTCAGAATACCACCACTCCTGAACAGTCGAGTCAACAGTTAGATCAGACAAGAGTTGCCTCCCAGCCTTTCACTTCATCTTCCTCCCCTCCTTCCTCTTCGCTTGACGGAACTAGTCAATCAAAAAATCGGGTTCCTAAGGAGAAGAAGGAGAAGAAGAAGAAAGAAAAGAAGAAGAAGGAGCCTAAGGCGACTGGGGGTAAACAAATGTCATCTAACAAAAATCCACACACCGCACTTGTAAGGCCTAAATCGCCATGCATCATATGCAGGGGAGACCACTTCCATAGAGATTGTCCCTGTATCCCACGAATACTAAGAGACTGGTCCCCCCGTTTGCACAATTCGAGAGCATCGACCTCTGATAGCCATGTCGACTGCTCACCGTCAACTAGTGGGAGTGAAGCTCCAGGACAGAATGGGAAAGTTAAATTTCCCTGCAGACTGTGTGAAGGCGAGCACGCCATCCACCGTTGTCCCTTCTTAGACGAGGAAAAAAGAGTTCTGGAAGATCGCCCGATTTTACGAGCGAATCTTCCTCCTGGATATCAAAGACTCCTGCCAAGTCCCTCACTAGTTGAGAATCTGGCTGAGCCACTTAGATGGTCAGCCGAAGCACCTGTCATTGAAGAAGAACCATCTGGATCCATGCCTGATGAAAGTCAAAAGGTTGATACGGCAGTTGACCCGGTTTTGCCTTCAGAGGCTTCATCTTCGAATGACACCATCACAGAGGAGAATACAGATGACACCGTCCAAGTTCTCTTCATCAGCGCTGACTCTGATGATCAAGGGGGCAATGCCACCATTCCTTTGTCGCAGGAAGGAAGTTCATCAGAGCGCTATCCGGCCGTATATTCGGTCCCACCACCAAGCAACCTGGTTGTGTCCTTTGATTGGAACCAACTAGGCAGACCCCGGTTGCCAGCCAGTGTGCCATTCAGAATTATTTGTCAAATATACAGAATGGTAATGGTTGGCACTATCATTGATGAGGGGGCATCTGTCAGTATCCTTTCCTCTATTGCTTAGAGAGCGCTTGGTTCGCCAGCACTCTTACCTGAGATGAGAAATCTATCAGGTTTTGATAAAGGAACCAGTCGACCTTTAGGGATCCTCCCCAATGTTCCTATAACATTGAAAGGGAAGACCGTTCAAATGAACGTGATGGTCGTTCAAGGACCCTTGGATTATAACCTACTCCTTGGACGAGACTATATATATTGCATGGGAGCTGTAGTCTCCTCACTCTTTAGAGTAATGTGTTTTCTGCATGAAGGAAGAATGGTCAAGCTCGTGGACCAACTTTCGTTCCCCGGATCACACATCGCAAATAGTCAGGTGCCATCCCTAAATGGTCTATTCATGCAAGAAGTGTCTCAACCCACGGTCCGTCCTCCTGATGAGCACGAGTAATCCGGGAGGATATGACTGGAACCCAGGGGGCATGCATCCTGGCCTGCTTCGGCAGGGAAACTTTGGGTATAGGGTAGGTTTCCGCGGGAGAATATGACTAGTCCGTACCCCGTCCGTGGATGGAAGAGGGGTTGTTCTAGAATAGGATTCTTTTGTCAAAGTTACGTGTTTGGCGCCAGAGTCATTCACCCTTGTCTATTTCGGTAGACATTGCCGAGGAAGTGTTTTGTTTGAAAGAGTAACGAGACAATCTTTGGGTAACCTGAAAGAGGTAAGCCTCTCTCGATTAAAACAAATGTTTTGGCGGAGGGTAAGTAGAGGTAACCTTGAAACTCTGTTTTATACCTGGGGGCATGCAAACCTTTTGGAGTGCAAGCAAGGGGCGACTATTTATTTTTTAAATTTTTAGGTCCTCCCTTTAAACCTGTAGGTCTAACCCTTTAAACTCGTAGGATTAGCCGTTTCCGAACTTGCATAAAGAAAGGAGAGTGAGCATAGCTTTGGTAAGGCGCAAGCTCTATAAAAAATGGGATCTTTCATGAGACACTCTTAATCAAATGACTGGGTAATCGAGCAGTTTTAGCATAAAGTTCATGCTCGTTAAAAAATAAACGCAAGATCCGAGCAGTTTTAACGCGGTCTTCATGCTCGTTAAAAAATAAATATAAGAAGTGAGCAATGTTTCCTCCAAAGTTTAAGCTCATTTTTAAATAAAAAATGAACCTATCCCGGTAAATAACCGCTGTGATCGTAAATTTATCAGCCATAAAAGCCTTGGTCGTGTTTGCACCTGCCACCTCCACTTTCATTTGGCCGATCGTTCACCTCCATATGATTGTTTACCCATTTTGAGGAACAGCTGCGAAGAGTGATTTCACCTAGCCATCCTTGTGACACTGCCGTGATTGGAAAATTCCAACCTGTACCTGGAATCAGTTGCTATCCCTGTTTATCACTCGTTCCTCAAAAGACGAGTCTTCTTTAAGCTCTTTTCAACTGACTCGTAAAATATGAAAAGATTGCCGAGTTTTGGCCTTCCAGCTCGTTAAAGGACAGGAAAAGCTATCCCTCCTCTAGATTTTAATCTTTTTGGACCTGAGGGATTATTGCACAAAAAGGTCGAGCGCTTGTTTTATTCGGCTCGTTAAAGTTATCGAAAACTCATCCCTTCTGTATTGTTTTATACTTTTTCGGACTTAAGGGATTAGATGACGAAAAATGAATTTTGGAGTTAACTTTACGTACCTTTTCAGACTCTCTAAAAATGAAAAGGACTGAGTTATCCTTGTCGTTAGACTCGTTAAAATTATTAAATAGCGACAAACTTGTCTTTAGACGAGAACGAGTTTCATTATCGCTAGGCTCGTTAAAATATAGCGATAGGCTTGCCCGAAGGGCAGGTTATAGAACAAGCATATGTTATCCTCCTCAAGCTTGACAAAAATAAAGAGGTACTGGTCAGCAATGACTGGGGAAAAATTGGGAAAAATCAAGAAAACTTTGATGGTAGCAGGTCACTCTTGAACATGACACTTTTCCTCCGTATCACATTCGGGTTGGGTTGTTTCATTCACCGGTCACATCACCATGGTCTTGCCATACCATCCATATTTGGGGTAATGCTACCGATCCATCGCATCAGTGTCGCCATATGTTCAAGAAAAGTCGTTCAGGAAGAGTCAACCGGGTCCCATCCACTGCCATACATTATCCTTCATCCATTCATGACCACCACCCTGAATCATATGTCACAGATTGTTTTCACCTCCATTAAAATCATTAGCTCCGTTCCGTGTCACTGATGTGGGATTCATTAAGGCCCTCCTTTGACAGATCGCTCCTTGTCGACATCAGCTCATTATCCAAGGAGTTGATCTAGGAACACCCCCTTCAGTACTTTGAAGCTTGCATGCCTCAATGGCAAGTTTCTCACTTCCGGAGACAGGTATACATCAATGACCTTCGACCAGAAGATTTTGCGTGGTGTTCGACGCCAAGTCCTTTATTCACACCACGTGAATTGTACTGCAGTACCTTGAGGGTCATTATCATTATCGGTGATTCCTCTCGCGCTTGTTAACGGTTTACATCATTGACCGGTAATCAAGCGATGTCTTTCCATGTTCGACTTCAGCGCAATTCTCACATGGATCGACTTGTACTTAGAGTGAAGATCGAACGAGTTTGAAGACCCCGGATCTAGTTTCATCCATTCGGGCTGCGATATATATTCAGGAAAAATAAAGACATTTGACATGTACATCATTGCAGCAGATGATCATCCTACTCAAAGGATGATAATTTCACCAAAATTATCAGTCTACCATCAGACGATTGTCTGTTCTATGTACAAAAATGAATTTATAAAGCTGAGCATGGGAATGCCCGCCTCAGCTAGATCATGAAAACATAATGAATCATAATGTATTGTATTGTATTTTATTACAGGTCTCCTCCCAGCAGATGGATGAACTTCGGACCCTCCTAGATAAACCATTTCACCCGATAAACGACCTCATACTTTAGGGGGCAACTGTTATAGACATTTTTGTGCCTTGCATCACTGAGCATGAAATGTCAATAATCAAGGGATCCAAAGTCCCTAAACATGTTGTTCCTACCCATAGAGGAACAAGGCCAACAAACCACAGCACTTAACAAAAGTTCTCCACCTGAAAACACTCAAAAACAAGGCAATTCTGGATCATGTCAACTGCTCCACTGAGCACCTGCGCTGAATGTCAACTGCTCCACTGTCTACCTGCGCTGAATGTCAACTGCAAAGAAGGCTACCTGCGCTGAGCGAGTTTGGACAAGTGGCAGAGTCATTCCTCAAGGTGTCAATGCCCAGGAAGCTTCCAAAATGACACTTGGATCAGGGAATTCGACTGGTGATGAGTAAGAGGTTCCAAATCTCCAAGCGGAAGCAAGAACCTCCAAGTGGACTCAGGAACTGAAGTGGGAGAGGACACTAGTCAGTTTCATACCAGCCTCAAGCTGACTCATCCTCTCTCCAAAACTCCTATATATAGATCTCTTCTACATGAGATCAGGGAGGTTGGAATTTGGTATTTGCAAAGAATTGTTGTTGGTTTGTGGCTAGAAACATTGGGTGTGTTATGCTTTGAAAGGAGTTGAAGAAGGAATTCCATTCTGCTGGGAAGGAGATGCTGGATTGGAGCCCTATGGGTTGTATCTCTTCCTGAACCCTGTTACTTTCCATAAAGCTATCTTGATTCTTTCCTATATGCTGGTGTATTTTGTATGATTGCATTAGTATATTTGATTTACTTCTAATCCTGAATCATTTATGAATATGTGTATTTGCCTTTGTATTATGTTCTTCTCTTGTTGCAAGTAGCTGTTCTCTTGTCACAGGTAGCTGTTCTCTTGTGATCTCGTGGGATTCAAGTAGCTGTTCTCTTGATCAAGTGAGGAGGCAAGTAGCTGTAGACATACAAAGAGAAGAGGATCTAGTTCGAGGGACAACCAAAAGACAACGGTAAGTCTGCCGATCTCCTCTCTTTCATATTTCATAAAGGAAGAAATCATGATAGCTGTATTCATTTGTTGCTAAGGCGCTGTCACACCTTAGGTGGATAGGATCGTCCTAAATAGGCATTTTTCCCCACAACAGATATCTAGGACTGTGGCTCTTGCCATCAAGTCCAATAGCTCCGTGGGTTCCTTTTGCCATAAACTCATTGAAAGTAGTCCCATTACTCCAAGGATCTATGGGCTTCCAAAGATTCACAAGGAGGGGGCTCCCCTAAGGCCCATTGTCAACACCATTGGTGGTCCTACCTACCTTCTAGCTAAATACCTTGCCTTGAAGCTTAAACCCTTAGTTGGCCTTATGGAGTCCTTCGTCAAAGACTCTGCGTCCTTTGTTGAAGAGCTCAAGGGCATAAAGCTTGACCCTGGGGACATTCTTGTGAGTTTCGATGTAGTCTCCCTTTACACTTGCATTCCTATAAAGGAGGCCATGGAGGTTATCAACCGACTCACGGACCCTGATACTGCTTGGTTAGTTGAGATATGTCTCACTTCCACTTTTTTCAGCTTCGAGGGTGAGTTCTTTATGTAGACTTGTGGTGTTGCCATGGGCTCCCCCCTATCCCCTGTTGTTGCTAATCTTTTTATGGAAGATTTTGAATCCAAGGCTTTGGCCTCAGCCCGTCTCCTACCCAAGCTTTGGAAAAGATTTGTAGATGACACTAATGTCATCTGGTCTCATGGCCAAGATGAGTTGGATCTCTTCTTCAAGCATCTCAACAATCAATCCTCCACCATTAAGTTCACCATGGAACAAGAATTCGATGGTTTCCTTCCTTTCCTTTATTTTGAAGAATAATGACGGTTCCTTCTCCCACTAAGTGTTTCGGAAGAAAACACATACTGAGCAGTATCTTCATGCCAGTTCCCATCATTTCCCTGCTCAAAAGTTGGGCGTTCTCAACACACTTGCTACTCATGCACTGAGAATCTCTGATGAAAAGAGCTTCGATAAAGAGAAAGCCCATCTCCTTAATGTCTTTGTTAATAATGGTTATAGTAGACACCTTGGTCAGAGGGCTTTCCTTAAAGCCAACAAGAATTCGTTGGTTAAGAAAGCCCTTAAGATCGAGTCTCAGGGGTCCATCTACCTTTTATCCAAGGGACCACTGATAAGATTGCAAGGATTCTTAGGAAGCATAATGTTCCCTCGACCTTTAGACCCCTTAACACCATTCGTAATTCCCTCCGATCGATAAAGGATCCTGTCGACCCTAAGGACATGAAGGGTGTCTATATTATTCCCTATTCCTGTGGGACCCCCTACATTGGCAAGACTGGGCACTCTATTAATCAGCACTCAGTAGACCTAAAACATGGGAGGACCAGGTCTTCTACACTAGCGGAGCATGCAGAGAAGACTAAACATCACATTTGTATTGAGGAGGCCCGTGTTATTGCTAAGGTTACACAGTTTCATCGCTGAAAATTTAGGGAAGCCATTGAGATTGAAAAAAGGCCAAGCAATCTCAATAGAGATGACGGCTGGAAGATCAGTAGTTGCTGGATCCCTGCCCTCTCTTCCTAGTCGTTTCTTCCCCCTCACCTTCTGGTTGGTTGTTGTTTCCTTTTTTCATTCTTTAATTTTTTCGGTCACCTGGTTTCTTTCACCCCCCTCAATTAATGATTTGAACTAATTATCTATTTCCTTTCTCTTTCCCTAATTATCAAGTAGTGAAGTTTTTAACTAACCTGTTTTCTTTCTCCTTAGTTCCTCTTTGATTTTTTGGTCCTTTTAGAAATCTCCCTCATTTTCTTTTCCTTATATTTATTAGATGGTCCATTTCATAACTAACTTAATGGGTTAAAATTATCTATTATAGATAGCTATTGATCTAAAATTTAGATTTAAGTAGAAAGTTCAAGTTTACATTAGATAACTTAACTAATAAATTTCTATTAATAAGTTACCCAAACCATTAATAATAATAATAAGAATAATAATAATAATATAATTTATGAGATAATAATTAATTTTATAATATTATTCTTAATAATAAATCCATACTATTACTATTATTAATAATCCCTAGATCTATTAATAAATTATTATTAACATATTAAACATAAATATGTTAACATTTTACTCGATTATTATTATTATTAATATTCCCTAGATTTATTTTTTTTAACACAAATATGGTTAACATATTACTTAAATAATAAACAAAACCAACATAAAAGTATTAAAATAATATTCGTATGTAGCATTTTAGACATTATGGCATTCAGAACATTAAAAAAAATATTATATTAATAATATTGATATTAAACACCAATAACTATTTATCTAATAATAGTATTATAATTAGATAATTTTATCAAATATAGTATTAGTCCTTGTCCCCATCTCTTGATCCAATCCAGTGGGCTAGTCAAATCTAGCTGTTTAGTGGTCAAATATAGCCATTGGTGCTGTCTAGTCCGATATAGCTTTTTTCCAGTCAAATCTAGTTGTTGGAAGATCTGCTCTCCCTATTTAACATGCAACCATGATCTAATTCTTCAACTTGTCCTCACGAACCACAGTCATTGGTTCGAAACACGTCAACACATATATTATTATGTGATTTACGCCAAAATTTTTCCTCATAAAACTTAATATGGATCACAAAAACCTCAATTCAATAATATTTATATCAATAAAACAATATTAATAATAATTACTTAATTATTATTTAATAAATTAATTAATAATAAAAAATAAATTATTATTAATATTTTTTAATTTAATTAAAAAAATAATAATATTAACGTAATAATATTAATTTATAATAAAAATCATAATTATAATTATAAGCCTTCGTTGTGCTTGTATTATTCAGTTCTTAGTATATTGCTAAAACTCTATACTGTGCATCTTTTAAAACCACTAAAATATATTTTGATTAGCGGGAATGATCTTGGTTGCTGGTAAAAAAATGGGATTATCTCTTAACTCCCGAGACTTGGAAACGTAAATTGTATTATTTTGTATGTACTTTGATAAATTGAAAACGTGTACATAATGTGGAACACTCTCATCATTTATTTTGCACATGAGGTTATGTGAAACTATGGCCTATATGCAATACTATAATTATATATTAATCATATTCTTTTCCACGCCATCAAAGTTACATAATATCATATTTAACGCGGTGTTGTGGTTGGTGAGATTATATTTATATTTATTTTATTATTTATATTGCACAAGATCACGTTAAAAAAATTGCTGTGGGGAACTGCCGGAGGGAGGAAAGAAAATATTGAGTGACATTATATTTATTAAAATATATTCCATTCACCGCCTCACCGTCTCGAGATTATATTTATTAAAATATATTCCATTCAGCGACAAAGATGATAATTGACAATTTGTTTAACCACTTTAAAATTAGATCATGTGTGAAATTCCAATTTGATAATCTCTAATATTCTATCATAATCATGACTTCCCTCCACCTACTTCGTTTTATTTATTATATACTCTGCTGATTTGATAATCTCTAATATTCTATCATAATCATGACTTCCCTCCACCTACTTCGTTTTATTTATTATATACTCTGCTGTGATCATTAAGAGTAGGTGACACGCTTGTTTATGGAATGAGTTTTCTTTAGCAGGGGTGTTGAAAATAATCTTATTTGAGGAGGCTTGTGTTGGTTTATGGTCAAGTAGATTGTTAGGGGAATGCCTCTCAGAGTGGGCAAAAGTTTTTTTAGTGGAGCATTTTTCTATTCTTCTAGAATTGTGAATCATTTTTGATAATCAAGTTCCAAATATTTAACATGTGGTATAGAAATAAAAAATAACTAGCATTTGCACCAGATGTTGCAAAGGAAACGCCGTAAGGCATAAAGTGTGCAAATCCATTATTCATGTAGTGTATGCATTATTCAACAAGGTGGATCTCTCTAAATTTGTTGCAAACATTTATGTTGTTGCATTGCTAATTTATTTAGAATCTACTACTACCTCCTCTTCTTGGAATATTAAATTTCTTATCACAATCCCTCTAATTATTGGCATCACAATTTTTTCCACTTTAGTGGCTTTACCTTCAACCTAAAGAAACATGAATTTGAGTGACTCAATTAAAAAGCAATTGCTATATCTCTATATGAGCTCATTCCTTTTTGTTTATAAACCATATCAAATAAATTGTCTCTCTAGTCGATGCCGAATCCTGGGTCTTTAGAGGATTTCCCAAAATCTACAAACAAAACTGGTTTCTTCAATATTCTGCTTCCATCTTCGAGATGGTTCTTTATCCAATCTAACCGAACAGTTAATAAATAAGGGCAAACTACTCTTTGTATTCAGACTGATGCCCCTCCAAACGAACTTGCTTTGTGTACAAAGATATGCAATGAATAATTAGGGATATGTTAATAAACCCCAATTTATTTCCCAAAGCAATAAGAAAACAAGGGCAAACTGACTTCAGAAATTCTTAATGCTACCATTCCATCTTCACTTAGATTGTGGTGGAAATAGGAAGCTTTCCCGAAGGATTACAAGAAGAAAATGAGACAGCATTAAGAAATTCAGTTGAATTTGGAGGAGATGAATGTGGTGGCAAGGCAAATCTGTTAAATTTCAATGATCAAATATGTTGAATAAATCTGCCACCATTGGAAGAGGAACATTTAATCCCATGAAGCCACTGATGCGTTAGGCTGAAGGTCCCTCACCAATTTGAAGAATATATGGCTCTCTAATGATATTGCTCAAAGGAAACCAAGAAAACAATGTTCTGACACCACAAGGCGTTTATTATTAGCTCCATATTTGCTAAAATTTGCATTTTGTCTTACAAACGTTTTGAGGCTAAGTTGTCTTCTGGCATAGATGCAGACGAACAATTTGCAAATGATGAGAATTAGGGATTTAAAAATATAGATTTGCATGCATGCTAGTTCCTAAAGAATATCCCAATAACTCTAGCACATATAAAGAGTAAATTCTTTGTAGGAAAAGAAAAGGCAAATCTGTTAAACTTAAATGATCAAATATGTTGCATAAATCTGCCACCAATGACGTTGAAACAGTACATTTATATTAGTCTCACGAAGAAGCATGAACCTGCCAAGTTCCAACACTAAAATATTTTTTAAAACATATATATGGAAATGTGTTCATCTCTTTATTGGATGCGTTGTGCATTTGATATTCATAAGTTCTTTTCCTAGGCGCACTTATGGCACACACTTGTGTTTGATTCTTGGTGACATGATTGGTTTTTTCAACACATGGATATTTGCTTATTGGCACTCTCAGTCTGCTACTGAGATTTGAAAAGTGGGATGACAAAAACCAAAAGTGGAACTGCGTGGGGGTGGTTCCTTGGTGGTGAGCTTCACCAATTCACAATCTACTCCTAGTTGACTTGAAACCCAAATAAACCATACTCCAAATTGACTTGAACAAAATTTCATATTTCTGGCACATTTGTGATCCTCTTAGGTTAACCATTTTCTTGGCTATTTTCAAACATAGTTTTTATTTGTGTCTCTTCCAGTTTTCTCGCGAAAAATTGCACAAACCACTACCATTTAATGGCCCCTCAAACAGCAGATTCAATGAACCTTTTACCAAGCGAAATCCTACCAATTTCCACGGCTAATTTGTGCTAAAATTTACTGTGTTTTGGTTGCTGCTTCCCCAGGGAAATCGTGCCTCTGTCAACGGCATTTCGTGGCCCTTAAATATAGCGATTTGATGGGTGCCTTGCCAACTAAAAATGTGCTCCCTTTTGTTGCGACTTGGTTGGTAAATTCTCAGCAAAATCATGGATCTAATCCTAGTGACTTCATCCTCTTTTTATACTGCATTTTGGTCACCTAAACACCCAGCAAAAACGAACCTCTTGGCTCTGTCAACCGTGTCTGCAATTGTAAATTTCTAACATTATCTTTCTGACTTTGCATATTACATTTTTTTCAACCTTCACTAATTTCATCTTACTGGACCCTGGTTGTCCACACATCTGTCTTTGCTCACAACTTAGCCATATTTTCATTATTGGTTTGATCAAATATCACTGGTGATATGTTTCTCCCACTGTCATTGTTCATTGTAAGAAAATTTTTTGCATCTGCATTCAAATATTTGAAGGCAATGTCCTAGTTTATTGTAAAATCCATTGACATAAAAGAGGCACTTGCAGTCACTATAGGAAAAGCGTATCATCATTTGATATATTGATTGATCTAGATTCTATAAGAAGGAAGCTGGGTAGAATGTACCATATACGTGAGCTCCAGCTTGAATTTCAGAACCCCAATATCTCAATACAGCATTAACATATATACAATTACTAAGGTTTGTGGATCTGCAAATCTCTTGATCCTTTCTATAACTTGTTTTCAAGCTTCTCAAAATTAAGCAAATTGAGACAAACAAATAACAAATGTGTCATCCTTTAATCCTTGCAATGTAACTAAGATGGCAGTCGGAATCATGATTGGCCTCTGGAAAATGGCCTTTCAACCAGTGAATTCAATACCAAAACTAAGGATTGTAAGAAGTCCATCCTTGAGTTCTCTCCACTGGTGAATGAATAATTAATTAAAGTATAGAATATCTACTTCTATTTGGCAATAAAACATATTCCTAGGAGATCTTTGATATGACCAATGAGGAAGTTTAATCTAGTTTCCATTGACAATATCACAATCATAAAACGAAGTGAAAAGAGAATATTGCTTGCCCATCCATTCACTGTTCAATCTCATTTCTATGAACATATATGCCTCACATTCATTACAGAACCCTCGCATTGTTATGACTACAATTCAATGACTTTTGTTGGTGCAATTAAAAACATTGTGTGATAGATGCAACAAAAGGTGATAATGCCCATCATAGTACTAACATTAAGGTATGCCATTGATAATCGTTGAGTAATACAACCCTATAATATCTTGAATACAGCTCGACTATGATGCAAAGAATATAGTGAAAAAATCTTTGGGCCATATACCAATTGTTATGAGAATAAGAACAGCCAATAAAGCTGGTGGATTTCTGGAAAAGCTCAAAAATTTCAACTGTATTATTTTTCCAAAAAAATGTTACGACATCCCTAATCCAATAAATCATTCATGGGAGTTTAAACACCCTAAGTAGCTAGAAGCTTCCATCTTTGACCTGCTTCTCCAATCCATGAATGCCTTGATAAGCATTTCTTCTAGGGCTTCATCTTCCTCAACTTCTTTGGGGAAACTCTATGTTCCACTCCTTATTACTCACATATATTAAGTGGGCCTTTTAATATTCCTTATGAATATTGTAATATTACTTAATACTTTCATAGTATAGATGTACATTATGCCAATAATTTTTAACTTCTCTTCCCACATGCTCTGCTATATGCACTACCCCATCAAAACATTGCATCTTATTACAACTTTTAGGAAAAATAAGGAGATAAACAAACCTAATACCAAGTGGAAGCAGATCTCAATGCACATGCCTAACTACAATTTAAATTGAAGAAACCAACAACTAACACTTCACCGGAATTAGCTCAGTCATCAACCTGCAAAGGCCAATTTTCATCACTCTTTTGCTGCTACACTGGAGAGAAAGAACAAGTGTAAATATTTGTTTTCAAAATTTGGCTGAGGACACCTGGAGGAAAACCTTCACTGATGGCTGAATCATAATCTGTTTGTGCTTTTCAGATAGTGTTCTCTCTTCTGTCAAAAGGCCATTTTGTTTTACTTGTTGGACTGTCTCAGAAACCCTTGTAGAATTTTAATTTCATTCATTTGAGAAATGATTCAAAATTACATTCTGCATATACAAACCCTGTGTGTATTCATTTGAGTAAAAAAAGACTGCTGTTTGAGTTCATAAAAGGATCTCTTTTGATTGGAGTATCCAACCATTTACAAGAAACTTGAAAACAAAAAACATAAGTATTGTTAATTACATACGAGGTGAGGTGAGTAAGCTGCTTCACCCAGCAAGAAAATTACTTTCTGTATGGCTGATAAGAGAAAAAAAACAGAAAGAGAACAATGATATGAAAATTGTGGGAATTTATGCTCTTGCTACCCCAAAAGGAATGTCCCTGTAAGGCCTGTGAAAGAATTCATAGGCCTGTCCATTATTTTGCTCCATTATACCCACAGTCCTTGGTCCATATCAAGGCCCTCTTTTGGGAGGCGATCCGCTGCCCTGTTCCTTTCCCTGTAAATATGACAACATGTAAAAGAAATAAAAGAGTCAATGAGATGCATGGTTTCCTCTAGAATAGGCATGAATAATATGTTCCTGCATACTTGTGTTTTGTTGAGACAATTGATTGTGAACATAGAGTCCCTAAAAACATGAATCTGAGTGCATCCCTTTTCAAGAGTGAAAAGCATCAAGTTTTTACAGGATAGAAGCTCTTCCTGATTGTTGGTCCCTTGGCCAAAGCCCATTTTAACTTGAAAATCGTGAGCATCAGAAAGAAAGAGGATGGAACCTCCTCCACTCTGATGTCCATCTTTCAAGAGCATCTTGAAATTTAATAATCAATTTTTTGCAACTTGATAGGGCATAACTTTTTGCCAGTAGTTGCAATTTGTTTTCCTCCAAATGCTTCTATACAAATGTAAGTTTGATCTAGGAGCAACCATATTAAGGTATTATATCAATCAACTAAGGAAGTTAGTAGCTCACAGAGGCGGGGGGGAATCTGTTTTATCAATCAAACTTGGCCAAGGATCATCTTGCAATGCGGTCACGGTTGTTTGTTGTATTGCTTAGATGGTGCTATGCAACTTGGCTTTTAGTTTTACTTATATCTCCCAGTTTTGCATTATGAGGTTGTTAGTTTCCAGTGCCTTTTCCATCCCATCCCTTTTGTTTAATATTTTGGTTTCACGTTTTTGTCCTTTCATGAAAAGCCTTTGTTTTTCTCAATATAAATACTAAATAGATGCAATGTGTGTTAAATGCCTAGGATGTTGGTAGCCCAATCTTGCTGAATGGATGTTTTGAAAAACTCTAATATACATAAGCAAAATTATACCATGGATTTGTGTTGATTTATATGTGCAGTGGCAATGTCTATCTGCTTGTGATTGTTGCACATCCATCAGAACCTAATCAGTTTGCCATTGGGTTGACTGGCCGTTGTCTCAACACCAGCTTGTAGAAGTTCTTCCATGTTCACATTGTCAACATTGTTATGCCATCCATGTTTGAATAAAAAATCACCTGATTCAGATGTAATTGTTAATTATGATTTAGTTGTAACTTGTTTCTTAACAGATGCTTTGGTGAACATAATGCTCACTGCTTTCTCGAACTTGGGCGAAATCCAACACATCATCATATTCAAAGATTGGGCTAATTCTAGAGAGAGCACAGAGTCATCTACAAAGTGGATTTTAAAACATCTTGTAGGCACCTGATAATGATCATTCCTTCGATTTGCACTTGACTCTAGCTAACCTAGAGCATTAGCTGCGATGAAATGTTTTATTGGACAAAGAAAACCCTTTCTGATGAACCATTGCAGAATAACTTGATTGGTTAGCTTCTCAACTTTGTACCTCATTGCTTTTTTGACCTTAGGATACCAATCCATGTCATCATATCTGAAGTAATATACCATTTTAATCTGTGTAGGACTTTATCAAAATCAATCTTGAGGAGTAGATCTTCTTGATGAATTTCTCCAGCCCACTAGATAGTTTTCAAGCTTAATTTTTTTGTGGTTAATGCTTCTGCAGGAGTCTTGTAAGCCACGTAAAGTAGAATGATTAGCCTGGGATCATTAATTGAGTTCCTGTTGGCCGAGTTGTGGTTTATATTGATGATGCCTGCATTAGTTTGTTCTGCAAGTGGTTCTAGATGAAGAGCTTCCAAGCACACATTTAAAAGGTTTCCCAATGGTGTCTCAGAAACCCTTATAGAATTTTACAGGAGACCATCATTCCTTGGATGATGTGCACATTCCCAACAAAAATTCCACTCAACACAGCCAATAGAACAGGGAAGTAAGTTACACATTTTCTAAGTAATTTTTCATGCACTCCAATGGCTTGTGGCTACAACTCTCAACCTTACAAAAATATTGACTGCGACAGAAGAATTGAAAAACTGACTAAAGACCTCCATGCATACCAGGTATTGATGATATAGCCATGAATGAGTAGACACTAAATTGAGAGCTTCCATGAATGAGTAGACACTAAATTGAGAGCTTCTATAATTTGTCTCTTAATTTCTAGATTAGAACTAGAAGAGGCATGGTTTTCTGTCAACCACTTGGCCATCTTTCATCCACTGTTCATAAATAATATAGTGTATATTACAGCCGATGTAATTGAACACCGAAAACCTAAAATACGATAACTGAGATTCAACTTCAAAAAGAAATTAATGACTGTCACCAACTTAGAGAAAACATCAGATAGGCAGAGAATTTAATAAATACAGAAATCCTATAGTCACTGCACGTTTTTCCAAATGAAATGTACAAAACACCCAGCTGGGGACTAATGCTATACTAACTACAAATTTTTTGAATAAAGGACAGGTGCTTGAGCCCTTCCAAATAGGATCTACTATGTTCTTGTAAGCTTCAAGCCATTTTGACTCCAGAATAAGTTATTCATTCCATTTTTGCTCCGATTCATAAAAAATTACCCTACTCTCTATTGGAGAGACTTGTGCCAATTGAAACACATTCATCCTCACTGTTTGGGCACTGAAGATGAACAGTGCTGAAGTAATCCTGAATTACGAATGAAATACTACTGTTGGTTCCATATGGTCTTGGCAGTTTCCATTAAGATTTCTCTGTGAAGTTTTTTTAAAGAAATTTCTGTCTTGTTTTCCTATATGTACCATTTTATTTCCTAAAGGAATAGTGATGGTACTGTTTTTTCTTTTTGAAAAAAAAACAACAGATATACGAGGTTGTGGGCAGGTAGCATAAGAACTATTACAAAATACAAGGGAGCTTTCCCATCATCACCTCACGAATCAAGAAGAAGGTTGAGAACCCTCTAGAAGACCAAAGAGGTAAGTACAATTTCAGTCTAGCAGAAGAACCCATAACTCTTGGAAAGAATCCAGAATGGAACCAACCCAGGTTACAGCATCTCTTCCGTCTCTCAACTGATTGTCCTCTATCACACTAGCATATCTTGCAAAAAAACAATTACCTTTAAATGGTCTTTTTTATATTCCTTAGCCTCTGTTACCTTAGCATTTCTTGCAAAAAAACAATTATATTAAGTGGTCCTTTTAATAGTCCTTATGAATATTGTAATATTACTTAATACTTTCATAGTATAGATGTACAATATGCCAATAATTTTTAACTTCTCTTCCCACATGCTCTGCTATATGCACTACCCCATCAAAACACTGCATCTTATTACAACTTTTAGGAAAAATAAGGAGATAAACAAACCTAATACCAAGTGGAAGCAGATCTCAATGCACATGCCCAACTACAATTTAAATTGAAGAAACCAACAGCTAACACTTCACCAGAATTAGCTCAGTCATCAACCTGCAAAGGCCAATTTTCATCACTCTTTTGCTGCTACACTGGAGAGAAAGAACAAGTGTAAATATTTGTTTTCAAAATTTGGCTGAGGACACCTGGAGGAAAACCTTCACTGATGGCTGAATCGTAATCTGTTTGTGCTTTTCAGATAGTGTTCTCTCTTCTGTCAAAAGGCCATTTTGTTTTACTTGTTGGACTGTCTCAGAAACCCTTGTAGAATTTTAATTTCATTTATTTGAGAAATGATTCAAAATTACATTCTGCATATACAAACCCTGTGTGTATTCATTTGAGTAAAAAAAGACTGCTGTTTGAGTTCATAAAAGGATCTCTTTTGATTGGAGTATCCAACCATTTACAAGAAACTTGAAAACAAAAAACATAAGTATTGTTAATTACATACGAGGTGAGGTGAGTAAGCTGCTTCACCCAGCAAGAAAATTACTTTCTGTATGGCTGATAAGAGAAAAAAAATAGAAAGAGAACAATGATATGAAAATTGTGGGAATTTATGCTCTTGCTACCCCAAAAGGAATGTCCCTGTAAGGCCTGTGAAAGAATTCATAGGCCTGTCCATTATTTTGCTCCATTATACCCACAGTCCTTGGTCCATATCAAGGCCCTCTTTTGGGAGGCGATCCGCTGCCCTGTTCCTTTCCCTGTAAATATGACAACATGTAAAAGAAATAAAAGAGTCAATGAGACGCATGGTTTCCTCTAGAATAGGCATGAATAATATGTTCCTGCATACTTGTGTTTTGTTGAGACAATTGATTGTGAACATAGAGTCCCTGAAAACATGAATATGAGTGCATCCCTTTTCAAGAGTGAAAAGCATCAAGTTTTTTACAGGATAGAAGCTCTTCCTGATTGTTGGTCCCTTGGCCAAAGCCCATTTTAACTTGAAAATCGTGAGCATTAGAAAGAAAGAGGATGGAACCTCCTCCACTCTGTTGTCCATCTTTCAAGAGCATCTTGAAATTTAATAATCAATTTTTTGCAACTTGATAGGGCATAACTTTTTGTCAGTAGTTGCAATTTGTATTCCTCCAAATGCTTCTATACAAATGTAAGTTTGATCTAGGAGCAACCATATTAAGGTATTATATCAATCAACTAAGGAAGTTAGTAGCTCACAGAGGCGGGGGGGAATCTGTTTTATCAATCAAACTTGGCCAAGGATCATCTTGCAATGCGGTCACGGTTGTTTGTTGTATTGCTTAGATGGTGCTATGCAACTTGGCTTTTAGTTTTACTTATATCTCCCAGTTTTGCATTATGAGGTTGTTAGTTTCCAGTGCCTTTTCCATCCCATCCCTTTTGTTTAATATTTTGGTTTCACGTTTTTGTCCTTTCATGAAAAGCCTTTGTTTTTCTCAATGTAAATACTAAATAGATGCAATGTGTGTTAAATGCCTAGGATGTTGGTAGCCCAATCTTGCTGAATGGATGTTGTGAAAAACTCTAATATACATAAGCAAAATTATACCATGGATTTGTGTTGATTTATATGTGCAGTGGCAATGTCTATCTGCTTGTGATTGCTGCACATCCATCAGAACCTAATCAGTTTGCCATTGGGTTGACTGGGCGTTGTCTCAACACCAGCTTGTAGAAGTTCTTCCATGTTCACATTGTCAACATTGTTATGCCATCCATGTTTGAATAAAAAATCACCTGATTCAGATGTAATTGTTAATTATGATTTAGTTGTAACTTGTTTCTTAATACTAGATGCCCAGCTTGAAACTTAACAGATGCTTTGGTGAACATAATGCTCACTGCTTTCTCGAACTTGGGCCAAATCCAACACATCATCATATCCAAAGATTGGGCTAATTCTAGAGAGAGCACAAAGTCATCTACAAAGTGGATTTTAAAACATCTTGTAGGCACCTGATAATGATCATTCCTTCGATTTGCACTTGACTCTAGCTAACCTAGAGCATTAGCTGCGATGAAATGTTTTATTGGACAAAGAAAACCCTTTCTGATGAACCATTGCAGAATAACTTGATTGGTTAGCTTCTCAACGTTGTACCTCATTGCTTTTTTGACCTTAGGATACCAATCCATGTCATCATATCTGAAGTAATATACCATTTTAATCTGTGTAGGACTTTATCAAAATCAATCTTGAGGAGTAGATCTTCTTGATGAATTTCTCCAGCCCACTAAATAGTTTTCAAGCTTAATTTTTTTGTGGTTAATGCTTCTGCAGGAGTCTTGTAAGCCACGTAAAGTAGAATGATTAGCCTGGGATCATTAATTGAGTTCCTGTTGGCCGAGTTGTGGTTTATATTGATGATGCCTGCATTAGTTTGTTCTGCAAGTGGTTCTAGATGAAGAGCTTCCAAGCACACATTTAAAAGGTTTCCCAATGGTGTCTCAGAAACCCTTATAGAATTTTACAGGGAGACCATCATTCCTTGGATGATGTGCACATTCCCAACACAAATTCCACTCAACACAGCCAATAGAACAGGGAAGTAAGTTACACATTTTCTAAGTAATTTTTCATGCACTCCAATGGCTTGTGGCTACAACTCTCAACCTTACAAAAATATTGACTACGACAGAAGAACTGAAAAACTGACTAAAGACCTCCATGCATACCAGGTATTGATGAGATAGCCATGAATGAGTAGACACTAAATTGAGAGCTTCCATGAATGAGTAGACACTAAATTGAGAGCTTCTATAATTTGTCTCTTAATTTCTTGATTAGAACTAGAAGAGGCATGGTTTTCTGTCAACCACTTGGCCATCTTTCATCCACTGTTCATAAATAATATAGTGTATATTACAGCCGATGTAATTGAACACCGAAAACCTAAAATACGATAGCTGAGATTCAACTTCAAAAAGAAATTAATGACCTTCACCAACTTAGAGAAAACATCAGATAGGCAGAGAATTTAATAAATACAGAAATCCTATAGTCACTGCACGTTTTTCCAAATGAAATGTACAAAACACCCAGCTGGGTATTAATGCTATACTAACTACAAAATTTTTGAATAAAGGACAGGTGCTTGAGCCCTTCCAAATAGGATCTATTATGTTCTTGTAAGCTTCAAGCCATTTTGACTCCAGAATAAGTTATTCGTTCCATTTTTGCTCTGATTCATAAAAAATTACCCTACTCTCTATTGGAGAGACTTGTGCCAATTGAAACACATTCATCCTCACTGTTTGGGCACTGAAGATGAACAGTGCTGAAGTAATCCTGAATTACGAATGAAATACTACTGTTGGTTCCATATGGTCTTGGCAGTTTCCATTAAGATTTCTCTGTGAAGTTTTTTTAAAGCAATTTCTGTCTTGTTTTCCTATATGTACCATTTTATTTCCTAAAGGAATAGTGATGGTACTGTTTTTTCTTTTTGAAAAAAAAAACAATAGATATACGAGGTTGTGGGCAGGTAGCATAAGAACTATTACGAAATACAAGGGATCTTTCCCATCATCACCTCACGAATCAAGAAGAAGGTTGAGAACCCTCTAGAAGACCAAAGAGGTAAGTACAATTTCAGTCTAGCAGAAGAACCCATAACTCTTGGAAAGAATTCAGAATGGAACCAACCTAGGTTACAACATCTCTTCCGTCTCTCAACTGATTGTCCTCTATCACACTAGCATATCTTGCTAAAAAACAATTACCTTGAAATGGTCTTTTTTATATTCCTTAGCCTCTGTTACCTTAGCATTTCTTGCAAAAAAACAATTATATTAAGTGGTCCTTTTAATAGTCCTTATGAATATTGTAATATTACTTAATACTTTCATAGTATAGATGTACAGTATGCCAATAATTTTTAACTTCTCTTCCCACATGCTCTGTTATATGCACTACTCCATCAAAACACTGCATCTTATTACAACTTTTAGGAAAAATAAGGAGATAAACAAACCTAATACCAAGTGGAAGCAAATCTCAACGCACAAGACCAACTAAAATTTAAATTGAAGAAACCAACAGCTAACACTTCACCGGAATTAGCTCAGTCATCACCCTGCAAAGGCCAATTTTCATCACTCTTTTGCTGCTACACTGGAGAGAAAGAACAAGTGTAAAAATTTGTTTTCAAAATTTGACTGAGGACAGCTGGAGGCAAACCTTCACTGATGGCTGAATCGTAATATGTTTGTGATTTTCAGATAGTGTTATCTCCTGTCAAAAGGCCATTTTGATTTACTTGTTGGACTGTCTCAGAAACCCTTGTAGAATTTTAATTTCATTCATTTGAGAAATTTAACAAACCTAATACCAAGTGGAAGCAAATCTCAACGCACAAGACCAACTAAAATTTAAATTGAAGAAACCAACAGCTAACACTTCACCGGAATTAGCTCAGTCATCGCCCTGCAAAGGCCAATTTTCATCACTCTTTTGCTACTACACTAGAGAGAAAGAACAAGTGTAAAAATTTGTTTTCAAAATTTGACTGAGGACAGCTGGAGGCAAACCTTCACTGATGGCTGAATCGTAATCTATTTGTGCTTTTCAGATAGTGTTATCTCCTGTCAAAAGGCCATTTTGATTTACTTGTTGGACTGTCTCAGAAACCCTTGTAGAATTTTAATTTCATTCATTTTAGAAATTTAACTTTGTTTTACTTGTTGGACCAAGTGTAGTGCCTGGCATGGATCATGTGCTTTTGCTTCCACTTTATGTCTACAATATGAAGAGATTAGAAAAGGGCATTCGAGGAATTTTTTGCCTGCCATCAATGAGAGGAAAGAACCTCATCTTTAACACCTTCCCAGTTGATTGTATTCAAACCAGCTCCTAAAAGCCAACTAATAGCAGGTGGAGAGTTATCAGCTATCCATAACCAAAAATGGCTCCTTTCAAGGTGTGTTAGGAGAATATCAATGGAGCTGAAATCCAATACACTAGCTGAAATAGTAGTAATTATATAAGCATACCTGTTTTCTGGATCACAAAAGGTGATAATGCCCATCATAGTACTAACACTAAGGTATGCCATTGATAATCGTTGAGTAATACAACCCTATAATATCTTGAATACAGCTCGACTATGATGCAAAGAATATAGTGAAAAAATCTTCCGGCCATATACCAATTGTTATGAGAATAAGAACAGCCAATAAAGCTGGTGGATTTCTGGAAAAGCTCAAAATTTTTGACTGTATTATTTTTCCAAGAAAATGTTACGACATCCCCAATCCAATAAATCATTCATGGGAGTTTAAACACCCTAAGTAGCTAGAAGCTTCCATCTTTGACAGGCTTCTCCAATCCATGAATGCCTTGATAAGCATTTCTTCTAGGGCTTCATCTTCCTCAACTTCTTTGGGGAAACTCTATGTTCCGCTCCTTATTACTCACATAATGAATATATGTTGCATCACCAATTCCCTACATCCAAAAGCTTCTTTCAATGGTGCATGCAAAATTGCTACCAAAGGACAAGTTAGATATGTGTTCAACAAAATAGCAACAAAGACTTCATTGGCATGTATGCAGAACTCATTTTAGAAGGGGTAAAGAAGAAGAACATAATTCGGATTGGGCCCAAGATTGCTTCTTTGAAAGATTGGGCCTTTTTTTTATGGAGCCAAGAGTCATGTCAGGGATTTTTGCAGAGTGGGAGTAGCATTTCACCTAAATAACCATCATTCTTTCCTTCTTAGCTTGGGGCTAGGGCCAAGATATAATAATAAAGTAGAATTAACTGGGCTTTGGCTAGTCCTCCATTTTGAAATATCTAGGCATGTGAAGTGCTTTCAAATTGTTTATGATTCTCAGGTGGTTATTGATTGATTCTTTGGGATTGACACATTACATGTAGTTTGGCCTAAATCCTTGGCAACAAAGAATTCACCAACTTCAGGGATTTTTTGAAGAGTTGGAGGTAGCACATATCCATAGGGAACACAACGTTGATGTGGACAAAACATAAAATGAAGCATTACTCCAGTCTGTTGGACATTTAGCGATAATAGAAAGTCTATGATGTCCTCAAGGTGAATTCCTGCAACATTTTTCTTATTTGAAGCTTCTATAATCCATGGGGGCTTCACTCAATGAACATATGACATATCACTTGATACCCTTAATTTGACTATATATTGGAAAACAACTCTAAAAATCACATTATTTAACTCCCTCCCAATATGAACCCAATACACCTTCCCAATTTAAAAAGCACCTACTTTCACTAAATATTGTAGGTGTCCATTTTTCATTAACATTTTTTATACTTCTTTATATTTTTTCATTATCTTTGAGCTCCATTTTTTATACCTACCAATATAAAACCCTTTATCCCATATTATATGCTCAATATATTATATCATTTTATCCTCAATGTATATCCCTTAAATGTGGTATGGTATTACCCCCTAGTGAAGCCCCTTTGTTGTAATCGTTGATATATTGTTTATTTTTTATATTTGATTGTTTTTGTTCTAGTTGCAAAAACATGAATTAAAAACATGGTTTACACATATTCAATTGTTGACCCTTTCATGTAATAAAATTCAATTTTTTCTTAATTCAAATACATTTTTCTTAAGTACGAATGAAATTAAATTGGCCTTGTGTATTTGTGGTGATTATATGATATTATTCTCACTACCTAGCTCAATAAGAGAAATTCAATATCAATGTGATATTTCAACTATTTAAGTGGACTTCTATTGCACTTTATATATTCAACTCAGAAAGAATGACTGAAACTCACATTATATTATTCCATATGGTATGTACACATATTACATTTAAATATTACTCTAATATATATCAGATCTAACTTATTCCTAATTTAGCTAGAGAGGTTGAGAGAATTTCTCAACTATCACCAACAATTGACAAGCCAATTTCTCAAATATAGGATGTACGAATTAACTCTAAGTGCCCCTCTTAATGCTTACATTACATAAACTTATTGAAACCACCCATACACAACAAAATATATAATAATTATTTAAATGGTTTACAACTTCTAGATCAACATGCGCTCCATCAAGTTGCCTCATAACCCTCATAAAGATGTAGTTAGCAAGTTGGATTTCCTCCCGAATCATGGATCTCGTGAAGTCAATTACTGAAAAGTGTCCCAAGTTGTTGCATAACCTCACTCGAAGACTAATCTCACATCTTCAAAAATGAGGGATCTTTCCCTAGATCCACAATTGCAATCTATCTGGACAACCATCCATGTTGAGCCTTTTCACTAAACTGTAGTTATTCTAAAAGAGTTTGAAAGATTCAAATTCTTCATTGAATTCATCATCAGAATTCAATGAATATTAATTTGTGGCTATGTTCATTGATTCTTTTACCTTACCTTTTAACAAGTCGTTGGCACAATCTTTGTGATTCCACATAGTATGCCCAATTTTGCTGCAGTAGTAGCATTCAAGTTCACTTTTATTTGCATTTTTCTCTCATCCTTGTATTTGAAAATAATGCATTTTCTATTTGAGAATTCCCTTCAAGTTCACTTTTATTTGCATTTTTCTTTCTCATCCTTCTATTTAGAAATAATGCATTTTTTATTTGAGAATTTCCTTCTATATTCTCTAATTTTAGTCTCTTTTCCTCTGCCAAAAGCGCTGTAATTTTGTCATCCAATTTTGTGAAGACATTTGACTCAAAGTGAAGAAAACCTTAATATAATTTGAAGGTAAATTATTTAATAAGATGGTTTTTGCATCTTAATCCTCCACCTTGGCACCAACTTCAACTAATTTTCTTAAAAGACACATTAAATTATGTACATGACTAGACATAGATGTCTTCTCATTCATTTTAAGTCTAAATAATTGGAATTTTATGAAAATTTTTGCATTTGTAGCTTGGGGACCAAACAATTGAATCAAGTGTTCCCATATTTCCTTAGATAGTTTAGTGAGATCTACAACACATAACTGTGAATCTAAAAGAGCAATTCCGATAATGAACCTAGCTTTATTGAAACCTAGCATTAATAGACCTAACTTTATCATCTCTAATTTGCCATTCAAATAAATATTTAGAATCTGTAATTGTCACTTCTAAACCTTCACTAATCCCACGATTTTCTTTTCATTAATTACATCTTTTACTTTCCCCTTTCCATGGGAGAAAATTTAAGCCCCTATTTTTTTCTAAAACCATGCCTTCCATGATGCGGAATGCAGTTCCCATTAAAACTAAAAATGCTTCAACTCCTTTCGGACAAAACAACTTGCAACAAAAGCTTTAATGTGTATGGGAAGCAAGCAACACTGCAGGCCTAATCTCCTCACACAGTAATAAAGACAAATGCTGCACGGATGGCCAAGATGACTTCAATGCACATTCCAACACATCCGTCCATATGCGGAGGGGTCTCAGGAAAAACAGCCTCCCAAAATTTTTAGCTAAACAAAATAACTCCGTTGTCACTGTCTGCACAGGTGACAGAGATCCACGTAGGTAGCACCCTGAACTCGAGGTGTTTATACTACATGCACGCCGCATTCTAATGAACGCACCCATCAATGGAGCATGTCGCGGACCGCGTAACCAACGAGGGATACAATCGACTGTCTATAAGTCTCTATCTACAACAAAAAAAAAAGATTGCTGGGTAGGTGTGTTACAAGAGCTAAATGCAGCTCCGATCAGCTCACTCTCCAGTGCTACACAAATTTATAGTCTCTCCACCCCATCTCTGATACGAAGAAAGAATCACTGAAACTCACATTATATTATTTCACTGAATCACTGAAAGGCATGTATGCTTAAAAACAACACAGATTACATTTAAATATTACTCTAATACATCGAGTTTTTCAGCGCGCAGAGGATGGATTATGAAAGGGCTTTTTAGATTAATTATTTCAACATAACCCTTCTGAACTTGTTTCAAAATAGTGGAAACCTTACTTTGATGGAATGAAAGTTATGAACGAATCTAATTTATTTTTAATTTAAAAAAGAGGCAGAGAGAAATTCTCAACCATCACCAACAATTCACATACCAATTTTTCAAATATAAAATATAAACATTAACTCTAAATAACTCTAAAATTTTCTTAAATTTCACATATAATGGGGTACCATTTGAAAGAAGATGTTGATGAATACACCACTTTATCAAAAAAAAAATACTCTAATAAAATCAAATGTATGCAAGGTTGTGTGAAAGGATTTATAAGTATGAATATGAAAATGAATAACATCTTTCTCTCGTAATTGTACCACTTTTCCTTCAAGAATATTTATAATAATTTCCTTAACAGAATACTTATTCTCATATGAGCACGCATGAGTTAGCTTCACTGATATGTTTTTAGCTTAGAGTTGTAGTCTTCGATATGGAAGAGGATGACCATTTCATTATTTCTCTCAAAATTACAATATTATTTCTCTCAACATTTTATTCATTGATTGAGATATTATCTTGCATGGTTGCATCAAGAGAGAGCACATAAATTTGTTTCACCATTACACCAAACTTATATGAGCTCAAAATTTCTTCTCGAATAATGTGGCGTTTGAGAAAATTTAAGACAAAACCCAAGGATATCTGGTCATATTTATTTGAACATCTATGTTGTTGAACGAATGCCTTCAATTGTTTCAAATTGAATATTTGTAGAGTCATATTCCACACTTTAACCCAACACCATCTTTTAAAGAAACTTCATCCTTTGAATAAGGATGAATCAGACATTAATTCGTCTATCAAGCCATAAATTGTTTCAGTGATTGGGAATTCACCATATGTACATAATTGCATCTTAAGCTAAGAAAAAAATACACTTCACAATGAGGGTTTACTAGTGCGTTAGTTGTTCATCAAGTCAAGGAAATTGTACCTTTCAATTTTAAACCATTGTTTCAATGGTTGGGAATTCACCATGTGTACATAATTGTATCTTAATCTAAGAAAATGTACGAGGGTTTACTAGTGCGTTAGTTGTTCATCAAGTCAAGGAAATGGTACTTTCCAATTTTAAACCATTTTTAACATTGACAAAAAAAAATAATAACATACCAAAAAAAATAATAACATTGACCAAAAAAAAAAAATAACATTGCCAGGATGCATCTCTTTTCTATTTGGGTAAACTTTGTCTTCTAAAACTTTTATAATTTTCCAAAATAAATCTGGAACCTTTACATTCAAAATTAACATTATTGATTATTTACAAAAAAAAATCTATGATGAAATTTATAATTATATAAAACATATTTTATAATAATATAGATACTTAAAAACAAAATGGATTAATTTTCGTCAATGCTCAACAATACAATAGCAAGAAAAAGTCCCTTACAACTCAAAAAACATGAAACATCCATACAACATGGTTATTATATTAAGGCTAATGGTAGAATTTATTATCAGTGTACATCCATAGTAAGCATTGATATAGCATGCATCGAGCAGGGAAAGTTGGGCTAATATTCACAGGTGGGTTAATTTTCCATGTTTTAGCACCGAGAGGGATCAAATCTCTTTTAGAGTGAAAATTTAAAAAAAAAAATTGCATCCCTCTCATCCCCCATAGATCTCAATGAATATGTAGTGATTCTCTCTATATAAGCACAAAATGTGTAATTTTTCGTTGTTTAAATTGTAGTTTTGAAGGTGATATAGAGTACAAAACTAAAACTTGCAAGTCCAAAAAATATTTTGTTAGATTTTAAGGAAATTGACAAAAAGAATATACCTAAAAATGGACCAAAATATAAAATAGTGACACTACTTCAAATGCTTTAACCATTAAAGCTTATTTTTTTCAATTGTTTTATATGATATATACATATTTTTTTTAAACAATAAATAATATATACATACTTGACATTAAAATATTTTACATAACATGTGCATTGAGACATTTTATCTATGCACTACATTGTCCACATTAAAACGATTCTTTTTATAATTCATATATTTTTAAGTATACACATTACTACTTAATTCTACACACTAGAATATTTTATTGATAATTAACATTGAATTTTTTTATTATGAGTTTTTTTAAATGTCACATACCAATTCTATTACGAATTGAATGACATACACATCTCCCTCTTATTATTCTTATTAGGAAGTACTTTATCTTTTTTATTTCATTTTTTAACTTTCAATTACTTTTTTTTACTTATATATATATCTATATATATATATATATATATATATATATATATATATATATATATATATATATATATATATATATATATATATATGCCAATTCAGGTCTGTGGCTTGTGGTAATTTTTGCGGAGTTTGTGGTCAAGTTTTCAAGCATGCAAGCATTGACTGAGACAATACATGAAACAATTTGGTAGTGGGTAGAGGGCTAATTGCTCAAATTTTCCAATGGGGTTTTCCTCTCAATTCTTAAGGTTTCTTGATGGAGAAAAAATATAACCAATTAATGATTCCATAGTAGTTTTGTAGCAGGTTTTAGAGAAGGACTCTATTAGCTGGAAGGTGGGTCGAAAGCAGGGGTTATAGACCATTCCTTTGACAAGTGGTAGTGGTAGCGATTTGTGGGTTCATAAGGCAATAGGATGGAGGAAGTTTGGTTCGAAACTCCTGAGGTGTGGTATGGGATACTGATGGAATATCAAGAAGCGATAATCCAACTTACCAACAAATTCGAGAGGTGATTCAGATAGAGGTGGCGCATAAGGTTGATCTAGGGTTTCCACATGGACGATCATTGGACCTCTGTAGATGTTGACACAATTGAATGTGCCAAAGGAAACCAATCTAGAAGGGATGTTTGAGGGCTTTCCTGACATTGGATCCTCTCCCGTAATCCAGTTCGTAGATGACCTCTCATTAGAGTTTTTGGATTCAATATTAGTTGAAGCTAATATGTAGATGGTAGTTTCAACCCTAATCTAGGCGGGGAAAGGAAGTGATTGTCGATCCAACTAGTGGTTTGAACCCATGCTCCTCTAAGTTTATAACTGAGGTTTCTCATGGCGTGAATTCTTTACCCTCATACTCTTTTAAACATCATAATGGAGGAGAGACAAAAATTGAAGGAAACAATAATCTAGGGAAAACCCTAGATACAACAATTGATTTTGCAGGTCTTTCGAGCTCTGGGTGAAAAATAAAGAAGAAAAAAGGATCTAAGGTTAAGGATGCAGACAAGAATTTGGTACTTGAAGAGGATGCTTTGTTGAACAATGTAATGGACGTGTCTAAGAAGGTTTTGGTTGGAAAAGCAATAGGGAGACACTTTTCCTCCAAATATCTAAAAAAGAATGGGGAGGATATTTGGAAGTGACCCCAATGGTTAGTATTCTCTCCCACTGCTAGTTTATGTGTGAATTATCATTGGAAGAGGTAGTAAATAAATATTTTCATAGACATTGGAGCATAAATTCCATCCCTATGGTCTTGAAGATATGGAATCCCATATTCAACGCAAGCATGGAAAGGGTTGATGATATTCTAGTTTGGATGAGAATGTTAGGTCTTCTGCCTCAGTTGTGGACCTTAGATGTATTCCAGAGGATCTAGAACAAGTTGGGAACATTTTTGGAGGCTGACATGACCTTCCAAGTGGACCATGGGAAAATAACGGTAAGAGTTTTGGTAAATTTGAACCTTAGTAAAGGATTTATCGATGAACTAATAGGGGATACTTCCATTGTTAGCTATTGGATTATGAGGGCTTCCCCTTATGTTTTCACAAATTTCACAATCAAGGGAATGTGCTGAGGGAGTGTCCCATTCCTTACACTAGAAAATATGGTCATCGGGGTATAAGGAAAGGGGCATTTTATGGGGTTTCACAAGATGAGAAGGGATGCCAAACTGAGGAGATCTCTCCATTTCAGTCATTGTAGTAAAGAGAGTCTTCTAAAGCATGTACATATGATGGAGGTGCGATTCGACTATCTCTAACATTGCAGGGGCTTCAAGGTTCACAAGATGATGCGTCGTCCACTCTTGGTTCTCTCCTTCGAGTAATTTCTTTAACTCCCCCTTGGTTAATAATTTGATTAAATATTTTGGAACCTTAGATGTGGGTAATTGAAATTCAAATTTTGTTATTGTGTTTATGAGTTCCCTCTCCCCTCTCTCTTTCTATGGATACGTGTCCTATTTCCTCTTCTATGCCTTGTTGCTCCTCCCTAATCCTTGCTTCTTCTAAGTTTAGATTTGAGTCTTCAACTCCCTCATCAACCTATAATATTTGTCCACACAACACTTAGTGAGACACATTGGGTGGTGTTAGAGGACTTGGGAAAACCTCTTCGATAGATACTAGTGGTTGGTTGCAAGGTAGGAAGTCTTTCATGTCTAGAGCCAAACACAAAGCCAACCAAAATATTTCCTTTGGAAAACAAAGGTTAATTTTTGCGGTGCTTAGAGTGGTACAAGCCCCAGAGTATGTTCCCCCATGATTTTTCTATCTTTCAATTGCAAGGTCCTAACAATCCCATCTAAAAGATTGTCTTTGAGGAGTATGGTGCACTCTGTTAATCTAGATGTCATTTTTTCGCAGGATACTTTGGGAGATGGGGATTCAATTCAGAAGGCTTTGGAATCTCTTCTTCTAGGATCTTGTTTTGTTTCTTCTAATGCAAAGGGTAGGTCGGGGGACCTTTCAATTAGCCTAAACCAAAAAACTACAAAAGTTGTAGGCCTATGGGGTTCTAATATGTTACTAGGAGTTGATCCTTTTTCAACTGATTTGGGCAAGGAGATTAAGAAAGTCAATATTTATGGCCCATATTAGGAAAAATATTTGTTTTATGAAGGGATTATGATGAAATCGTATATGAAAGAAGATAACCTTGTTGTTGGTTGTGATTTGAATTTTTCATTAGGGGCCTATGAAATTTGGGGTGCCCATGCTCATGTGTGTAACAACCGTGGGTTAAAGTTTCACATAATAAAGGATAATAAAGAAAAAAAATAAGACCAAGATCACAGGACATGTATTCCAAGTTGAATGTTGGGCAAGAACTATAGTGGGCATCACTTGTTATTTATTATGACTAAGGAAATAGGAAAAGGAAAAGGAAATGGAATTACAAAAGGAAAAGAGGCAATAATTAGAATTTAACTATTAAAATAAAGGAAAATAAGAGAAAAGGGAGATGAAGAGACACATATTTGTACGATGAGAAAATTAGAGGAAAAATTAAGGAAAATGAATAAAATAGAGGCATCAATGATAAAAAGGCTTCTGAGGATCAGTTCATGGCTTTTGGTTAGTTTTGATTTGGAATTAGTTTCAGAGAGAGAGAGAGAGAGAGAGAGAGAGAGAGAGAGAGAGAGAGAGAGAGAGAGAGAGAGAGAGAGAGAGAGAGAGAAGAGAGAAGGAGAATACAGGCAAGAAAAAATGAAAGGAAGAGGAAGGAAGAGGTGTAACACCCTCCTCCCACATCTACCCAAGAAACCGTCCAGCTGGGGTAAACATGCGACGAGAGGCCACTATGATATGATTCAACATCCTAAGTCATGTTAAGGAAGTGGAACTAAAGGAAACACACCATAAAGACATTCAACATCAACATTAGGACCCTCAGGAACAACGCCAACCTTGCTTCCAACCAGCCCCTGGGTCCCACTTATATTTTGGACTACTTGACCTCTCGATGCTCCCATGTTATAGGCCTGCCAACATCCAGGAGGCTCTGTATGATCTCATGAAAAATCATGCCAGCATCTAGAGACTATTTTTCTTAGTGTTGTACCAACGTCCCCAGGATTTGAGCCATTTTTTTAGGCCCATAGCCCAGGTCAATGCCCATAATTGAATGACACCTTCAGAATAGTAAAGTAATAGGGAAATGATAGTACAAATGCAGTTACTTGAATAAGAACTTGACTGGACCCCTACTAGCCATGACAAGAATTTCGTCAAACATATCATGAATATGTAATATATAGGTGTAAATAACATATATGAGCATAGGGTTCTTGCTTAGTCAATTCAATGTTCTTAAATTGCTTACATAAATTATCGACCAAAGTTTGTAATCTTGTGAAGTGCAAGTGAACTATATATGCTAGAAGCCTTTTTGAGTTTATTAAGGCAATGATCGTGTTTGTTTTAAGGATTTTCTTTACCCTTATGTTCCTAATGAAAACTGAAGATTTACATTAAATTCCTACAATCAACTCTTAAAAATTAGGAAATTAAGAATAACTATCATGTTCCTATTTAACTGACTATCGTTAGTTTCAAAAGAGTTACTATGCAAGGTGATAAAACAAAACTACCTAAACTACTTATGTTCTAGAAGGACAATTAGTTTTGCTCTACAAGGAATCACTTCTATTTAAGAATAAATTTATAAAGAAATCTATGTTAAGATCTATGCACTGCAATTAACAAACTTACTTGAAATAATAAGAACAAAAACAGAAGGAATGTGATCTAATTAAACATATTTTCTTATGAAAAGAAGAGGGTTATGTACGTAGTCTTATTTTAGAAAGCATACAAACGATTTGAAATCAAAAAACAACAAATGAAAGACTGTAAACAAGTAATTACAAAGAAATTAAAGCTACAATAATGCAATTCCAGAAATAACAAAACGAAATGAACTAAACTAAAAATAAAAGAATGAACCTTGACTGTCACCAGGGGCCCTCCACAAAACAACAAGTTTTAAGACTTTAATTCAACAGCTAACTACACATGATATCGATGAGAATTCTTCTTCAACTAAAAGGAACAGAGTTATGAAACTTCAAACTGTCAATTTAAAGATTACATATATGTCTCTTGCTTTCTGTTTACAAAGTTATATATATAGAATTCATGCTCAACAAATTGAGACTTTCAAGCCTGAAAATCTTAAAACAATCCTAATCTAAATGCTAATCGTATAATGGATAATTTAACTTTTCTCTATGATTTTCTATTTGAAAAGAAAATTGGAGAGTTGTGATTTATTTGAACTTGCGTTGCTCTATTTATCCACGTATTGACCTACTTCTTTGACTACGCCACTACGCGATTTCTTTGATGATTTGGCTCGGGAAAATAGGAGGAGACCCATGAGGATATCAATCCTCATTTGATCATGTGCTTCTTTTCTTGGATGGCATACTGGAACCTGGAAAACCATGGAGATAGCTACGTAATCATGAAACAGTTGCAAAATCGTGTTAATTCCATAGCTATTACAATCTTTTAACTTAATAATAAGGCACATTAATAAATATGAAAAATAAGACATCTGAGTACCTTACCATGTCAAAATATATAGTTTTATTGTTTATTTGAGTTGATATCAATGATGAAAAAAGGAAAAATGGATGGAAATGGTGTCAAAAACAAAACAGTCATGAGACTCTACATTCCCCCATCATGCGGTCTTAGCATGTCCTCATGCAAAACACAAAACTGATGTCTCTTGTTTAATTACTGCATTTCTTTTGAGACCCCTGCAAATACATCCAAGTTCATCTTTTTCCCTTTCTTTCCACCCACTGCCATCCTTGGCTTTTTTCATGAGAATCTTGTATTTCAGGTTTATGACTTGCCTTTGTAGAGCTTTTTTTTTTGCTTCAAATTTTTATTTTTCTTATACCACACACTTAGCTGTAAAAGGAGATTGTCACTCTTAGCCATTTTTATTTCACTATGCACCTTTAAGGTTTGATTCTCCTTTTGAATGTACCTGTTTAATGTCTCCAACTCAAAAATTTCTTGTTTTAAAACATTTATTATTGAAGGTTCTTGTGGTTTACTAAACCAAACTTCTTCTTGATTTGAAGCTGATGTTTTTTCGCATCTATTTTCTCCAGAAACTCAATATAATCATAGATCTCCTGATGTATAGGATCAATTTCAGGTGTTCTTCGGCCTAGACTTTGAGGTGGTATGATAAAAGGTGGTGGAGAAACCCTTGAATTTTCCTCTGCTTCTAAGTCGATATGTTCCGTACATTTTGTAGGTCGTTCTTTTGTTGTTGGATTGGGTCTGGTACTTCTTCTTAAGCTTGTCATAGGAGGCATTTGAATTTTTTCTTTCTTTCTTTCTGTCTTAGGCTTCTCTGTTTTGGGTGCGCTTCTTGTTCATATTCTCTAAAATTTTTGCAAGAGGAATGTCATCCTGTGCCTGCTCCTGTGACTGTTGTTGTCCTTGTTCTACTAGTCCTTCATTTTTTCTTTTTCTACCTCTCTTAGCCTTGCTTCTACTCGACTGTTCTTGGTTATCTTCCTTAAAATGGTTCCTCACTAAAAATCTTTCCCAATTACCACCCATATTTTAAAGATTAAATTCAACAAGGATTTTAATAAGACCATGTGATACATGGTGTTCTCTATAAACTGAATTTTCCTTTGAACCTTCCATGACATCTTTCTTAGACTATTAAGTAAGAAATATGGAATATTTATTTCATTATCCTCAATAAAATTCATTAGCAGTCGAATATGATAGAAAAACATGCATCCAAACCTCCCTTCGCAAGTAACAAATTTTTGAATTATCAAAAGTAAATTTCTCCACTTACTTTTCAATGTTGTGCTCAGAATGCCCTTCTTGAAAATGGTGGTGTCCATGCTAGGGTTCTTCAGAAAAACCTTCCAGTCTTCTCTCTCGATACCTCTGTTTTTAAATCATTTTTCTCCAATTCAGGGCAATCTAGTAGCTTCGGAAACAAAGGATTATGTCAATGTAATTTTTATGTCCCCTATCTCAACTTCCACCCCATCAAAGGCTCTAGAGAAGGATTTGGTTACTTCTTTGTGGAAACCATCAAATTTCTCCACAAACTCCAGCCACTGTGCTTTCTGCAATAGTTATCTTGTCTGTGGATTTCCTTCTAAAAATTTTCTTCCCACTAGTTTTGTTTTGACTATAACTCCCATTGTTTAGAAGATTTGTCTCAAGACTTCTTGTTTGACATGGGATGGTGGTTTTAGAGTAATGAGGATGAGAGTGTGAATGATGGGAGTGTGAGTGGTAAGGATATGAAGAAGTGTGATAGAATATAACCGTTGAGAGCATGAATGAGCTTGATTTGGGTGATTGGATAAATAAAATTGGGATGTGGGTTGGAGCATAGGTATAATGATGATGAGTGAATGGCGGATTCGATACAATTTGACACGATACTATCAACTCTTAGTAATAATGATTTTGAATTTGGTAGTACGATGTCTATATAATTCATGCAATTAATTTTTTTGATCCCTATTATCAAATTAAAGAATTGCATACCTTTGAATTATTTCTTTCTAACCTTTGGTTATTGTCCTTTGTATTGTCTTTAGGTGCCTTGCAGTGAAGGGAGTCAATCACTCTTTCAATTATTCCATCAGAAATCTCTGTCAAATTGGCTGTAGAAATCTGTTAGAGCTACAAAAACTCAATAATTATGTAGCTATTTTATTTTGAAAAAGAAAAGAGTGGGACATAAAGAAAATGGGTTTAGAACAAATGTGAAGAAAATTTAAGGTGTCAAAAATTGATTTTCACCTTAGATTTTCTGTATAAACATGCTAACCATTGTTGGTTTTCAAGTTTATACGTCTTTTTTTTTAATGATTATATATATGTGTATATATATATATATATATATATATATATATATATATATATATATATATATATATATATATATATATATATATATATATATATATTCTTTTGTTATTTTTTAGGAAGAAAAATATTTTTGGAGATCAAGTTGGAGAAGAAGGAAAATCTGTCTTCACCAACTTTATATTAGTATTATCTAAATTCTTCCTTGGTCAATGGCTTATGATAGATTCTGAGTCAATGACCATTCACAAGAAAAAATGATCCTTTCTTCATCAACAGTTCTGATCCTAACTACACCATTTTCAAACACTGTTCAATCTCATAAGGCCCAAGCCAATGAGTATGAAATTTCCCTTGGAGATATTTGAAATTTGAATTAAATAGTAATGCCCAATCTCCTGGTTGGAATTTTCTCTCTTTGATATATATTGTCATGCCATTTGGATCTATGTTGTTGAACTAGATTGGTTCTTTGGATTGCATCTTGTCTTATCTCATCAAGTTCATTTAGTTGCTAGATTCTTTGTTTTTGTTCTTCTAAAAGATCAAGACCCAATTTGACTGTTGTCTTGAAATTTTTAACTTGAAACTCAATAGGAAACAATACTTGTTTTCAATAGACAATCTCATAAGGAGTATGTCCTGTAGTATTTATCCATGTGGTATGGTATGCCCATAAAGCTTTTGGAAGCTTTTCTGCCCAATCTCTTCAATGTAGATGCACAATTTTGGCGAGAATTGCTTCAATGACTTTATTGGTGGACTCCACTTGTCCATTTCCTTGAGGATGATATGGAGTAGACTTTTGATGTCTTATTTTGTATTCCTCCATTATATTCTGTACCAACTTGGATGTAAATTGAGTACCTTGATCTATTACAATTTCTCTTGGAACACCAAAATGAGTAAAGATATCCTCAAAAAGAAATGAAACTACAACATTTTTAGTAGTAGAAATAAGTGCTTTAGCTTCTACCCATTTTGTAACATAATCAATGCAAACAAGAATGTACCTTTTTTGTCTCGAAGGTGGATTGATTGGACCAAAAAAATATAGAGCCAATTTTTCAAAAGGCTCAATAAGTACTTGAGGTTGTAGAGGCATCTCATTAGAAGGAACATGTTTCCCCATCCTTTGACAACTATCACATCTCTTAACATACTCTCTAGCATCCTTAAAAAGGGAAGGCCAATAGTATCCTAAGAGGACTTTGTAAGAAGTTATTTTGTCAGTGAAGTGTCCTCCACATGGCTCATCATGACAAGCTTTCAATATCTTCGGTACTTCATCTTCCCTCACACACCTTTAGATGATCAGATTTGTACCTGTTTTATACAATTCTTCATTTATCCATGAATAAGATGCACTAATTTGAATTACCTTCCTTTTTTTCCCGAGGAGACAAATATGATGGTAATTTTCCTGTAGCCAAATAGTTAGAAATATTTGCAAACCATGGAGATTTAGTAGATACTGCAAAAATATATTCATCAGGAAATTATCTTCTACAGGCATGTCATTGTTATCATTTTGAATCCTTGATAAAAATTCAACAACTGTGTTTTGTTTTCCAAGTCGATCCAAAATAGTAATGTTAAACTCTTGTAGCAACAATAACCATCCAGTGATTCTGCCATTAGTGATTGATTTATTCATTAAGTATCTAATTGCAGAATGATCAATATGTACAAAAGTTTCATAGCTAGTAATATAATGTTTGAATTTATTGATGGCATGAACAACAACTAAAAACTCCTTTTCTCTGACAGTATAATTTAACTTTGCAGGATTCAAATTTTTACTGGTGTAATAAATGGCATATGGAGTTAAGTTTTTTTGTCCTAGTACAACTCCTAAATATGTATTTGAAGCATCAGTCAAAATACGAAAAGGTAATTTCCAATTTGGTCCTCTAAGAATGGGTGCTTTAGATATTTTCTCTTTTAATGACTCAAATGCCTTTTGGCAATCAAAATTCCAATCAAATTCACAATGTTTTGTGATTAGCTTGAAAAGTGGAGATGCAATTTTTGTAAAGTTTTCTATAAACATTTTATAATAACTAGTGAAACCAAGATAACTTCTAACATCTCGTTGACAGGTTGGAATTGATAATTTGGAAATAACTTCTACTTTAGATGTGTCCACTCTAATTCCATTTCTTGAAATATGGTGTCCTAGAACAATTCCCTTAATAAACATCATAAAACATTTTTCATGGCTTAATGAGAGATTTGCTTCTTTACATCTAATGAGAAACTTTTACAAATTTTTAAGAGCTTCTTTAAAGGAATTTCCATAAACTTTAAAATTGTCCATATATACTTCCACACGACCATGAATTAGATTAGAAAAAATGCCTAATACTACTCTTTTGAATGTTGCAGGCATTACATTACATAATCCAAAGTGAAGTACTCAGTAAGCATAGGTTCCCCATGGGCAGGTAAAGGTGGTTTTATCTTCGTCTTCTGGGGCTACTTGGATTTGGTTATACCTACTAAAACCATCTAAAAATGAGAAATATTTCGTTCCTGCCAATGTATCTAAAACTTGATCTATGAAAGGAAGTGGAAAGTGATATTTTAAAGTGGCTTTATTCAATTCCCTATAGTCAATACACACTCGTCATTTTCCATTCTTTTTAGGGACAATTAATAAGGGTGAAATCCACTCACTGTCTGATATAGGATAGATAAAATTGACATTCAACAGTTTTTGTAGCTCTTCCTTAACAATCTCCCTTAAATTTGGATTCATTCTTCTTTGAGGTTGTCGAATTCGTTTGGCATTTTCTTCAATGTAGATATGATGTTTACAAGTATGAGGATCAATTCCTTTCATGTTAGTATATTCCCATGCATAAGAAGATGAATTTTCTTGTAACACCTTGATTAATTCTTTCTTTTGAAATTCTTCCAAATTATTGTTGACATTTAAAGCTTTTCCTGAAAATATTTCAATTGTATAATTGCCAAATTTTTCCATAGAGTGCAGGGATAGTTGATGAGATGATAAATATTCAATATTACATTGATCTTGAAAACTCTGACTGGATTCACAAGATGATGAAGATTCATTATTTTCCATTAAATTTAAAATTTGATCTCCTTCATCTAATTGTGAAGTAGAAAAGACTGGTCTTATATCGGAGTCATCATCTATCCATTCTTCATTTTTAACCTATACTGTTGTTTTTGCTGGTGGATCCAGTGTGAATTTATTTGTTTTACTCCCATTAGAAATGAACATATCACCAGATCTACAACTTATGAAAGCATCGATTTTAGCTAGCCATGCTCTTCCTAGAATCAATGGATGTCGTCCTAAGTTTTCTTGGATGTTAAAATCATAAAATCAATAGGGTATTCACAAGAATCTAAGGATACATCTATGTCTTCTAATACACCATCAGGTTTGATTACAAATCTTTTGCCAATTGTAATAATGTAGGTGTATATTGAAGATTAGAAAGTTTTAATTGATTCATAGTTTGTTTACTCGTGATATTTATGGTTACTCCTATATCAATCAATGTATTTGGGATCTTTACACCTTTAATGTGTGTTTTAATCACAATGGGAATTCCTGGATCAAGATATTTTTGAATTGTTGTTTTACCCATCATGATATCTGCAATTTTTCCAACAAGTTGGATTCTTTTGATTTCTTTTCTCTTTCTTCCAAGTCTTTTTATGCTCAAGTCCCTAATTGTTTTTGCGAAAATTGGTATTTCCTTGATGGCTTGAAGCAAAGAAAAACCATGCAAACATTCTTCAGTTCATCTAACATGTCATAATCAGGCAATAAAATTTGTTTCTCTACCCCTTCATCAATTTTTAATCTTTCAGGGAAAGGTGGTTTTGAAACAGATACTGAAGGTTGTTCCATAATAGGAGTTGAGTTATTTGAATGTGTTGGAGTAACTTGTTTTTGAGTTTCTTCTTTTTTATTATTAAGAGACTTTTCTTCTTCAAGGATCTTTTCTTTTTCACTTTCTTGAATAACAACTAAGGGGGACTTCTTTTCTAATATTCTACCAGATCTAAGTTGAACATTATTTAGATCTAGTGGAGTTATCATGTAAGTTCGAAAAATTGTCCTTCCATATTGTAAACAAGTTGTGAATTTTTATTATTATTTGGATTTGGAAGTGGTTGGGCAAGCAATTGATTTGGTCTTTGAGGAAATGGTAATGAAAGTTGTGGATTCACATTGTGAGGTTGAGTTTGTTGAACAAGCTGAGGATAATATTGTGGAGGAAAAGTAGGATATGATTGTGGAAATTGAGGATGTTAAGGATATTAAGGGAATTTTCCATAAGGATTTTTCCTTCATTGTGACCAAGGTTGTGGCCAATGTTAGGGTCCCACCCTAACCCCCTTATTTATGTCATGGGATCACGTCATAGTCAAGAGTCAATAAAGCCCATATTAATATTTGTAAGTGGTTAACCCGCAATTAATGACGGGACCACAGTTAGTTGCAAATGGGCCGTAGTATTAGATAGATGGTATTAATAAAACCCACGGTATTGGCTCGTGGTATTGAATGTATGAGTCATATATAAAGGATAGAGACTCCCTGCGAGGAGCATTGTGTCTTATTTCTGTAATCAAGCTCTGCTCTATTGGAGGTTGCCCCCTCGAAGAGGCATGTGAACATTGCTATTCTGTGTTCTGGGTATCTTTTTCTTCGCATATTCTGTATTTGGGTATTATTTGCAGGTTAAGAGCATAACAAGTGGTATCAGAGCACTTTCTAGGGCTCGGTGAGATCTCCAATTTTTAGCAAATTTTTTTTTGGCTAGAGACGTGTTCCGGCGTCTTTAAACCATGGGATCTGTCGTTAAGCGCATAAACCTGCGGATTTGGGGAGGCATGCACGCAGGAAATACAAGAGGTGGTCACATCTGTTGGACTCCCTTGTAACCCCTGTGGGTACCCCTTCGAGTAGTAGTGCATTAGACAGAACCGCGCACGGACTGTCTTCCACGTACCCTCTGGGTATATAGGAAGCCCCCTAGGCTCCCTTGAAACCTCGCCATAGATAAACCTTCGACCGTCTTGTGGCTACAGTACACCGAGAACAACACTCAGAGAGATTACTTGCCCGTACGATAGGGTAGTCGGGTTGTACGGCTAAGGGTATGGTTGATCCTCCTTAGTTAGAGCCCTGAAACATTGGGCCGAGTACTACTGTCAGACCCTTATGTATATTGCGATCTGTAGCACATGACACTCCTCTAGACCATAGTTCCCTTTTCTAGATCACACATCATCTATTCCAGATCCGCGTGTGCAAAGACGTGCCGCAGCAGCAGACATCAGTCCCGCAACTCCATCAGATCCGCAGCAGCAGTTGTTCCACCATTCCGATCTCTCAGATCCACCAGATTGGAGTTGTTGTGAAGGGTTCCTATACCAGGGTATACTTTTCGCAGGATTTTCGCAGCATTTACATTTTGAGGATTGGCGACTGCAGTATTGATCAAGGAGAGTAAAAAAAGAGTCTGAGATCTTCCGAGGCGCTTATTGGTGATCTAGCCCATCAACATCAGGACGACGAGCTGAGCAAGGTGGTACCATTCAATTTATTAGTAAAAAAAAATTTTAGGCGGTCCCAATTTTTTCATCAAGTTGGTGTATGGTAGAAACTAGAGCTCAAGCGATGTCCAATGAAAGGCTAGACAAACTTGAAGCAAATATGAGCTCCGTCCAACGTGAGATTAGCGGACTAAGTCTCCAAGTACAGCAAGCACTCTCAAAGGGCAAGGAACCAGCCCACGAGGAGGCATATAATGGCCATGAATACCATGAGGGTGAGTCGAGCCACTCTCCTCACGTCTGGCACACCCATCCACCACCTAGTCAGCGACCTCCCAAGTTGGATATGCATAAATTTGACGGTTCTCACACGTCCGCATGGATAGCACAAATGGAGCAGTATTTCAAATTGAATCATATCCTAGATGATTGGACTAAGCTTATGGTGGGGACCATGTACTTGGACAATGAACGATGGCAATGGGGGAATGGCATCAGTGTTGCAATGGACCTTTTCAGAATTGGGCCCAATTTACCAAAGCTCTTCGAAATCGCTTTGAACAGGAAGACTCTTTTTTGGGGCGTCTCACTAAGCTCCGACAGATGGGTACAGTGGATGAATATATTACCGCTTTTGAAGCCTTAGCCTTCCGCACTAAGGGTCTCACAGATGAGTTCTACACGGAATGTTTTATCAGCGGTCTTAAAGAAGCCACCAAAGCTCAAGTTCTACTCCACCACCCTCCCACGTGGACAAAGGCTTGCCAGGTAGCTCGTAAGGTGGAACGTGCATTAGCAGCCCAATACATCCGCCCCAATTTCCCCGCTAAAGGTCGTCCCCCACAGGCTCCCAACACGACTCAGACACTTAAGATTCAAAAGATGTCACCTGCGGAAATGGCCGAAAGAAGGAAGCAAGGACTATGTTACTACTGTGATGAAAAATATTCCCCGGGTCATAAATGCAAGGAGCCCAAGTTTTTTCAAATAGATGCCACTGACTACAGCTCCACCGAGGAAGATCCACCACTTGAGGAACCGGAGGCGATCGAAGAAGACAACCAAAAGGAGATTGTATCTGACGAACCAGTTATTTCGCTAAATGCGTTGGTAGGAATTTCTTTCCCCTCAAACTCTCAAAATCGGGGGTTTTCTTAAACATCGCCCAGTAGTAGTCTTGATTGATATGGAAGTACCCATAATTCATCCATCAAAAAACCGCAGAAGC